>JACSYO010000249.1:2345000-2685000 GCA_016806645.1 Ophiodon elongatus | reverse complement strand
ATAGCTTGACGAGTTAAGTATTCACACCATAATGGGATAGGTACTAAAGAGGTTGTCTCTGGGGTTTTCAAACCTAGCAAAAACAACAATAAAAAATGCAACCAGAGAGTTAAAAGTTTCTTTGATTTAGTTAATTTAATTTATAAGAAACTTTGTCAAAACCCAACGTGAATTGATTCCTTATATTAAGTAAAATATGTGGCCCATAGAAACTGCAAATTGAAACAAAAGTTGAGATTAAACAGCAGTGAAAAGACAATATGCAATCATGTAAAGTCTCAAATATAAACTGGTATTCCAATAATGGCCAAGTCTCTAGCTATTTCAATTTCAGGAATTTCTTAATTTTAAACATCTGTGGAGTAAGAGTTGAGTGTCACTGACGGTAACTAAACGGCAATCGAAAAAAAGTCCTGTGTTTTTTTGTGCCATACACCCTACCTTCTCCCTACACAGACTACATCACCTGACTTCCTCCTTTTCTCTCATATGCTTTTCTACTTATCCACACTCCATGGCTTTGTGATGCAACACCTCAGTCAGCTCAATGGAAGAACTCAGAGTGAGTCAGACATGTGCGCAGACTGTGAACCAGACCCTGGAGAGTGTTGCGAAATAAATGTGCGAGATAAAACACAGAATTGAAATTTTACAATAACCGAGGGTCAAGCAGGGCAGGCTTTGTTGGCAAAAAAATAAATAAACTGAATTTAAAAAATAACTTTTCTTTCATTTTGTCTCTCTCCTCTTCAGCTGATAAAACTGGATGAAAATGGTCAGCAGCTCTTGGAACCAAACATAAAGCCACACAGTTTCTATTCATGACATGAATGCTTAATAATTTCAACATTGTTTATTCATTTATTTTGCACCATTTAAGCTTTTTAAAGTTTCCCATTAATGCTGGTAGCCTTGAGATGCCATTGCCGTTGTGTTCACTTCTGGTATCTTGAAAAAAAGATTCAGTTTAGCTTGACAGGCGCGCTCCATTGAGGGGCTCTTTCTCTCTCTCTCTTTTCTCAAAGAAATATATATTTTTTTATTTGCCTCCTGTCTTTGAATCCACCAAGGCCTCCAATGCCAAAGGAACACTTTTAATTCATCAGCGGGAGGGTTGGGGGGGGGGCACTGAAGGCTGTTCTGGATCATTGGACAGACAGTGAGTGTAGTTTGAAAGACAGAGAGAGAGAGAGAGAGAGAGAGAGAGAGAGAGAGAGAGAGCGTGCAGAGCGAGAGGCGGAGAAAGGGAGTGACTGGGTAATTTAAAAAGTCTCCCTCATAGAACGAATAAAGGACTTTGCAAACAGTAGAGTAGAAAGACCTCCGCCGTTTAATTATCAAGTAATTGTAAAGTCCATAACAACAGAGACCTGAAAGCAGGAGACAAGGGAAGAGGGACGGCTCCATGAAAATGTAATTAGCTGAATATCATTCCCCCTCACTCGCAGCCACCGTAGAATTTAAGGGGGCCGAGAAAGGGGGAAAAAAAACAGACAAGTTTCTTTTTAAGATAAAACTAAACGCAGTGTCACCGTTTAGATCTTCAGTGACTTGGATCAATATGTAATTACCACTGGGAGGAAGAAACGCCTTCTCTCCCCGTCTCTTCACTCTCTCTTTAACCCCTCTTTATTTCCAGGGAGAGACACAAAACGGCAGTGATTGACACTGACAGTGTGTCCAAAACGGGCAACAGATGTATTTTTTTTTCTTTTCAATTTCAATAAAGAGATCTATAGCTAAGTGGTACTCTCTCCTACCTGTGATAACTGTTGTGGACAACAGCTATGGCCTGCAGGGAAGGTTGAAAAATGTATCTTTTGAATGGGGTGTGTGTGTGGGGGAGTGTAGGGGGGAAATCACTAGTCGCAGTTCAAACCACTGGAACAGATAGGTGGAGGGGAAGGAGCATGGCCTCTACTCAGCCTCAGTGACAACAGCCCATCACTTGTCCTCCGACTGCTCCGACCAGCTCCCATTCAAAGGGAAGGACTTTTACTACTGCAGGGGTTAGAGTTACTGCCAGTGTGTTAAGAACAAACTAACCATACTACATATTAATATTGCCACGCGATCCAAAATGGTTTAGAGGACAGAGCTTTATGAAGATTAAGCAGGCGATTTACACTTCCCCCGCGCAAAACTTATAGTAGTGTGATAAGGGGCTAGAAAAAGGTTGGCACGCTCGTGAGCTGATTTTTTTTTTTTTCTCTTATTTTTGTATTTAGTCATTCTTGGTTTCTGGTTTTTACTTCAGTACTCGCCTCTCCTCACGTTTCAGAGTCTCTACCTCCTGAACCTGTGTGTTTTTCCAGCCTGCTTGATTGCCTGCTTCGCCCTGATTTGTTTTTGAGTCTTTCCTCTGTGGTTCATTTTTAAAAGACAGCGCAACATGTAGTATATGTCATCTTTCAAGTTAAATTGCAAATGTTAAAAGGGCAATTGCCCCTCATAAGTCCCGCCCCATTTCAATATCTACTCCGATAGCAGAAGCCGGCAGAAATTCGGTCAACTATCCTCTATCGCATTCTACTTAGATACGGTACATTTGTTCAAATGTTACTTCAAGGACACATTAAGTATGTGGTCTCATCTTAAGTCAGCTAATGTTAACATAATGCGAGCCAACTAGCTAGCTACTGTATGGCTACATCAAGAGTCAGCCAGGTTTTCCTCCTCCTTATTTCTGTGGTAACGTTAATTTGGAAAAGGACAGACTTGTTGGTTGATGATATATTTTAGAGATGAACATGAATTATTGTTTGTCAGGCTATATGCCACCCCAAAATAACTTTTCATTGTATTTAATTAGATAAACACGACAATCTAACATCCCAACGGGAAAAGCTAAGCTAAGATTAGTTTCGAGGAATAACAAACCCAAAGACTTCACATTCTCTCCCTTTGGTTTCCGGTGTTTTGCATTCTGGCCTACCGAAGCTCCCAGAGTCCGACTGGCGGCCACTACAAACCCCCAAGCGACTACGACCGTACTCTCCCCTTTAGAAGTATATTTTTGCATGATCCTTTTTGCTGCCAACTAGCGATCCAGGGGTCATTGTGTTTTGTTTTTTTCTGCCTCTTTGTCAGAACACACATTGTGCATGACAGCAAATAGTCGAACCAGCTACTGGCCTTGGAACGTCATGACAGCCCCGTCCTCCACCTAGCTTCCAGAATAAACAGCTGCTCTGGACTGATTGTGTTCCGTCAACAGGGACTGAAAGCGACATAGTTCGTCTATAGTGTGTCCAAGATGACGCTCGCCCCAATGGACGTGTACTGTGCATTCACTAATTCCTGTTACTGTTTCTCTCAGGAAACGCACGGTGAGGGAGCACAAAGAGAGAAGCTTAATAATGCAAGAATGGATTTCGGGAGATCCCAAATTAATAATAAGAAAGGTACTTTTGGATTCATCAAATTCGGCCTGGGAGGCAGGGTGTTCTTTGATGAGTCTGTAAACCATTAGAAAGACACATTACCAACACTGTTTACTTGAAATTAAATTTTTCATGAACGATTGTAGACAGTAGGTGTTTACTCTTCGTGGATCATCCCAGAGAACTGGTGTGTTTTCAATTTCATGGATTTGAGCTTAAGTACATTTCACCGAACATTGCACCCAAATGTCATCGTCGGACATCTCATTCCAAAACCATTGGCATTAATATGCTGTTCAACTTCATTCCAAAGAGGTACTTAATTTTTTATTGAGTATTTACTCTTTTTTTTTTGCTTAATATTACTACTCAGCGTAATATTGTACTTTTTTACATCTCTAGTTATTGGTTACTTTGATTATACATAAAACACATAATAATTTCATAAAATATAGTACATTATTAAAGATTAAAGTCCATGCACACCCATACATGGGTGTTTGAGCTTTTTGTAGCTGATTAAACCTGCTCAGTTTTGGAGTTGTGTGAGTCTGGCCAGGGAGCTTTTCACCTCTTGCCCTTATTTCCTGATGCCTCTCCATTGTCTGTAATAATGGCTTACTGTTCCCAAAAACCTACTTAAAAAAAAAGAATCCACTTATGTAATAATATTTTAACACTCTGAAAAGAGACATTTTGCAAAGATTTGTACTTTTACTTTTGATTATTTTTGTACTTTTTGCTGATCATATTCATGCACTTTAATTGAAGTGAAAATAACAATAACTGCAATGCAAAAATACTCTGGTCTAATTTTTAATTTTAAGAAAAGGATCTTCGCACTTCTTCCAATCTGCACAGGCTGTTGCCACAAAGTTGGAAGACCAAACAAAATAATACTGAATAAATAAATTATAATGGAATGACTGTGTACCTGGGTGACTTTAAATATTCCACGCAACCGAGAGAGAACAAAAGCTTCCTTTGCGACATACTTCCGTTTGGATCGAGTAAGGTTCCTGCAGTCTCAGTGCCATAAATAATACAGCATTGTTTGGAAGTATCTGAGGGGGTCTCCCCATCTCCCCCCAAACCCCCCTCTTTTTTACACTCACTGGTTTCCCCTCCACATGTCACATAACACGACATTCAAATGCTCAACATGAGCCGCAATCTCCCCTTCAGATCGTTTCCTGAATGATTTAAATCGACGCTGATTTATGAGGCACGTTACTCCGATCTTCTTATGACGAGTGACTCTTGAAAAGTGAGACTATGTAGGGGAGAGTGATATATGCTGATGGAAATAAAGAGGACTCGCGGAGACCTCACAACCACTTGGAAGCAACACGAGCATGATTCACACAGTTTCTTCCACCGCCCCTGTCACTGATGTTACCATTAAGAGTACTAAACTAAATATAAGTCATTGTTTGTTGAAGTATATATGGGGATGGGGGGTGGGGGGACACTGTTATATATTTTCACAAAGCTGTATTAATTATTCATCACATCTGTCAAACAAACTGTCTGTTGCTGCCGAACGGAGAATTCTTCTTCTCTTTTTTTTTTTGTCAGTTATTTTCAGTGAGAGAAAAACAAATATGCTGAGACTGTTATGATTTGTTGTGCTCGCATTTAATCAGCGTAAATGGAAATATTCAGGGAGATATGCATTGATATTTATATTCTGTACCAGGATTTCCAGTTTAAGCTGAAGGAATGCTGATTCTAAGTGCGGCAAATCCATTGCTGGAAAATGTAACTACATACATTTTTCACTGTTCATTCACTGTCTATATATAAATATGGCAATTTACCTTTTTTTTATACAACTTGCAATCAATTTGTGTAAAACACTGATTAACTTTTTTACAATATTTTATTTAAAATAAAAACGAAAAAAAAAAAAACGGGGGTCATCTGATTCACAAAGAGTGCTCTCATTCCAGCATACAGCACACATACAGGGATTCATTCAGACATTTTTTACAGGGAAGTAGACCATAGAAGGTGAAGCAAAGTCGAGCAAATATGTCAGTCAGAAACAATATATGAGGAGGCATATCTTGCTCTTACTGTCAATAGAGCGGGATAGACTTTGTGTGTGCAGTCTGGGCAGAGAAACATGCGTGAAAAATATGAAGTTCTCCTTTTGTATAAAGTTTTGAGAGTGAAATTCAACTTAAATGATGCTATTAGTTTCTCCATTTTCTTCTAGTTTTTTGTTTTGTTTTTTTTCATTAGCTTTGAAGGGATTACAAGTCAGAGTGGTGGTATAAGTGTGTAATTTAAGCATGTTTCAAGCACATGTAATAATGTATTAATGTAATGCTGTATTCGTGTAATCTTGTCACTCCAGCACTGACTGTGTGAAATCTATTTTTCTAGGCCATGGGAGTCTTCAGCTTGTTTAGGCTTTCCATCTAGGCCATCAGGGAGTCCACCAGGGGCTAGACAAAATCCTGATTCCAGATACATACACAGACCGACACACACATACACACAAGCTTGGTTCCAGTACGAAGCAAGTTGCTCTCTCAGAGCACCTAGGGGACAGCTTTAGCCACCAGCCGCCAGTCCCCAAATCCACTGACTGATCCAGTGCCCAGACTGTCGGGCCCTTCCCAGCGACCGCACAATCTTTCAACCTTCACTTGCTGTTTGCGAAGCCTCCAGTACTCTTCACTGTGTCTCTAAAAAAATGGCACAAGGACGAATTAAAAACGAGAATAGTGCAGACAGAAGCTTCAATGTGGCTCGAGATATCTAACCCTGAAGGTAGAACAAGTGACAAAGACGGCATTTGATGGAACTTCAAGCCGCTTGATCATCAAAGCGCGAAGGAACTGGGTTTCTGGCACCTGAAGCTTCTTCGGTTTCGAAGCAAAAAGACGCGCTTTTGTTGTCGAAAGTCGAGCCAGTCGAGCATCTAAACAATGCTAATTGCAAGGAAATATTGTTTTTGAGTTCGTGTCAGAAGGTTGGCGCCAACACATCCCTTTTCTGCTGTCTCCCTGTCGGAGGGAAATGTCTGAAACATCTCGGGTGCTGACACGTCGCGGCAGAGAGCGCTCTCCACCAAAAGCCGTCTCTGTCACTTCGTCTGACTTCTGATTCGAGACGTATAAAAGGAACCGACGAGCAGAATTAATGTGTACATGCTGATATTCTCATTCCCATTTTTTTGAATATACTGTAATTATCTTGACTATTTAAATAGAGGGCAAATGGTTCCTCTAGTGACTTGCAAATCCATTATTGCCTGCCTAATTGGCTTGGCAAGCCTCGCCCCCTCTTTCCCTTGCTTGTTCGCTCAAAGATTAGAATCCAGCAGCAGATTTTTAATTTGAAATGGAAGAAAGTGCAGTCAAAATGATTAGCCAGAGCTGGAAAAAAAGAAAAGAGAAGGAAAATCGTATTCAAGCATTGCATGGCAAAAAATGTGCATCAATGAACTTTGCCCCTTGATGCACAGAAGCAGCATGACAAAGTTTATCTCATGCTCTAAAAAGCCCCAAAAATCTTGGGTCTGAAAGCCTTTTCAAGTTACGTCCTGACTTTTTTTCTTCCTCACTCAGTGACATGCATACGGTTCTGTGTATAAAACAGCTTTGAAACTCTCGTGCAAAGAAGGTGTACATGCAGAGAATAGTCGCAGTCAGTGCATGTTTAGATAAATGGGTGTAAAAAAAAAGAGCCTGCCAGCTTGCATAGATCCACATGTGACCTCACATCCACCTCTTGCACCTGTTGTTGTTTTCTACCCTGAAGGGCTTCCTTGAAGTGGCAGTGCTCCTTTTAGATTTCGTGGAAGCTCTTCAGAGTAGAACGCACAGAGTAGAGCTTTGCACTTGTGTCTTGATTGGGAGAATTCTCACTTATCCAACGGTGTGTGTTTTGTTTTTCTGGCACATTCAGTGATTTGTTTTTTCATGGTTTGGAGAGAATACACCACGAGGCCTTCCTTAAACCATTTCACTTTACTCTCTTTGGCTTTTACTTATTCATTGATATAGTAACAGTTTGTTTTGCATTTCGGAACTTTGTTCTTCAGCTATCTTGACACAGACAGTGCTATTAAAGATTCTCATGCCTAAATGAATAGTTCAACATTCTGATTAATGTGCTTATTAGCTTTCTACTTCAATAAGAAAATTTATACCACTCTCATGTCTGCACGCTAAATATGAAGCTAGAATCGGCAGCAAATTAGTTTAGCTTAGCATAAAGACTGGAGGCAGGGGGAAACAACTAGCCTGGCTCTGTCCAAATGCTAAAAAAAAAACCTGCCGACTAGCTCCTGTGAAGCCAACTAATTAAAATGGTATATGTCCTTTTGTTTAATGCTTACAGAAACTACAAGTTATGGTTCTATGAGTAGAATTTATGTGTAGAATGTGTTGCCTGCCGATGTCATGTGCTGTATGAAAGCAGCCTCTTCTCTTCTACGAGAGGCTGAACAAAGTATCTCGATGAATTTCAACAGTTCAGGTATATTTGAATAGCAACGAGATGTAAGGATGTGTTGGAAACTAGTATTCCATCAACTTCACAGCAGTGGATAAAAATCAAACCCTTTTGACATTTATGTACATTTATTATTTGGACCTCCGATCGAGCCGCAATCTGTAAAATATGCTCTGACCACATTAGAATTTCATTATCTGCTTGCATGCCCAGCTTTAAAGAGATCATTCTCACTGCACGGCATGATACCTTTTGCTCTGCTGTTATTCAAATACAGTCCAGACCCCAAACCATTTTCCCTCTCGCCTTGTTTGTCATTGCAACAACCTACAAATGACTCGGTCCCAGATAGTGTTCTAGGCCGAACACCGCTGTGCAATCACTGCTTTGGTGTTTAGAGTTAAACCCGAGCTCTTTTATACGGATCGTGTTACTTGTATCCGCTCTTAGAGATCGGGGCTAAATAATGAGCCGTCTTAAAAGCACTGACATGGATTTGGCTTCCTAGTGATTGATTTCGTGACAGGATGATTAACTGACTGATTGGTCAGTTAAACTTGCAGAAGTGTACTTTGTTGCCTGTGCATGAAGCTTAAAGTGCACTCATAACCTTAAAAGCCTTCATGCTTGCTGACTACAGTCAAATGAATGGACTTGACTTGGTTATGGTTCAGTGCTTTTGTTCCTCTGCGCAGGGAGCTAATAAGTCAATCCCATCCACCTCCTGATACAGCAAGGATGCACTTAGCGCATTGTCAGCAGCTCGAATCATTAAAGCCCCTAGTTAAGTTTGCATGTTACCGATTCAACATTTTTAAATTACCCCACTCTCGCCGGCCCAAGCCAAGGCATGGTGAAAAACAAAAGGGAAGGGCTCCCCGTGCAACTCTTCGCCGTGCTTTGACCATCAATCACGGCTGTCAGAGCAGCTGTGTGCTCTCGCTCTTTGGTGGGAACTCACGCCGGAGCTCTACATCATCCGTAGCTGTGATGAATGCACGGGCTTTAGCTCTGGTGCTTTTTGATTAGAGGCTCGCGCCTTTTGACAGGTAGCATCATGGAAAAAGTCATACAAAAACTTGGATTGTATGAGTCTTATTTCATACTATAAACTAGAGACCATCCCTGCCCAATAGCATCACAAGGAACGCAACCCCAAAAGGGGCCAGGGGAGTACAGTGTGTACAGTATGTGTGTGGTGGAGGGGGATAATGACCCTTTACCCACTTCCCACCACCCTACTTCTGGCATCCTTGCTCAGACCACAACCATCTTCCAACTCAGCCTTCATTTTGATCTCAACTAGAGACCTCTATAGTTCCGTTGCGCCAAATTGGGCCATAGGCTACAACTACGCACCTGTAAGTGTCGTGATGCACAGTAGTGATGCTGTCGCGGTGGCGGAATCTGTCCACGGACATATAAAGGCTTGGCAAAGTACTCCAAACTGCCTCTGTGGTAGTTCTGCGACAGCAGGTGTCTCCAGGAACACATTGTGCCACTATGACACACACAGAGTGATCTTTCCCTACCTTGACAGCCTCACTAGTATTGTTTTTTACCTTGTGAGTCTGTCTCAGAATAAATGTTACATAGTTGATGACAGGTTTTATAACTATTGCAAATATTCCAGATAGAGTAATAGAACTGTCCTGATGTGGTAAAAGTTGGACAGATTAAGCTGATAAATAACATTTTACTCTGTCGGGATCTGATAAATGTTGATGTGATTTCCTGTTGAGGCTCTAAAAGCTCTTTCCACTCAATGTGTAACCATCCGAGAGAAGATTTTCTTTTTTTCTGTTCTGTTTTGCTCGAGAAATAACAGCTTCTTATGGTGGTACTCTTTACAGCCGTGGTGGATGTTAATGACGCTGCTAAGTTTCACCTTTAATTATCTAGAATAACCTGCTGTTTCTGCTGCTGTGAATGTAGAGTGTATCAGCATTAAGCTTTTATCAAATCTGGTAATGTTCAAGGACTGTCTGTAAATTCAGTCACTAACATTTGCCAGAAGGCAGAGAGGCATTCTAAGTCACATCGTATTAATATTTATTTGTAAATGTTAAATATAGTTCCCACAATAAAATACAGCAATGTATTGCTTTTTATGAGAGTTGCATTAAATGTGGCACTGCAAGGACCGAATCCATTTAGTGGCATGATTGGTGGAGTGACACCCGCGCATAGCAATAGAAGGCTTTCATTTTCCCATAGCATCCATTCTTGGTGGTCTCATTAGCCTTCATTCCATTACAGGGCCAAATTAAGTCTAGGGTTTTGTCATTGTTGATGTAAAACAATTCCTCACAGAGAAACGTCCCGCAATCCTCCACTGCATCTCGTTATCAACGGAGACGACGTGCCAGTTTGATTGTACCGTCAAACTGAGATGGTTTTCTAATTCCGTATCATCAGCATTTCCGAATGGATCCTGGACCCGAAGACCTGTTCCTGACCTTCCTGGGTCATGACGGAAATTGCTAGCAGCACCGATTGGCCTCTCGACGAACGAGCCAGATGAGACCTCACAAGTTAATCATAGCACAACGCATGTCGGGATCTCTGCCGACAAAAGAATTGGCCTTCTATTGATGCAGACAGTCCGAAAACACCTTCTGCATGATGATTTAGAAACAAGTAAGACAGTTGAGGCCTTTAGATTATATATTTTCTACCATAATGAATAGGCAGTGTATCGTTACATAAAGCCACTACCGATCGTTGAAAATCAGATTCCAGGTCTGATAGGATTAAGAGTTTTTTTTATTTTATTTTTTAAGCTGACCTTACATGGATAAAGGTCGAATGAAATAAATCATGCTAGCGCACACTAAGCCCCCACACTGAACTCCATTTATCAAGCAGAATTGTAACATTCAATTAAGTTTCTGGGAGATTTGTTCTAAATACACTATTGTCAAACAAATTGCGAAACCAACCAATGGTGCGGAGCTGTATATCCCCACTGAGATGTTTTCTCTGAGACACATTTCATTATTTCCCCTGCCCACTGCTTCTGGCTCCCAGCCAGTCAACCACGAAGGCTTTTTCTTTAATATCTCCGACAACACAACTCCCATGAACTGATTCCACAACGGCATATTAATATCGAATTGTGCACGTGCTCGCGAGAAGGCCATGTTCATAGTTTAATTACCTACTTTGAATAACGTTCACACACGTTTTATTTCTCAGTGTCAGACATGGAGTTTATTCTTGACTCCTGAGAAGCATATTATGTGAAGATGGAGCTCTCTCTAACAGTACTCTTTTTAAGCAGCACCTGGACTAAACCTTTTGTTCAAAATCATAATGCTTGTCTGGCACAGTCGCACCAGCGGTTGCCGTGCCAACAGCACCAAACCGTGCCAATGTGCCGGCAAACTGGTGCCAAATTAAACATAAAATAAAGCTGAAATATGTTAAAAATGGAGCGGATATGAACTGCTTGACCCTAATGTTGCATCACTTCATAGCTGTTATACTAATAGTGAAATCCTTCATAACATGGTTAAAAAAGAATACATCAAGACAGGTTCATGCAAAGGATACATGTTAAACTCAACATGGCGTGAACTTTCATTTGCATTTAATTACTTAATAATTTGTACCAGGCCTGATTATAATATGATGTGTTAAATGCAGCTGATCTATGATAATAACTTCCGTGTTTGGGGGAACCCATTAGCCTTTACGAGGAAGATATTCGTGTTCATGCAAACAAAAGCCATCTGTGTGTGTGCGTGGAAACATTCCCAGACACACACCGGTATTCAGGCAAACTTTTATACAAGTTATATCTATAAAACACGCCATCATCGCCCAGGTGCTACTTTATCAAGGGTATCTACCTCTCCCATCAGCAGTACACAAAGTCATTTAAGGCAAAAAAATAAATTAATTTAGGACAGCTACTCTCTTTGAGCCGCGATGGCTCTCAGGGGAGCCATCCAGCAAGAGTCCCTTTCCAGAAGGGAGGGAGCAAACACCGCGCTGCATTCCATCTCTGTATCCCAGCCGGAGTTCCTCGGGTACCCATTTGTCCATCCCCACGGGGTGGACCACTGTTAATACGATTACAGAGACTTTAAGATAATTCAATGCATCTCCGCGGCGAAGTTCGGAGAGGCGGCACGGATGCCACATCCGCTTATTGTCGCTCGCCGCACGCTAAAGCGAGCGTACGAGTTGATTTATTACCGCACAATACTGGCTAAGTGGGAAATCTCTTTGGACATGGCGACCCCACCATATGCGAGATTTAATTCGATTTTCTGTTGAGGCTTTAGTTAAGTGCTTCTAAAGTTTTCTTGTCCCACAGCAAGGGGGTGAGAGGGCAGCCGTGGCTTCCACTTGATTTGCTCTTTCAACAATAAGCCACGATTTGGTCGAATACAGAGCGCTTACAGCAACATGGCAGCATTAGCGGGCAAGAGTATTTGGTGCAAAACTGGATTAAGCCTAATCCTGCGGTACATTCATTTCTTTCAATGCAGATCTCTTGTAAGTGTGTGTTTTCTGGGACTATTGGCTTAAGCCTCGTGTTTGGGAGCGTCCACGAAGAGATACGAGGTGCACGGATGAGTGTTTGCTTGACCTTATTTGTCTCCAACTTTTAATACCCACTCTGCCGAGTTAAAGGTTGAAGGTCGCCTTCGTGGGCGTTGTCCTCTCGTTGTGAGCTGATGCAGTCAATCCAAACGAGAATGTCCTTTTTGTTCGGGGCAAGTCGCGGTGTCGAAAGCAGGTATTCAGATTGTTCGTCACCCCACATAAAGGTGGCGAAAGGGGGTCGGCTGTGAACAATGTGCTGCTAATAAGTAAATGTATTTCGTTTGTTCAGTATTTCAGTACCGCAGCTCTGCAATCATTTGAAGGCTGTCTCAGAGAATGCCTTTCCAGACTGAATAATGAAGAGTCATGATGAATCTGGGATGAGTGTCGGGCCAGTACACAGCTTCCTCTCTGAGGAAATCAAAAAAGGCTCGTTGGGAAGAATTCAGAACCAAAGAAGAAGAAGAAAAAAAAGCTCAACGTGTCCGGTCATCTCAAAGGCATGGAAATAAGATGCCCCAGTATGGTAGAAAACAAAACAAAAAACAACCGAAAAGCTCTGAGTGACAAATCAAATGGTTGTTGCAGCTGAATTAAAATACACCGAATTACAAAGTGCAGCCTGCTGCCTTTTTTCATCATCATTGTGCTGCCCTCTACGGGTCTTCTTCCAGCCTTCCCTCTTCCCTGTTCCCCCCAATCCCCACCCACCCCACCTCCTCCACATTACCATACCCCCTTAAAGAGTATTGCACGCATTACATTGCTTTTCATTTCGGCGCTGTGACAGTCCTGAGATTGGGGGGGATTTATGCGTTTTTACGAGTGATTTCGCCCGCCGTACAGCGGTAATTGTTTCATAATACGTCCGACCGCTGTAGGGGATGCGCTGGTTTGCACCAACCGACATCAAGTTCCACTAGTTGAAACGTTGGTGGGAAGATTAAAGCCGTGTGTATATTCATCGGATATCGTATGAGCAATGCGGGGCTGCATGGATCAACAACACAAAAAAAGGGGGGATCGGATTCCCGCATCCGAGGCTGGAGGAACATATCCGCTGATCCCCGGTCGATTTGAGCGGTCTGGCAATTGAAATAAAAGAGACCTTGGGCAGATCTATACATCCACTGGTACAAGCCGCACCACTGGCAGCAGACGAGGGGATTCTCGCCTCACTCCTCCGCTCCGCCAGTGCGCATGGATGAAAGTCACAGTTGAAATGCATGCGGCGGGTCCTGTCTGATGTGGGATTACCGAGCTTCCCTTCGCCCCCTTTTCTTGACCATGTTCGAACTTTGGTTCTGGCTGTTTTTCCGAGATGATGCTGCTAATTTCTGTCGCTGCTGGAAGAACACAGGAGCCCGTTTTTCCGCGCGGGCTGTCGCGTTATTGGCCTGAATGAGACTGTATGTGTGCTCTTCGATGCCTGCTTTATGGAGCTAAACACCGAGGAGACTTGACTTTAAGTATTTTTTTTTTTTTGACAGCCGACGGAAGGGCGGGCGTTGAAATCACCCAAACCAATGTTTTCACTGAGGTCGGAGCAAAAAGACGGGGCACAGTCGTGATTTTTGGGATGCTTTGCCGTTTACCGCGATCAGCACGGTAAGAGGACAATGATTTTTCTTTTTTTCTCTCTCTATATCTCTCTCTTTCTACTGCTCGTCTGCGCTGAGGCGTTATGCGCTTTAAACATAATTTCGGGAAAGGATCTGTCCGTGGTGCTGAAATCTGTTTCCAACCCCCGTTGCATTGCTGAAGTTGATCTCGTTTTTTCAGATGCCGGTAAAGCAAGCCGTCTGCGGCTGCTATTGCAATAACAAACCTGCGTTTTTTTTTATGCTCACACATATATATCATCAGTTTTATTCGTTCCAAATAACGCCACTGCCTCTGCACGGGCATACCCGGTGGCGATAGACACACAGGCTCCCAAGTTATCTATTTTATAACCAGAGGCGATGGGTATTTCTTGGCGTTATGGCAATACACTCAGGTGCGAGATGGAATGACATGAAAGCGGGCGCTCCAATCGCATGTAGCGGTGCGCGCGTGTTCTCGGGTGTTAAAACGTGCATATTTAGGGAGATTTACTGGGTCGATGTGTAGGCTTTTGTGTTCTTTTAAGGAGCGCACACAGACAGAACGTGTGTGCGCGTGTGCGTGTGTGTGTGTGTGTGTGTGTGTATCTGCGTGTGCACGCGCGCTCACGCGTCTGTGGCGGAGAGAACGGGAGAGAGAGGGACTATCTGTAACCTTCTATATAGCAGATGCCATACAGAATACTTGATTATAGAATTATTTACACCCCGTCAAAATGCAATCTCGATCAGAGATCCGCCACGAGATCAAGAGCACTTGCTGATTTGCCTTTGATCAACTCCTCTCGTTTCTTTTCTTTTTTTTTTCTTTCTTTTTTTTTCGCCCGTGGGCAGAAGAAAGGCTGCGACTGTCGCCTTGTAGGCTGATTTTCACATTTTCTATCGCAGGCCGGATTTTAAGATGAACACTGACTGCTTCTCTCAGACGATTTCTTTATGAGAACCTGCATTTTTTTTTTTTTTTTGTTTAATCGTTTTTTTAACCCGGGATCGGTTTAATCATAGCAGGCGAATACATTCCCCGTCCTCATGTCGCTTGGACGGAGGTGGAGAGAAGGGATCCGACAGTTTCCCCACTGTTACCAAGTCGTCGGGTATGTGGGGTGAGTGAGACATCTTCACGGTTACAGGAGTTGCATCTTTGGGGTTTTAATGTTAGTTTGTTTGAAAGATTAAATCGTGAAAGGGAAAAAAAATGCCACATCATTCGGAACACAAAGCGATGTGATATATATTTTTTTGTGTGTGCGAAAAAAAAATTCTCAAAGGATTGAATTAGTAAATGAGTAGATCTATCAGTCTGTACACGGTGGATGGCGAAGGCTTTTTTTCTCTCCCCCCTCCCACCACCACCCTCCCCCCCACCCCCCCTCCCAAGATAGATTGGAATTCAGGCGAGCTATCAAAAATGCGCAGTGGCCATCCACCGCGGGTAGTTGTGTCATCAACTTGATTATATATTATCGTTTTAAGTATGCATTTACTAAACATTCATCCAGCTCGCTTGTTCTGACACCCTCAAAACAGCCCCCCCCCCCCCAAAAAAAAACAACCGGTGCCGACACAAGACATCTGCATAATGAACAAACATTAATGGGCCCACTTGTCTTTTCCTGTGTTTGTTATGGATACTTGTTTACCATGGGTCTGCTCTATCAGTAGTCCATTACTATGATTGCATTTTGTAACAGTCACATATGTGGGTTTTTTTTCCCGTTTTCAATGCTCTATAAAACAGAACCCGTCCTTTTTTCTTTTCCTCCTTTTTAGATGACACCTCAAACTGGTACCGCACTTGAGTGAGCTGGGGCATCCTCTCCCAGGAAACATGCATATCTGGATCCTCAAAATAATCCTTCTGATTGCATCATCTCTGAGGCTGGTCGAGATGTATGACAATTATGGGGAGATCTGTCGGAACCTGTGTACGTGCGAGGAGAAGGAAGGGATCCTGACGGTGAGCTGCGAGAACCGGGGCATCATCAGACTGACGGAGATCAGCCCGGTCCATTTCTCCGTGTACCACCTCCTACTGACAGGGAACCTCCTGAAGAAGCTGTCAGTCAATGATTTCATCAATTACACAGGAGTGACCATCCTGCACTTGGGGAACAATGATATCTCGGAGCTAGAGTCAGGTGCCTTCAATGGACTCCAGGGATTAAAAAGGTTGCACCTGAATAACAACAAGATCGAGATTATGAGGGACGACACCTTTGCCGGACTGGAGAGTTTGGAATACCTTCAGATTGATTATAATTACATCACCAATATAGAGCCCAATGCCTTGAGCAAACTACAACAACTGACAGTGATGATTTTGAACGACAACCTGCTCTCTGCCCTTCCCACGAATATCTTCCGGCATGTTCCCCTTACGCACTTGGACCTGAGGGGGAACCGGTTAAAAATGTTCCCCTACATCGGCCTCTTGGAGTACATGGACGAAGTGGTGGAATTACAACTGGAGGAGAACCCGTGGAATTGCTCCTGCGAGCTGATCGCTCTGAAGGCTTGGCTGGAGAGCATAGCCTACACGGCTCTGGTGGGGGAAGTGGTGTGCGAGACGCCGTTCAGGCTCCACGGCCGGGACCTGGATGAGGTGTCCAAGCAGGAGCTCTGCCCAAGAAGACCCATGGAAGACAGTGTCAGGCCTGCACCCCCTAGCAGCACCAATGGATATTACCAGACCACACCTGCTGCTGTCACCGCCTCCGCCACCTCCTCGGCTGTTTTTAGGTCCTCCTCTAGGCCGACCAAGAGCACACGGCAATTTAACAGAACTAGGTTAAAGCCCACTTCCCGAATACCAGGCGGTAACCATTACAATTATGGCCCCATGATTGATTTTCAGACCAAATCTCCTGTGCCTTTGGACTGTCCCTCTGCCTGCACATGCAACCTGCAGATATCTGAGATCGGGCTGAATGTCAACTGCCAAGAGAGAAAGATTGAAAGCATTTCTGATCTAAAACCCAAGCCATACAATCCTAAAAAAATGTATCTCACTGGAAATTACATCCCTGTGGTGCGGAGATCAGATTTCGTGGATGCCGTTGGATTGGATTTGCTTCACCTGGGAAACAACAGAATAAGTCTGATCCACGACCGGGCTTTTGGGGATTTAACCAACCTGCGTAGGCTGTATTTGAATGGTAATCTCATGGACAGGCTTACAGGAGAAATGTTTTTTGGTCTGCAGAACTTGCAGTATCTTTATTTAGAGTACAACAAAATCAAGGAGGTCGATGCGGGCACTTTCCGCTACCTCCCTAATCTCCAGCTGCTCTTCCTCAACAACAACCTCCTGAAAACCTTACCTGTGGGCATCTTTTCCAGCCTCTCCCTGTCTAGACTTAATCTGCGCAACAACCATTTCCAAAACCTGCCTGTGAGTGGTGTTTTAGATCAGCTGAAGCTGCTGGTGCAGATAGATCTGTTTGAAAACCCCTGGGACTGCTCCTGCGACATAGTGGGAATGAAGATATGGCTGGAGCAGCTCAGCGCCGGCACCGTGGTCAACGAGGTCGTGTGCGAAACGCCGCGGCGCCACACGGCAATGGACGTGCGCTCCATCCAGTCGGAGCAGCTCTGCCCAGACTACTCTGACGCAAACGTCTCGCCGACGCCCCCTACGGACGAGCCCATGGACGACAGGGTCGTCACCACGGGCGCGCCTCAGAATTTCCACACCCCGAGCAGCACCGTCCCGCTCTCGGTCCTCATCCTCAGCCTCCTGCTCGTCTTCATCATGTCTGTCTTCGTGGCCGCAGGGCTGTTTGTTGTCGTGATGAAAAAGCGCAAAAAGTCCCAGAGTGACCGCACGAGCACCAACAATTCGGACGTCAGCTCTTTTAACTTGCAGTACAGCCTCTACAGCAACCGCTCCGGCCCCAAAGTCAAGGCCCCAGCCGGCCATGTCTATGAGTATATCCCCCACCCCATGGGCCACATGTGCAAAAACCCCATTTACAGGTCACGAGAAGGCAACACAGTGGAGGATTACCGTGACCTCCATGAGCTCAAGGTCACGTACAGGAGTACCCCGGATGATGAGAGGGATAGCAGTACGATGAGGAGCCCAACGTACAGTGTTAGCACCATCGAGCCACGTGAAAACCCCTCCCCTATCCCGGATGCAGACCATTTCTTCAGAGGCATCCTCGATCACGATAAGCAGCCCCCCCATTCGTCAATCTCGTCCATCCCAGCAGGCGCCAATTTAGAGTACAAGTACACAGGGCCTGTGTCGTACACGTACAACCCAAATTTTGATGTCAGGCGTCAGTTCTTGCACCCGGAGAGGATAAGAGAAACGGTGCTCTATGGCACGGCACCCAGTACTGTTTATGTTGAGCCCAACAGAAATGAGTATTTGGAGCTAAAAGCTAAACTGCAGTCTGAGCCCGATTACCTTGAAGTTCTTGAGAAACAGACCACCTTTAGCCAGTTCTGAGCAACAGAATCATTTATGTAATGAAGCATTTTCTCTCTTGACCGTCCTTGAGACAGTGGCTCAGTTTATAGGGTGCCTTGGCACGACACACACACAAGCAAAAGGAGTTGAAACGGGGTGTGCCGAACAATCTTATATTCTAATTTCTGAAACATGACATTACAGGAATGGATACAGCTTTCTGAAACACGGATGAACAAAATTGCTCTACTTAACTGATGATGCAAAATCTATTTTTCTATGGTGAAGATCGAATAACACACAAAATGTAAGTGTACAGGTAAATCTTACCCAGCTTCATTTTCAGGATTATAACCATACATAAGGTATATTGTGAATCAGAAAAGAAATGTTTATAAAACCACACTCCTGGACAAAAACACTGTACAGCAGATCATCGAAACTGTGTAGGACTATTTTCTGCTGTAGTCTGTAAGTAAGTATTTATTGATATAATCTGCCATGTCTTTTCAAAACTTTTGATTCTACATCAATATTACCTGTGTCATCATACTCCATGATCCTCTGGAAAGGCTTATGTTTGTAGTTTCATTTACTGTAGCTCTGCATTGTAAAAGTGGCTTTTTTTGAAAGTGGCACACCCCCAATGTTCAAAAAAGACTGCGTCATTTGAAGAAGATGAAAAAAAAAAAAAAGTGTCTTTGTATGCTTTCTGCACTTTTTGGAATTGGAAGGCGGGTTAGCCTTCGATGAGCTCTCATAAAGGAGATTATTATATTAAAAATGAATATGGGTATTCATTCTTAATATGTAGAACAAAACAAAATTCATAAATGATATTTGAAGTATTAATTATGTTGTGTAATACTGATATTTTAATCAATGTAACACCTATTTTTATACAAGCATTCGCAGATTCTCTATCCCTTATCAACTTTATTTGTTTTGATTGCTTTGCACTTATTGCACTATATTGACCAAACTATGTTATTGTCATCAAATAAACATGATGTCAGGTTCATATAATGTGCTTATGAGGAAACTGAGGCTGGCTGGTGATAATATACAGGCCCTTTGGGTTCGGTTCGATTTATTTTCAGAAATGATCAAATTATGGTGTGAATATGGGATTAGAGAGCTTGAAAGGGGTACCCTTGGGCTGAAAGTTGTTTTATTTTGGAAATCAAATGGCAATACATTGGCCAGTAAGAATTGGCTATGTTGTGGCCTCAATCAAAGCAGATAAAGGTACAGTATATATGCCTCACTCGGAAGGGCAGCTAGTGTCCCAGTGAGGATTGGAATCAATGGGTCTCAATCAATGAGCATTATCTGAGGCTGTCCCTTTGCAATTATACCATGACAACAGCATCCACACTTCCACCTGGCAAGCGATGATTTGATCATTTATGTAACCACCATTGGAGTTGAAACTAAATGCTCTGTTAGCAATCTACAAAGTCAATGGGTGAAAACTTGCACGCTGATTAAGACATACCGGTGCTGAATAAAGTTAGGGTTTGCCATTTCTCATTCCTTCTAAAAAAAAAAATTTCAATTGGTTTCACAAGTGAATACTTTTGGAAACATTTCTTACTTAGGAAAAGATTTTAAGAGAATATTTTGGAAAATGCTGCATGTTTTTTTTCTTCTTTTTTTTTTTATCTTTTATGCGCTTGTTTTGATTTTTGTTAAAGTCCAACTGAAATTACATTTAGTCATCCCTTTTTGTTGTCAAAATGTTTTTTAAATGTGTGTTTTAATGTCAATAGTTTTTTTTTATTAAAAAGGATGAAAAAAAGGTCTTTGGGGAAATATTAGACATGCTCTTTTTCGCCTGAGGGGGGAGGGGGGTGGTGCCCCTTGCTGTGTTTGATTGACAGCAGTGTTGCACCTTAGGGGAACCAGACACAGAGTGAACAAACATACCCTGTAGCCCACATGTCACTGGGAAGACAGTTAGCGGTGTTAAAGAGTAAGAACCACACCGGCATCCAACCGGACCGGTGTGGCATTTGCAGGTACGTTGACACGCTGTTCGGCGTGCTGCAGCTGAGCAGCTAATTAGCAATCCCCCCCCAGCGAATGTTTGTTTGGTGGCTCGTTCAACAAAGCGAAGGTGTAGGACAAGGACGTGTGTCCGTGTTTGGAAAAGAAGGAGACCCTTAGCAGGGAAGCAAATGTGGCAGAGCCACGGCCAATGTGTTGTGTTGCAGTCTAAAAGTGTGACCGTCTGCTCTGCAAGATTTGATTGGCCAAAAAAAAAGAGTTTAATCTACGCAGATCAAAAAAAGAAAGAAAGGGAAATGGGGTCGCCATCATGACACCGAGAAAATGTAGGGTATAGATTTCTCCCTATGCAGTAGCAGAGAAAAATAATGCATTCTCATTTCAGTTGGACTTTAAGTTACTCTTCACTTGACCCACTTAAATCCAATATGCAAAGTAGGCCTATAAAAATGCAAAGGACGCGCTGTGCCACCATTTTCAGTGTGCGGCGAGCGTCACCATTTAAGAATTCAATGTTCCCTAACTGAGACGGGCAGGGATCTCTCTGGAGGGGCCGTGTCAGTGTCAAGCTGTCCCTTGTTTCTTCATTTAGGAGGAATTATCTGGATTATTGTGGATTTATAACAAGATCAGCTAAAATAAGTGTATTTTTTTTGCAGTCATCTTTTACTTAATATAGTGGTGTGTCAGCTGCCTTTTTTTCTTTTCTTTTTTTTCTTTCAATGACAAAAAAGGAAAAATGGAAAATGAAACCGGTCTGCTCAGGGTCCTTCTTTTGTTGGATCTTTTCATGGAGGCCCAGAATGAGAACAGAAGGCACCATTTGGGAGATGAGGAGTCCTGGAACCGAGTGTAACTGTGGATGTGTCATACATGTAGCAGGGGATGTGAATCATAGCCAAGAAGTGTGTGCAGTCGGCCAGCATTGCCTATTGGATGGCACAGTGTTGACAGTTTTCAACATGGATTTTTTATTTATTCCTCCTGATGCCAATATGGGGCAAAAAAAAACTTGATCTGTGTGTTATTATCATTATTTAACAATATATTCTTCAGGTTGATTTGAATAAGTTCACAGAACTCCAGCGAGTGAAGAAAAAGAAAAAAAAGAAAAACCCGGATTTAGCACAATTACATAATCACTGAATCATGCATGCATTCCAAATGGGTTTGTTATTACTGTATCTGTGCGTATGTACATTCTGCCCACCCAAACTCCCAGCGTGGATGTTCATCACTGTTATGACCCAGCACCCTGTCCCAGAGTAATGGGTGCATGAAGCATCGCACTGCAAAATAGGATGTAGTGTGTGTTTGTGTGCAGGGGAAGAGAGAGATGGAGGGAGGGTTGAAATAATGCTTTTAATCAGCCAATGGGCTCTTAAGGTCTTAACACAAATGGAGGCATCAAGGAAGGGCAGAGAGTTTATTATGCCTCCTTGGGTCATTCAATTTATAGCCTTTCATAAGCTTTCTAGCTCTCTTTTGTTCGCCCCAATCAAATTGGATGCCATGCCTCCTGCAGCTGAAACGATCCCGGCGCGCCCTGAAAAGAAAACAGTGAGATTCCTGCAGTGGTCAACATCTGTATTCGGGAAAAGGAAGTTCCGAGATGAAATGCCTCGCCTCGCGTTGCCTCATGCTACACAAGAGCCCCCGCCCCCTGATTTATGGCTCAGCCCATTGTGCTGCATCTGGGCGCGCGGCTGACGCAACGCGAGGCGTGATGGAGGTGCAGATGTGGCTGTCGCAGAAGTCTCTGCTCGTTGCTTCGACGATGAAGCCAAAACAGGGGAAACGTTCAGCAAACGTTCAGCAAGTTTTGTTCTTGTCCCGCCTCCCTCCCCCGAGATCGGTGAAAGTGAAGCACATACTCCAACATGCTTTCACGTGAAGAGGCGGTGGAGGGGGAGGAGATGGCGACGGGCAGTTTCTCTTCCAATATTTTCTTACGCGCTCTGCTTTCGCACCATTTGAGAGTTAATCAATGGGGGAATTGTACAACGCGTGAAAGCCGTCCAAGCTTCCAAGTGTTGGCTCGTCACTCGGCTATTTTCAGTTTTTACTTCGAAGCCGGCTATTATAACGGTTGATGCTCGAAATACCGGGCTAATTAGACATTTCCCGGATTTGATTTGGCCGTTATTTTCTCAGCATTGTACTCTGTGGCTCATCAGATGGTGCTGGCGGAATTTGGTGTTTATGGTAAATAAACACAGCTTGATGCTACACGTGCATGGGGCTGGTTTACTCTGCAAAGAGGCCCCTCGCGTTGTGTACGCATCATGTTCTCTATTGAGGTCCCGTCAGGTACAGTTGGTTAGTTTGTGGTAATTGTATGTGTGGTTTAATTTGACACCATGTGAACTGGTATATTTTAAACGGTATTCAATTTGATTTTTTATTTATTTTAAGATACTGTACAAGACAAAGCCTCACGTTTAGGTGAGGCCCCCTTAAGGCCCTGATCTTCCCAGGTTACGTTGTGATGTGATGGAGCGCATTACCAAACAAATTTGTCAAACTTGTCCCTTGTCGGTGGATGCCAAGTCGATGAGCCTCGCACGTTCTTAGCTTTTAGTCTTCAGAATGGTTCGACAATATGGGTTTTATGCCGTTATGTAAAATAGTAAAGCATAAGCAAGGGTATGGTATGAGTAATTTACCAAAAAATACTATATATAAATTATATACTACTATAAAAATACTATAAAATATATTTTTTTATCTATTTCTTTCTTCTTTTTTTTTACGGTTGTGCTTCATGTATTTATGGAGAAGCAAGGGATGGATTAACATGACAATATGCGACATCAACAGAGCCGAACACATCGATTGGTCAATCAACAGAAATTGAATCTTCATCTATTTGCTGCTTACAGCTTGTGGAATGTAAGGGTTGGCTTCTCTTCTTTGTCTAATATGATCGTTAACGCATTATCTCATTGGACAAAACCAACAGGAATCAATCTGCAGATAAAATTACTATGAACATAAGCGTTAATGGCAGCTGTAGATGTAAACACAGCTTAACGGAACTACAAAGTGCAAAGAGTTGCTCGCTGAGTATTTATCCTTTAAACCCGTGCACTTTGTTTTCCACATTTGGTCCACACCAGCCGACGCGGCAACGATAAATGATAATTAGGCTAATATGTGTGCCCGAGACAGATAGAGGGGGTGGACGTGTTCCATATGCTCTGGCGTCGCCTCACCTGCCCGTCTTGCCGGAGAAGCCTCGTCCTCGGCGCGCCCTCGTTTTCTCGCCCGCCACCCAGTCTCCGTGATGATGCGAGCAATTGAGTTCAAGGAGATCTGGGTAATTGAGAGGGCAGGGATGGCATCTGACAGGCACCGATGGCTCCAGTGATTACTTTAATCAGAGTGGTTAATGGAATTCCTTCAGGCATGTAGAAAATGCTCAAATGTTCATCAGCACTCAACCAGGTTTTTTTTCCCCGCCTCCCTCTTCCCCCAGCCAACGCCGCCTCCTCTCTTTACCCCATGTTGCCACGATCGCTGATCACTTTTCCGTCACGCTGTCGGTCTCGGCGTAACACTCGGCAGCAGGTGAGGCGTCGGCTCCTCCTGTGAATCTAAAGTGCGAATCGCCGCGTGAGGTCCCTGGGATTGTTTTGTGGTCAAAATGCATTATGTATGAAGTGTTGTTATCATGAAATGTCATGGCGAAACCTGTTAACATTTAAAGGGACAGTCAAGGACTCAATTACAGTAAAACCCGTATAAATCAAGCACGCACTCACGTAAACAGAAAGCACTCAAGGTTTATGAATAACGAAGACATTTCCAATCAAGGCGGGGCAAAGATGGACATGTTTTGCTTTTATTTTGTTCGGGGGAAAATTATTCATTCTCATCTTAGCCGCCATCGGATTCTGCAGTTCTATCTGTTCCACAATTAGATCCCCAAATTTACCGTTCATGATCAACGTTCTGGTCCCATCAGCCTCTCTGTTAACACTCCCACTGTCCAGCCTGTGTTGAATTAACTTCAAGAAATAGTCTGTTGCGTGTAAAAGCGCAGTACGGATCCAGACTCGAAAGCCATCTGCCGAAGAAACATGCCTACTGTGGCTGGCTGGCTAGCTTTTATTTTGATCTATTCATTTAATTGGTGTGAGGACATTGTTCTCCTCTTTGATACACATGCTGACACAATGTGAAAACTAAATATGATTTTAAATTGATTGATGGGTTCTTTTGTTTTAAAGAATCTGAAAATTGTCTGGGTATGTCTTGTTTGTAAAGAGTGAGGAAAATTTATTTATTTTTTTTTCTCTTGACTCCGGCTTCTAATTAATGTTGACACGTTTTTCATCCATTTGTGTTGTTTTTATAACAAAGTATGTTTTTTTTCGTCTTCTCGAGATGAAATGGTAAAATATGATAATCACAAGAATATCAGAAGGGAAATGTAGAAATGTGTTCATGTGTTGAACTTTTAATCTTCCATCATTTGATCCAAAAGCAGTGATGAAAAATATGTTCTACTTCCACTTAAATATGGTATTATGTACACCACTACATATAGAACATGTAATTATGGGAGAGAGAGAGAGTCCCCTCAAAGTGGCTGATTTGTCTCTTGATTTACTGCCATATATGGAAATAATGGAGATTTAAAAAACCTGTTATCCTGCCGGTAGCATTAGAGAGATTTCTTTCCCTCCCCAGTCCAATCCGTATATAATGAAGTTATTATGCAAATGGAAAAAAAACCTGAAAGCAAAATGGATCGCAATTATTCTGTGAGATATATATGTCATATGTACAATACTCTATTTACAGTATCACATGATGTGTCCACATTTAAAAAATTCAAAAGGATGAGCTGACATGTGGGCACGTGGTTGGAATCTCACCGGGAGATGTATGTGATCAAAATATTTCAAAGAGGTGTCTTTATGTCAGTGCCTTTGTGGAGGGAGAGGGATCGGGAGACGCTACAGTTTGTTGTTTCTTGCTTTATTTAGCCTTTTTTTTGTCATGGTTTAGCGTTCTGCCTGCTATGCCTTTCCCCGTCTCTCTTTCCTTGCTCCCACCGGGCATCCTGGTTGTTTTCATCGGGTGTCCCCGTTTCGTTCGTTTTGTCTGTTTGTTTGTTTACGGTGGCTGCACCCGTTGATCCGGAGCCGCGGTAACCCTGTCGTTTGATAAATGGCAACCACAGCATTACTGACTCCCCAGCCGAGGCTGTCGACGCCCAAAGAAACAAAAACAGTTTGATGTATGGCTTTTCTTCAGAGTGTCAAGTCATTTAACTAGGCAACAGTGCCTCTACGTATGCCTGCGAGTGCTTTGGAGTCCTGCCCCCGCCTCTTCGCGCGTCGTCACAGGATGGATGGTTCGAACAATGTGTGTTTTGCAGGTACGGGAATTGTGCCTTGTGGCGGTGGAGCGTGCATGTCGGGATCGAGGACATGCTGCATGGGCAAAAAAGACGTTTGCGTTTCCAGTCTGGTTGCCCGAGACGTTACATATATTAAAAGAGGAATTCAGGAGAAGTAAAGTATTGCATTGCCACAAGGTTGAGGGACTTGCGTGAGACAAGAGTTGCACAAAGTCAAAATGGTCAAAGGTTAAAATGGAGGCAGAGATATTGGTAAGGCTCCAAAAAAGACTGGAGCCTAAACTTCCCATACTGAAACTCAATAGCATCTTTCATCAGACCTCGCTTTTTTAAAACTCCATGCTATAAAAGTACATTGATTTTAACATGTAAAATCTGTGCAGGGACCCCTTGGAGTGAGCTGTGCATCTAGTTATGTGTACTTATAGAAATCAGTTCATCAATCTGCCCTGCAAACACCAAACGCAATGCACATCTCTGACTTGTTTACCACAGGGTCTCTGATTGGCATCGTGCCGTCCAATAGCGTTTAAAGCACAGCATTGCATACCGTCTTGCCTTTCAGGTCCACTCAATTCTCCGTAAAAAGAAAATGTGTTTACCTGGCATTAGTTTGGTGCGCAATTAGACACCCTATTGTTATTGGTAGAATTGGTTTCTCTGGAGGTGCGTGTGTGTGTGTTTCTAAGACTGATGGTTTGAAAGAGCCCGATAAGGCTCGTACGTGGGCGGCTCGTGCGTGTCTTTGTGGGTCTGTCTCAGCACTGCATACACTTTAGCAGGTTTCTAGTTGACTGTAAAAATTCTCTCTCTCTCTCGTTTTGTTTCCACCACACAGTGGCTTTCGGTGAGGAGTCTGCAGAAACCGGGGGCCTTGCTAAAGGAATTAGACTGTGCGCTGGGAGATCGCTCAGATAATGAAATGGTGGGAGGTAGAGAAACTCATTTTCTCACTTGTGAGAGGGAGACATGCTAATGCAGCTATTGAAAATACCACAGAATAGTACTGACAAGAGGAAGAAAAACAGTTATTTGATTCCAGCTCGTGAGATATGGACTTGCTAAAAGGATCGAGTTCGTTGCTGGGGTTTAACCATCCAAAATGGACCTGCCATGATGGGAAAACTATTGTTTTGCAACTGTCCTCCTCCCAGAACGCACTGAGTGACAGTTTGCTTGTGTTTGGACAATAGCGAGGCTGAAGTTGGCAGAGTGTGGGTGTGCTTGTTAAAAAATGGCTCCTGTGGAGGGGCCTCTCAGCGCTCTTACAGCAGTGTTGACGTCAGCTACTTGTGATGCTCTTGGCACTGTGTGTGTGTGTGTGTGTGTCTGTGTAGGCAACATTTACAGAGAATAGAGAGTAGTGTAATGAAGCGAACAAGGGTTGAATGGTGGGATTGAAAAACAAACAGAAGCGATGCATTGTGCAGCCACTATTCATCATTTACAAGCCACCGATGTCAGTTAAGAAGTGTTACTTGTGCAGGAAATATGGCACATTCTGGACCAAAATCTATAAAACCTGCACATGCCACCTCGCGCATCCCTTGTGCAATGCACTTTCATTTGTGCGTCATCCTGGCATGGATCCACACACTGTGGAAAAATCCAAATAACCGCTGCATGGTTTGCGTGAACAATTCGGATGTAATTATATGAAAAGAGAGATCAGGAGGAGCAGGGCTGCAGGAGTGAGGCTGCACGGAGGTGTCCGCTTTTGTACCGAAACATTTTGGTTTCTGTTGCTTCCTTTAGTGACCTTCAACTGTTTTGACCTTCATTGCATGTAGCTTTGCTTTGAAATTGTGGCTTTTCACATAATTATATTAATTAATTAATTTGACGCGTCAATAGTTGGAGTTGAGCGTTGCTTCGAATGGGGCATTTTGCGTTGACCCGTGCCAATGTTCAACGTCAACCCCTTGCCAGTTCTGGATTGCATTACACTGCTATTTGGGATTGTTCGTTTACAGGTGATTCATAGTAGTTTATTTCAGGGCTTTTACCCTCACTCCGTTTCCCACCTCCATATAGCTTTTTCACACTCTCACTCTTACACCTGAGCGCGGCCTGGCATGCTCCATTTTCTACACCGTGTCACAAATCAGAGAAGTTAACATCCGCTTTTGCTTAAAATCTTAACTGATTTAATGCAGCCACTTGACGTTAACACCTGCACGCTTTTCTAACCTGTAACCCCTGCCAACGTCGCAACACACCTGGTCCAAAGCGAGGCGCGATGCAAACAGTCGGAACAAGTCCACGCTGTGTATCTCATTTGACACGTTAAAGTGTGTTAACAGGAGGAATTAGCACTAAATTAAACCGCTAGAGATTCCCTACTCATCTCGCTTGCCGAGATGTTATTATAGACTCCATATAAATGTGTAAGGTATCTTGGGAGATGGTGGTTATTGAATTATGCCAAAATTAAACCATTAGCAGGGAGGAATCAATCTAACCAACTGGAAACAGCAATGCGACTCCACTGAGTGAAGAAGAATGGCTTCATTTTGTGAGGGACATTTTGAAGGACATTGTAAAGTCTCTCTTTTTTCTTTTTTTGCATTACACTTTGCAACAGTACTATTTAAAAAATGCCCTGAAAAATGCTATAAATTGGTTTACACAGTGACCTGTGGTAAAAAATGCATTCCATGGGTGCAAACAATTTCCCCCTCTGTAGACATAACCTTAGCAGGGACTTTTTCCACATAAAATATCCTCTGTAGAAAATAAAGAGGGGTTTAATTGGCCAATAGTAAAAGGTCTGTCCATTTTTGCTCTTGAGGCTGACATTCTCATTTTTATACTGCCTTTGCTGCAAGCAAATGTTAAAGGCTGGGAATCTAACTGTCAGCACAAGTAGCGTGGATGCTAGTCCTGAACTAGAGATAGGGTCCACATGTGATATGACAACATCCAAAGGTTCTCCTGCCGCTTAAAGCTGGATATAATTGCATTAATTAGCAAGAAAAGATCGTTTAAACTTTAAGTAAATGAAGTGTAAAACTAAAGTAAACCCAACTTACTCTTCTTCTTTCTGCTGACTGAACGTTAACTGCTAATGGCTCTACAAATGGCTAGTTCACAGATGGCCAGTTTCTTTTGTGAGTATAAGAGAGTACGACCTTTGTGCTAAAGGACCCAATTTAAACTGGAGGAAGTGCAAAATTTCAAAGTACACTCAAGCAAATAATCATTCAAACTATTTGCAACTGTCAAGAAAAATGTCTATTCACCACATGCACCTTTGTAAATTAGTTATATATACATTTTCTTCCAGGTGAATTTGGACACAACTGTTGATATTTGAAGGGATATATGATGATATTTTTTTTTGGGAGGGGGGGGGTTACACGATCAGAAAACATGTCATTCAACAAATAATCATGAATAATACACATTTTCTGAAACAAAACAAACATCATTACCATCCTCTTTTGACTAAAAAAATATGTCCATTGTTCTCAAAGTACCTAACTGAAGTGATTACATTTATTCAGTCAGTGTGTTGAAATTTATAATTCATATCGATATAATTACATACCACTATTCCTTAAATATCCATTTGTGTGTTTTGAAAACCTGTTAATAGCTTTCAAATGAAAACTTGATTTCAGACGAGGATAATATTCAAATGCTGTGGAAATCCGGGTCCCTGTAGATTTCAAACTTAATGTGAAAATTCAAATAATCAATTTGTGCCTCTGAGATTACTTATGTGGTAATAATTAAAGTCAGGAAGGCTATTATAAAACACAAGACCCACGGTAGCTGGTGTGTTATCACGGAGACCTAGTTTTTGATTCCAGGTCTCAATAGGTCACTTTTTTTTATTTTTAAATCATTATTACGAGATTTTCTTTCAAGTTGTTTTGAAGCCACAGCTCGTCAATGGAAACTCATCACGCTGTATCTACAGGAGAAAAAAAAAGGTTGATGATGAAAAGGCCTTTTCATTTGGAACAACAATGGGGATGCTCGATGTCCGGACTGTTGGCTTGTGACATTCACCGGGAATAACTGAAGGAGGACCGCGGGTGAAAAGAGGCATTGATTTGAAGCAGCAGATTATCTTCACTCGCCTTTATTCACAAGGTTTTCCCCATGGTGGCTGTCTGGTTGTGCCGTCATAAACAGAGAGATACTTTGTTGGGAATGGGCCGTTTAACCTTTACTTTCATAGATTTCTCAACTGAAAATGCATTTGATTCTTGAGCAAAAAACCTGCAGTGCATTCTCAGTTTCCCAGTCCAACCGCACCGTCAGTACTGGGAACTCTTTGCTCAAGGGCACATCCGTTTTTGTTCGCATCCACTGCCAAGAATTGTTATGCCGGAGCCGCTGAATCTATAACCACCTCATGATCGCCAGCCTGTTTGTATACCCTTGACCTTGTTGCAATCTTACCTATAATGCTTTGAAAGAAATGTGTCATGTAACTCTACTTGCATTATCCAAGATTGACAACACAATACAAAAAAAAGAAAAAGAAAAAACATATTGTAAACACTCCCACGCTACCAATAAGCTACCAATAGGTAATATCTCATGCTGGTGAAATGCTTTGAGCACATTGACTTCTGACCATATTCATGCTGAATATGACAAACACTCGGTTACCCCATGTTGGTATGAAATTTCTCCCAGCTGAGGTGGAATAGCTTCTAAACCTGCATGTAGTCTATCATAACAGCCCCTGATTCCCTCTCCAGAATTATGTCTTCAGCAGGGTTGACAGCTGCTTTAGATGCACTGCAAATTACAATCTTCCATAAGTGGATCAAAAAGGACCGGGATAATTTTTGTTAATAATGAACATGTGCTATTGCAGATTTATTATTTGAATTTTAATCTTTATAAGTGTCTAGCACTCTGAAATCTATAGCTACTTAGCTACGAAGCTATGCAGTTCTACAAAGTTATGGCAATACAACTAATTTAATTTAGTTTTAATTAGGCTAATGTGATTGTATGTAGTAGAAATGTTGTATGTAGACATACTAAATAATACCAGCATTTTTTTCAATCTGAAAACCATGGGACGCGTTCATAAAAGCCTCAAATCATGCTCACAGAAACCTATCCCTGGTTTGCAGAAATGTACAATGAAAACATGTTTTTCTGCCAACTAGGCTGATGTATTGTGTTAACATGTATCAAATGTAATGTTGTCTTGCTTGCTAAAATAATGTAGCTAAGGGGTGATGACAGTTGAGATCAGGCTCATAGTAAATACTGACATAGTAAGAGAAATGACTGGACATTGGAAACTGTATTTATATAGATTTGGACAAGAAATGGGTCTGTATCTCATCGGCATTCTTACTAATACACCAATAACACCTCATTTACCACAAATGCATGACTATGCTTTGTGAATTTTCGAACATTGATATTTTTTAGTATAGATAAATGTGGAAATTGTAACCGAATAGTAGTGCAATTGAAAAACTCACCGGGTCACCAGAGAGGATTTTACTGTCCCTCAGATCAAAATCAGTGAGTGATCAATATTGTCAACTTTAAGCCCTACTGCTAGTGAGGTAATTTGGTAAAATAAATAGCCTTGTGGGTGAGAAATTACCAATAAGATGCAATTAAAACGATCCAAATGATTAATTGGTGAAGAATAAATGAAAACATGTCACTCTGTAATCAGTCATCTGTACCAGATACATTTGAAACAACCCGTTCCACATTTTATGTTATTTTTTTGTTGTTGTTTTTAATTCCGTGAGGAAGTTAGTGACAGGAGGATAGTCAGACCTGAGTGAAAGAGTGTGTCTAAATCATTCATGGCATTTGTTTTAACCTGCACCGAGTTCCAGATGGTTGAGATTTACCTTGTCAGGACAATTTAGATCAAGTCAGGTACGGTGTCAATCACAAAAGATATATAAAAATAACCGCCAAATGCTTTCCAAAATAAAAAAAGACCTGAGATGACGGTCCATATTCAAAGAAAAACTAAAAAACCTTTACACTACATCTTCTTCATTGAGACTTAATGAGCAAAAATGTGGCAGAATACTGTCTTTTTCTGACATGAACTCATACTCGTACTGTATTAAAAGTGGGTCATTTTTTTTCTCCATCTGAGCTCCATTTGTGCTACGCGACTCCCAAAGTAACTTTTCTTTTGGATGGAGTAACACTGCATCAGCAGGGCAGCCTAGAATGAAAAAAAAAAAAAAAAAAGTCCTGGACTTCCATTACAGTATATCCATTCTATCAGCCTCTGAGTCCGACCTGATAGATGAGTCTCCCTGGTGTCCTTGCGTCACCCGTACAAGCTGATGGTCCTGCACTGGATGCCTGAACCTGTTTTCCCCGTGAACCAACTCTTGGCAAAGAGGGGGGGCTATTGATCCTTTGTTCCTTTTTAAGGCTAATTATCCACTCCACCGCCAGTTCCTGTTATCGATGTCCTGCTCTTCATCCCTGCTCATCACACTGAGGGCTAACTCTTAAAAAAACACTGCTGATGGTCATCTGCCCGGAGGGTACAAGGAAGCACTCTTGCCATTACCGCACTGCTACTACTTACTACTTATATAACGCAACTTTAATGCTAAAGATAGTGCAAATATAAAACGGCATATCTGCCGACTAATGAGCAGCCGGGCCTGCAGTTATCAAGTCTGTCTTTTAAAATGGGGGTTCTGACCTGCAATTAATGAAGTAGAGAGCCTCTGGCTGTCACATTCATCCTGACGTGAGCATCCACATAATCCTTACCTATATTTATATCGTGCTAAAAATAAAAATAAATAAAATGAAAAGAATAGTCATCGAGGCAAGGCGTGATTGATTCGGGACGTCAAATAACCTCATCGCTATGAAGGCACATATGGTCCAAATGTCCTTGACACAACCTTTTTAAGCGATAAATTGGCAGGGGCTTTCATAACAAACAGCTGCATTATTCGCAGGCAAGGTGTGCTGTGAATTCTAACGTAACCCTGGCATGAGAGGAGGACCAGACCCCTGTTTATTGAAACAGTCCAGCCGCGATAATGAAGGAACATTCATCTATTCCAATGCTTTGATAAAGCGTCAGCCGAGCTCGCCAGCCAAGCTAATGGATTAGAATTTAATATGGGGCCCGTTTTTATTAAAACAAGTGTCCCTTTAGGAAAATCCTTGGCAGAGGGCTGTTGTGGTAAACAACGGCCGCAGACGGACACCTCTCCACTACCCTCTGTCTTGCGCTCCTTGCTCCCCCCACCCCCCCACTATGCAAAGGGAAGTGATTGATTTGCTTTCTCTTGTGAGTGATGATAAGCCGCAAACTCATTAAGATGGCTGCCGCCACATCCTAAGAGCATGTTGCGCAAGATCCAAATCATACACACTCCATCCTCTTTATGTGGAACTTCCTGAATTATTGAGGCGGTTTATTTACTTGAACCTCTGGCCCAAAGAACGAATTGCACCCTTATGGTGGCGGATTAGAAGTTCCACTCAAAGAAGATTCTGCCTGTTTTGTTACTTTTTTATCCTCGAGAGACTATAGAAGATAGATTTAATCCTCAGGGGGAAATGATGAGCCGTATCTCTTGAGACTGTGAGAAAAAAAAGATATGGAGGGATGCAGACGCTGGTACAATTACTGTTGTGATTTCAACTGCTTTTACTGCAGTTTCCAAACTGATGTGATTTTGCCAGTGGCTAGCATTATACCTATATGTCAAGATAAATCTTTATCTTATTGTAATAAAATACACACAAGAGGCCTTATACATAATTTTTTTGTTTACCAGAGATGTTCAATAGCATTGTCCTCAGGCATTATTAAGGCATTATTTCAAATTCAGAGTGGGCAGCATGTTCAGAGTTGTTAACAAGAGATAGTTTTCCTGGATACAACAACATTTCAAAGAGCATCGAATGTCTTTTGTTGGCGACCTACATTTTTCTTTGATTGCCAGAGTCAGGTTACCAAACCAGAATAAGATGTTTTACTACAATGCTGCTCTCTATCGTGCTGACATACACATTCAGTTCCTTTTACTTGACACCAAAAGCCTTCAGATTCATTTTGAGAATTAAAGCTGCAAGCAGCGATGTACGGGTCCTCGCACCTTTGCGCATGTTGGGGGTGCTGGCGGGATGCCGGCTCACGCGGCCGAGAATGTCTGCGACCATCGGACAATGCGACAACATGAGCAATTCATGTAAAACTCAAAATGGCCGGCTTCTGATACGGTTTGGAGCATGGTCCCAAGATACTTATTTGTAAGTTTACATGTGTTACATAAGCCTACCAAATTTTGTATATTTTTGTCAAACGTACTGCGAGGGCTGCTTTGTCGAATTTTGACGGAATTTTGTTGACATTTTGTAGGGGGCGCTATTGAGCCGATTCTTAATGTTGAAGCATTCCAAACATATCATATAACTACATTTAGGTAATTCAATGTATGTGCTATGTTTTAATCTGTTTTGAGCATGTTTAGCCCCTCAAAAACATATTTGTTTTTCATGTCGAAGAGGGAGTTGCTACGGCAACAGACTTTGACGAAACAACAATATTTTGATAACTTTTAATCACTAAGGTTTTTACATTGTACTGACCAAATTTGAAGTATATCTGATGATTTACCTAGGAGGAGTTTGTTCAAATAAAGAGCCTAGAAATAAGCAAAAATGAAAGGAAAAATCCCACAAAAATCTAAATGGCCGACTTCCGATACGGTTTAGAGCATGGTACCATGAGACTTTGTTTTAAGTCTACGTGTGATACATGTGCCTACGAAATTTGTTATATCTATGTCAAATGTACTGCGAGGGCTGCTTTGTCAAAATTTTGTAGGGGGCGCTATCAAGCAACCATTCCACTCTGAAGCATTAAAATCATGTCAGGTAACTATATTTATGACTTTAAATGTGTGTGCAAAGTTTAGTTACATTTCGAGCATGTTTAGTATCTCAAAAGTACCTTTGTTGTTGACGGCGAAGCATGGGTCGCCACGGCAACGGCGTTACACGAAACCTCAAAAGCTTTGTGAGCTGGCATTATGAACTTCTTACATATGTGTGGTAGTAATTTGATATCGATCTGATTTACCTACTAAGAGAAACAGGCCAAAGTATAGAGGCTTTAACTTCCTGTTACCAGTAGGTGGCGCTATGACTTTGATTCAAAATTGGACTGCACTTGTCTTCAAGCCTGGAGTCTCATCAAACATGTGCAATTTGGGAAGGATCTGATCATGTGGAGTTGAGTTACATCGGTTTATTTGTTCACGGCGAAGGATCAAAGTTCTCAGAGCCGCAACATCGCCGCCCCTTTAACGAATTCTTACAATCTTCACCATGAAGCATTAGCAAAGTCTTAAGGGTTTTCTGACCACATTTGAGAGGGATCTGGTGAAATTGGAAATAGGAGGAATAGATCAGAGTATGAAACATGTTATTTTCTTTTGCCAGTAGGTGGCGCTCTGATATTATGAAACATTTTGCATGGAAATGCGCTCAAGCCTTAACTATCATCATGCACAAGAAATTTGGGGCAAATTGGATACAGCAACATCCACTTTTGTGGCGAACCGCAAGAAATGGGCGTATACTTGGAGCCCCGCAACGTCAAGGTCATTCAAAAACAACTCGCCATTTTGATAACTTTTCATCATCAACTTCTTCAGATCATTCTGACCAAATTTGAAGTTGATTGCATGAATTCTGTAGGAGGTGTTCGTTCACGTACAACTTCTAAAAATGATGAAAAATGGCTTAAAATGCAGAAATTGGGCAATTTACTGCATCGCCCCCCTAGTGTTTGAATATAATAATCTTGCGTTGATGAGCCCTTTGCATTTTTGCAGGAGCGCCATGAACTCCTCAAGTTTAATAAAATTAATTTCAGAGCGGAAGAGCAATTTTGTCACTGTGGTGACGTTTGCTAGATACTTGGAATCATATGAAGTTGTAGTCTTCAGCCGCAAACCAAAACAAGGATCAAACTTTGCGCAGCTTCCTCTGGATCCACAAATGAAGTGATGCAGTATTTTTCTTCACGGCCTGCTAACAGACTCTGCGAGTGTGTGAAATCGGTTGAGGTCAAACATATGTATACCTGAAACTCTAGAGTGATATTTGGCAGACCATGCTGTAAGTCTATCATACCTTCTATTAACATATGCAAATTTGATTAAGTCACATTTAATCACAGCGGGTGTCATTGTGTCCGTTGCAGGGTTAACTTCAGACTACACAAGCAGAATCCCAGAGTCCAAGTGATTCAACAGAGATTTTCATCCGAGATGACAGGAATGTCAAAGGACTCGAGACCGCCCCCACCTGTTCCCTTGCCAACCGTTACCTCCAAAGGTACATCTGGGGACCTCGAGTCACTTTTACGTAACAGACCATTACTTCTGTACTCCCTGTTGGGGGAAGTGGCCTCAGGCAAATATACATAGAGGCAATTCATACTTTATTTCCCCATTTGCGCCCAGTCAAGCATGATCATTGAAATGGCATGTCCACTCACCAGAAAATGCTGTGATTTGGACACGAAGATGCCAGTTATGGACTTGTACTGCTAAACCAAGACGATAAAGCCTATTTAAAAAAGTCTTTGTTGACAACGAATGAAAAAAATAAACATCAGTGGGACATGTTTGGTCAAAAATCGGTCTAAAGAAACCTTTTTGCTGCAACTAATGCTTAGCTGTCGCTAATATGGATGTGCGGTGTCAGGGTTAATTATCCCGACACGTGTTTTGAGAAATCCATCTTCTCCTTACGTTCTATTTCTGATTATAGCTTCCAGTAAAGCCTTGGCCCCAGCTCAGTGGGAGACAATGGACGGGTTCATTCATTCTCACTCACTCTTGGGCTATATTTCCTTGGTGATGTCTCCAGCGAAGATAACCGGTGCCAGATTATCAAATATCTCCTTAGAAGCGTTGGTCGAATAGCCTCTATTGTCTGAGACAATCCCGTATCCGTCAGTTGAGTAATTTCATGCAAATCCTTTTGAGTTCAGGACATCTGAATTCGTGGCATATTTGAGGTAATTTTCTGGGCAACACTCGACAGTGGCCTCATATTCACATCTACTGACAAACTGCATACTGATCAAAACAAGTGGCTGAGCCAGTGAAGTGGTAAATGCATAGTAATTGTAAATGCCGCAGGGAAATCTTAAGAATACCTTGACCCTGCTTTGAATATTTGTGATAAATATTGAGGGTGTTTAGTAAACCAGAGAAAAGTATTTTCATCAACACAACAGAATATGGTTTATCTCCCAACAAGCAGTGTTTGCCTTGTTTGAGAATCATCTTTTGACTGTGCAGTCATACTGACAGACTTCCTTTTTGAAATCTCTGAAGCAAATCACCCGCAACTCTGTTGGCCTTTGGAATAAGTCTCACTTGAGGATGCCTTTTATGCCCATTGCTGGTTCTTAAAGGCTCACTGAACCGGTGTTATAGCTGCAGCCTAGGCTTATGGCTCGAACATCTAAAAACAGAAAGATCATGACTTCAATCCCTGAAGTGGTTTGCTGTTGAAAAGTGCTTTGTACCTAAAAAAACAAGATGTCCACTTTGCTCCATGTTGGTAATTTCTCTATTGAAGTGTATTGGATTACCAACCCTTTGTAGCATATCAGCTTTACTCCAAAAGGTTAAGGACCCTAATTGGCAGGGATGACAGTGTTTTACACAAAGTCACTGATTGCTTTGAATTTCTGCTTTTTCTGTGTGGTGTTATGCTCGTGATAAGCCAGCAGAAGTAACTATATCTACTGTATAATGTGCTCAGAAGAGACTGTATCTAACTATAAAGCAGGGACTCTAGATCTGTCAGTATGTAAGTGTGCCCTTTGCATATCGCGAAAACCCCCGATCCAATCTACTTCACACTTGGTGCATGCATTGCTGGGGACCCGAGGACATGTAGTGTTGAAGTACAATTTGGACACATTACACATCGCAACCGTCCTGTTACAAACGGGGTACGTGCTCCAAAGGGCCACTGCACTAACTAAACAAGGGGATAGCAGGTTGATGTGTTCCAGTACACTAGAAGAATGGCGGCATAGCTGTCGGCTGAATCCCTCTCAGAAGCTTGTGCAAAGACACAAATCTCCCATCGCAATTTGTGTAATTTAAGTAATTCAGTGCTCAAAATCCTTTATATCCCCACTGATTTTGCTTAAGTGTGAATTTCCGGGTATGTTATTTAGGCTATGTGTGGGAGTTTATATGGGGGAGAGACAGGCAGGAAGACAGAGATAGGCCTGCTGCCACAGTATGTGCATGAACGCACTCCAGCGGCGTTACTCACAGGATAACAAATTGATAACGAGTGACCTTTACCCCTTACATCTACCTCCTCTCTCCCTCCCATATTATCCGCGGATCAGCGCGTACACAGGTTTGCAGTTCCAGATCATCCCATAAGTGCTGAGCTTTAAAAAGCGAGAGGGCTGGGCGGTATAATCTCACTCTGGTGCCTAGTGAACATTCGGCTAGGTTAATACGGTCATAGGTGTGCATATGGCTCGAAGCCCATATAGTGCCTCACTCCAATGAAGCACACCTCTGCAGGGAAATGAAGTAGTCCTGGTAGAATATAGAACATTTAGCATGACAGCCGTGTTGTTAATTTTTTATGTAGTCTAGGTCCCAGAGGATGACAACAAACAAATGAACAATGAACAGCATGGTACTATAAAGGGCAAAGTTATTGCAAGGTTGCAACTGTGGGCTTGATTAATAGTTAGTAAATCATTCACTATTGCTTAAATGAATGTAATAACATATTCTGGTTACTTTAAAACAGTTATAACTGCAGATGTATTGTCAGAATGTAAAAGCCCAAGTACCTTTATTAAGTAATTTACCAGCAGATTTAATGGAATCAAAAAGGGAAAAAGCCATGCCCTTTAAGGCTTATTCATATTTTTAATGCAGATAGAATGTCATAAGAATGCTTGTAAGTTCTTAATTAATGGTCACAAAAGGGTCTTAACTTAAAATATTCCATTGGGTATTTCACCCAATATCCGTCCAAAGTCCCCTCATTATTGCCCTAATACTGGTCTATTAAGTATTTATAAGGCATTAATTGGAAAGCTGTATTCATTAAGTGCTATGAATTAATGGTAACAAAGCATAGATTAATGATGAGAACTATTGGATTGATTGCTACTAAATACTGTACACATATACATGGTCCCCAGAGGATACACCCTATTAACTTTGGGGACTTTACCTGTTGTGCTACCATGAGGTTGGCATTTGTGGTTTCAAGTGAAATGTCGACTGACATCGGATGGATTTCCATGAAATTCGGTTCAGACCTTCGTGTTCCCCTGAGGATGAATTGTTACAACATAGTTGGTTAGCTTTTCACAAAGCACCATCATCAGGTTAAACTTTTAACTTCTCGAATAATTTAGTTTGTGATCAAATACCTGCAAAACGTGTGCAACCTCAGCGGTTTACGGCCAATGAGCAAAAGCAAGCCTGCACTAAACTAAATACAGCACTGACACATTCAACATTTTTGCAGTTGTAGTGCGTCGAGGTAAAAATATTGAAAGAGACAGCAAACGTTGCAGGCAACTCATTGTCGTGGTTATCTCCTTACACAGTCTGTCTTCAGTATGTATGTCGTCTCGAGTCGCCAGTGATCTTCAATGGATGCAACAATGATGGAGTCTGACAGGTGAGAAGATTGATGGCTGGATATGATGCCCAGACCTTGACACAATAAGTAAAAAAGAAAAGAAAAAAACGACACAGCTACACCTACACATGCATTCCCGTTCACCTTTACTGCCAACACCTGCTGAGGTTTGTCTGGGTTCGTCGCTCAGTAATAGTAAGTGACAAGTTTCAACCGGGTGAGCGGGAGACGGACAGCGTTCGTAAACAGTGACTTGACAAATTTGAGACCCAAATTCAGCGAAATCTATTCCGGTTTACCTTGATCAGATCGGTGATAGACGGTGAGGGCTGTCTCCTGGGAGAATAGGATCTCTAACGGGGGGGGTTTCACAACAAAGCCCAGACACTCTCTGTGTGTAGTGTTTGCACATGTCTGTCCATGTCTGTTTGACATTCACAACGAGACATTTCAGTGTGTCCCCATCCCCCGCAGGAGGCCCCGACATATACGTAAGCGGCTTCTTCTGCAGACCTCCGGTGGATTGACAGTTAAAGAAACAGGTTGGAGCAGAGGAGCGAAGCCAAATCCGGCTTCCTAACCCCGCTCCCCCGCCACCCCTTTCCTTCCCATTTGATTGTCTGCTTGTTGGTTCAAATCCCTGTCGGGCTGGTTGTCTATCTTACACACACCTCCAAGCGTGCAGGACAAACAAACACTCCCGAGGAATTTGCCCAGAAAAAAAACAGCGTCTGTTTTACTTTTAATGATGCCCGCGCATTAGAGCGCTTGGTGGGAGTTTACTCCCGCTGTCTCCTCGTGCCTCTGCCCTGGACCGCTCCTTTCGCATCAGACAGCCAGTGATGGATGGCTTAATTAAGGTGAAAGACAATGATTGAGTGCTTTTCATTGTGTTTGGTCTCAGTGGTTTGTGACCAAAAAAATAAAAAAATAAAAATGGATTACTCTTTTAAAAAACGGGTCTCCTTGTGGAAATGTCACATATATCATTTAAAGACATCTTTTCTGCTCTACGTGAAATAACTGGCTCCCAGGCATTCAGATGTGTCAGTCAGACACGTCGCTCTGCAAATAGCACGACGGGTCTACTGTATTTTGCTCAGTTACTGACAAACATTTCCCAGGAAAGGCATGTTTTGATTAAATGTCTTGTTTACTCAAAAGACAAGGACAAGATGATTATTTGTTTTGTCTTCCCTAAATCTTGAAAATCCATGGCGTTATATTCACTAGTAAGACCAACATAATTGAACCATGAACAGACGCACACAAACACACACACACACAAACACACAACAGCACCATCATCATCCTCATCATCCTTGTCCTGAGAACACCTTTCCCCACACACAGCCGAGCACACGCTATGCCCACACAACATTGCGGTGCCATTATCTTCTGCTTTTATCCCCTCCTCTCCCCTCCCACTCACACACGTAGCACACTTTTAACTCTTTTCTCGCCCGGCGAGAAAGTTGCACCATGCAAAAAAAATCACTTATGGTTTGCACTTCGACATGCCGGGCAGCAGGAGCAGAGGGATTGCAACGCCGACCTCAAAACTGCAATTAAAAAAAAAAAAAAAAACATTTGTGACTGAAGTTCAAGGACAAGCTCAGAGAGCATTTCGGGAACGTGCGATGTTCGATGTTCCTTTCTCCAGCCTCGCCTTGATGTTGCAAACCAGCAAGCTGCAACCACTCGACAGTCCCTGAGCAAACTTTTCTTTTGAAAAGCTCATCCAAGGCTAAGGTCCAAAGAAAAAACACACGCACACACACACACACACTGATGAAACACCGACGCGACTGGAGATGCACAGCGCAGCTGTGAGAATGCATTGTTATTTACAGCCGTAGCCTCGGGGAGAAGCTGCTGCAGGGAGGTAGGGAGGGGGAGGGGGGAGCACGAGCTTCGCAGCCTTGAGCTGCTGGACAGTGAGCAGCTCCAGAGAAGCGAGCGGCGGTTCAATACCTTGCTTGAGGGCACTGCCGTGATAATTATCTGCAGGGTTCGCATCCTCCCTGTGCACCTCGTCCCGCCATCCTTCCGTTCATTTCTGCCACTCCTCACCAACAACTTCTGCTCCTCCCCCCCTCCTTTATGCCCCACGTCTTTCCGTCCCTCTCATCATCCCCACCGTCCCTCCCAGCTTCCTTTCTCCCTCTCCATCTGTATTATCCTTTAAATAATTCCCTCTGTATTGAGTCAGACTTCTTGGTTCCCCCCCCCCTCCCCTCCCATCTGAAGGCCTAGAAGCGCTTGTTTCAAGGCCAGCGCTCATTGTTTTTTGTTGTTGTTTTTTTTTTTGCCTTCCCACTGTCAAGAGATTCTGCGGCTTTCTCTTCACGGTGACGCCGCGCGGGATTACAGTCCTCCCACGTTTGATGGGCTGCCAGGAGACATGCGCATCTTCTTCGGCCTACGTTTGTGACCATTTGTTTCCACCTCTGTCCCTGTCATGTTGCTCGTCACGCTGACACCCACTCCCCCCCCCCCGCCCCCCGCTCGGTCACTCATACATTCGTTCCACAGTGTGTTTTCTCTGCACGTGCGCGTGCAGGCTCGATCTTGAATTGCACTGAACTCTTCTGTGAACAACAGGTATGACGTACGTCTGTTGTATACACTCCCACAGTGCGTTTCCCCCGCGCCTCCACCACTGTCGCGCTCCCCAGACTTACTGTACATGCACGGGGACGTGGCTCTACCATGTTTTACGGAGATGCCAGGAGATGTGCAGCAACCGCCTTTCGCTCTGTGTGATCCATTTCTTTTATGGTTTTCCTCCCGCGGGCAAACTTCCACAAACATCAATTCACTGTCACGTGTTTCAAAAACTTCTTCCTAAAAAGTTATGGCAGCAGCGAGTGTGAACATTTTTCCGAGTATGCAAAGCCTGGCTATAGCAGGATGGAACAGTAGCTGAGTTTTCCCCCCAAAAAAGAACTGTGATCTCCATTACCAGGTGACATTTTTATTTCATCATTTATTTGTTAAATAATTTATATTATAATAATTTTTAGTCCTCTGCCACATTGAAATGAATGAGTGGGCTGTATGTTTTCTGTCTGAACAGCCTTCGTATCATTATTATTAGCATGAATATGATTCTTTTTTGGTATTATTGTAGCTGTAGCTGTTTTTGCTGATCTTATGGCCCTAGATATCTGAACATGAATACAACGATTGTTTAAGCTGGAGGCTGAAGCTGTGAAAGCGCGGCTTCAACACGCCCATCATTTGTTACAATTCCCCCCCAAACGATAACAACTAAAAACACAGCGTCCTCCCACATTTACACGATGACCATGCTGGCAGTCTCCATGTGCATCGCTCCCCTCTCATGTCACGCCCTCGGGCAGCCCCCCGAAAATCTCCCCCCAACGCACGCTCTCGCCTCACTTCGCAGTGACATCGGTGACACAGCCAGGGGCGGTGGCGCTCGCTCTCATGCCACGTCCCTTTTTTTTTTACTCTTCATTCCTGTCACATTGTGTGTACTGTCTACCGGCTGCGTTGTCCTTCAGTTTGGTCTTCACTCGCCCCCGAGCGCAAAGGGTCCGCTGCGGCGGCGTGACACGCGACAGTATGTTATGTTTTAGCACCGAGGGAGCAGTCGATGTCATGTGACTCTTTTCGACGTGCTGCTGGTCGTACTGTCCCCACTTGTCAGAAGCAGGTGCAGGGTAACGCGGCGTACATCACCGTGGCAGCGGGAAACCGAGCCACTCTTTTGACTCTCCGGCTACGAGTGCGCATTTGATGTATTCCAAGCGCCTCTCGCCGCGTGTTGTCAGTCAGGACGGAGCGTGACATGTCACCCTCTCGGCAAGGAAAACCTGAAATATCTAGTTTGTAACGGCAACCGATGTGTCACTTTCAACTGAGGTTGACGTACGCATAATCCTACTGTACATGTCATCTTTTGATGGAGCTAAATGGAGACATGATGGACTTTATATAGGAAGAAAAACAGCAAAGTACTGTGTTTTATTTATAGAATTGTAAATATAGACCGTATAATGGGAATATTTTGCCCAGTTATATGTGCCTTCAGATGTTGATACAGAAGGATGATTTTAATACTGTCAAACAACCAGTAAGCTAATGATAAATAGACTGAAACTCAGTTTCTCTCGGGTAATTTGTCTCAGCTTTGCACACCAACTTCTCAACAAAATATTTTTGCAGAGAAATATCAATAACTGTGTTTTTCCTCTTTGCAGAATATACTTTCTTTCAGTGTATCTTTCAAGAAAAGTTTCAAACTCCCATCTCTTGTCACACAAGCCTGTACTCCAGTTAGAACTACCGGACACCGGCGTCTCCCTGCAGCTGAGGCTTCAACATTCTCGGCTTGAGGTCCCTGATCCTTTGCATCATATTGGTGTGTGTGATAAGTAATCCAGTATGTGTACAGTTCTGTATAAGATGTTTTGCAAGTGGCAGATGAGGTGGGGAACATTATTTTGTGTTGTTACAAGACAGTGCTAGTTGGAGTGGTATACAAATAGAAATGGTATTCCACAAGTATCATAATCCTCTTTCTTCTATCATATCTAGAATGCCATAATTTTGCCCTTTCAACAGCACAACCACTTGGCGACCAAGAAGTCTGATTGTATAGAAGTCTATGAGAAAATTACCCTACTTTTGACTTGATTTATTCCCTCAGTAAACAATGTAAACACAAATGAATGGTCACCATCGCTAGTTTCAAGTCTTCTTCAATACAGCATGATGTTCATTCAGTAAATTATGGTTCCATCCATTGTCATATAGAAGATAAAGTACGGTATGTTTTGGGGCGTGGCTACCTTGTGATTGACAGGTCACTAAGCAATGGTCGTCTAATAACTTCTTACATTGTAATTTTTTTGGACGCCTATGAATATGGTCAGTTCTGGTTGCAAAAAACCCAGATGGCGATGGTCAAAATGCCAAAATCTCTGCTTCATGAAACGCAAAAGCAAGCCTTGTCACGGAACACTGATCTTAGACACACTTTAAGTCTCTGCTAGTAGATTTTCATTCCGTAGTGAAATAAACAGATTTGGCCTGCAGCAAAACGTCCTTAAAACCCATGCAGCCTTTTAAAAAACAGCTCAAATTTAAATTGCAACACTGTTTCTGTACCAAAGTTTGCTTTGAGTGTGTAGCCCACCGATTTGTTATGTTCAAATATGGGTCTAAAGAGTATCAATCTCATCACTTGGAGTGTCAGAGTATCAAAGCAATGTTAATGAGAGTCCAGAGTCGGAATGACAAGCCTCTCGGTTTGAAGAAAAGATCTGCTCACCGAGGCAACTGATTCCATTGACCTGCGCTGCAGTTGAGCAGCATGAAACCGCAAACCTGGCTGCACTCTAGAAACAAACCTAACCAGGCAACACACCCCGCCTGCCTTCCAGCCGATGACTATTGACTTGAAACGCGTTCATTTAAAAAGGGGACATTTCGAGGCAGTGGAAATCTGTCATTTAGATTTTTTTTTTTTACATTTATACATGCTCCCCAAGTCCGTCGTCCCCTATTTTCTACAAGTCAAAATATAATGTAGAGTTTGGCTCCCTAACTCTCATTTTTGTATCTCTTGCACTTGCCTGTGGACTCTGCCCACCACATCCCGGGGCTGCCCCGGCAGTGACAGTCTGCACTGCGCCGCTGTGAAGGCTGTCTCCAGCAATGATCCCCGCTCATTTATTGCACCCGGCGAATAAAGTGTTTTCTGATTCCAGCTCTCTGGCTTGTTGATTTTCCTTGTTATGAGCATAAGCTCCGTGCGACATGTCGCACCTTGGGGAGACGGAGCTCGACGTTTGGCTCCGAGTGCGAGGCAAACTAAGTGTGTTTGTCTTCGCAGCTCGGCGCGTCTCCTGTGTGTGCACAGACGACGGAGCGAGAAAGACAGGCAGTATGATTGCGGCACTGTGGCTTGCTAGCTGTGTTTTGTTATTTTTTTTATTTCTTCCCTCTGGTTCTGAGACTTTGAATAATTTGCAGGGTGTCTGACTTTAATCTCGCTGTCGTCTCTTTGAGATGAAACAGGTGGGCTATTGCTGCTGCCGGTTTGTCTCGCCCACTGTGACAAAGACAAAAAGGGACGGGTTTTTTTTGGAGGCAAAAAAGAAAACGACACTCAACGGGTCTTTCTTTGCACCAACAACAACAAAAAAGAATCAGCGACGGCCTTTCTTTGTCCACTGTTTCATGTCGCTATTTTGGAAGGGGAAATTAGCATTTGTCGTCCAGCTCTAATACTTCCTCTCTGCACGACACAGAGTGTGACTCGTGATAGTCTGACTCAACGGATGTTTCATGGGGGACTAGTGATTTCTATTTTCACTGCACAGCTGGTGGACTGTCAGCGCCAATTGTTTTTTTTGCCCCCACCCCATCCCTTCTCTGTACTCATAGCTTCTTTTCTTTTTTGGGGTTTGGGGGGTTCTTACATCAGAGCTAATCAGTGTCTGTTTCCCATATGAGTGTGAAAGTACACAGAATGTGTTGGTTAAACAAATGTTTTTTTTCCTTATTCCCTCTTGGCAGCGAGACCCATCTGTGGCGGCAGATTTATGAAACAAGGTGGAACAAAGAGGAGGGATTTGTCCTGGTTACGAGGCGTCAAAGATCTGGCGGAGGTTCTTGACGAAAAATAAAATGAAAAGTGGAAGAAAATCGGTTTGACATACAGGCCAGTAAGCTTTTTCTGAGCATGCAACGAAGCCGGACGGCGCTTTGAAAAATAACTTTGTCCTCGCAGGTAAAATTCCGAACTCGTGTCTCGGGATCAAATTCTCTACATGAACTTTGTTCGTCTGGTGTCCTTAGCTTTCTTTTACCAACTGCAGTGTTTTATTCATACACAAGTGGGAACAACACACCCACGATACGCACACAAACACACCCACAAGTAAAAAAATACTGCTGCCAGTGAAGTGGAAATCCAGCCTCTAATTGTCTTATAGATCTCTCCCACCCTCCTCCTTCGTTCTCCTCTAACCGTTTGAAATAGATGGCTGTTACTTTTACTTCTGGCCTCAGGAGACTGAAGTAACAATTGCCAGTCTGGTTCAAAACTGCCAAGACATGTCTGCTGCCTGACACGAAGGGCTGGCTTCATTATGACCGGGTTTGGAATAAAAGGCATATTGTTGTCCGTGTTTGTTGTGGACGCTGCGAGGAGTTGAATTTGTGCATTTTCTTTTCTTCTTTTTGGCACAGATCCAAGAACTGTGCTGGAAACCAGAAACAGCAGTTCGTTGATATGTGAATACATACATGAAAGAGATTAAAACATCTGTATTCATGGATAATGATAACCGTTTAAATGGAGAGTATAAAAAAAAGGACAAAGATGAATTCATATTTTAATGTATAAGCTTTCCGAAGCACCGCAGATTCTTTCAAGGGGTAGTGAAAAAAAAAAAGAGTGAAGTTCAACATCAACTGCGACGCAATGACAGATTTTCTGATCGAGAAACATCAAGAGCAACGTTCCCTTGAACACCATCTCTGCTCTGGAGCCAAAAACAACACCAGTCTTCAATAGATTTATACATTTCTTTTATTTATGGAGAATTGATCCACATCAGCGATCTTCATTAGCCAAACGGCAATTAAAACTTTGTGTCTGAATGTACCTCAAATGTGTGTTGTGGATCAAAACACGCCTGTCGTCAATATTAAAGAAGAGTTTTGCATATATTGTCAACGTCCAAAATCAAAAGGATGGGGGATTAAAGCAAGTGAAAACTGCTTCAATGGACGATATAGATGCCTGACAATTATTTAAAGACAGACTTAAAAATAAAACTGTGACACTTTCTTTTAAATACTTCAAATAAAGTAGAAGGTTGCTAAAGATCCATGCAATCAAATGTTGTACATTTTTTGCAGTCTTTCATTTTCAAAAACACAGAAAAAAGTTCTTCAGAGATCGTCCAATGAGGACAAGCAAGGGTATCAAGAGACACTAGGAAGAGTCAAAGTGAACATCCAGAAACAAGGACAAAAACACAAGGAAACTATTCAATTATACATGAATTGCTGGAGGGCTCTCTTAAAGAGTCACTGGCACAGACAAAAGGGGGGCCCACAGGGTCCATACACGAGGGAGGGAGGGTAATGAGGGCACATGTGGAACTGATCTGGGTGTGGTGGGTTAATCATACAGGTGGGAAACATGCGAGGGCAGGAAGCGACAAAAGGAAATACCAAAGTTTAACAGGCAATAACTGAAAAGAAGAAAACATTATCTTCATTACAGAATGTAATGTGGATTTTTTGTTTTTGGTCTTTCAATATGCACTCAAACTGTTAGCTATTTGTTAATACTAGGTCATTGTTAAAAGAGTTTTCATTACCGACTTCTACATTTAAGGGGGAACTCCATCGACATTACACATTAAAGTCTGTTTACAGGTCTTGGGGAGTATACTACTGCATATGTGGGAAAAGAAAATAGTAGTACAAAGCGTTTTCTGGCTCCAGAGGGAGCTGTGTCAAGTCTGATGAATTGCCTTAAGTGATGTCACTTGAGTCAGCGTCTATTGGGGCGGAAGCGTCCAAGTTGAAATATGAAACAAAATCTGGGGGGTTGAGTTAGAAAGAAGGGAGCTCTGTAGCCCAGTCTTCACGCCAACCAGCATGACACACCCAAACCGAACAGTCTGCAGTTGCATCGTGGGTAGTGTAGGCTACTGCAGACATCCTGGGCTCTGCTGCATCGATTTTGATTTATTGTTCTTTCTTGTACTTTTTTTTTAACTGTCCATCCTGAGTCTGACTGTGTTATAGCAGCGGGATGCCGAATCGATGGAGTGCTCTTTTAAAGGGAACCATCAATCCATTCCAAGGCAGTGACAGGAAGTCAAAGTGAGAGACACACACTGACGCGTCTTACTGCAGATTATGACTGGGCGAGTGGTAAGTGCACGGAGGAGAGGAGGGTGAAGGAGGGTATAGAGCGAGCCTCACGTGGGTTACACAGCCCCCTTGGATCTCTGCCCCCCATTCAGGGACGGCCTTTGATTCCATCCTTTTGATCCTTGACTTTTAGGGCGGCCAGAGCCTCATAAATACAGAAGAAGAAAAAACAGCAGGTGTGAATGCATAACTCCCGGCCTCGGTCTCACCTCACTCATCTTTACCTCAGTCATTTTTTACGCCTCCTGCCGACGCATGCTGTCTCTCTCAGATCCCTCTTCTTCTTCTTCTTCTTCCTCCTCTTCCTCCTCCTCCTCCTCCTCCTCCTCCAGCTACCAGCCTGTGACGCAACCCTGTTGCCATGTCGTTGTCATTCAGTGTGGCAGAATTAGCTCCCGCTCTGCGCCGTTGTGCGTTTCAAGCGTGCCCCTGTGTGTGAGTGTGTGTGTATTTTTCCATGCGAAGCGTCGCGCCGTTGTGTTTCGAATGCGTGATTTGTAGTTCCCGCCGACGTGCGCTTCTAATTCATCTGCATGCCTGTGTCGGTCCCGTCTCTGTCAAGGTTGCCTGACATTGGTGTTCACCTCAGTCCTGGGGAGCTGAAGAGAGCACCGGCTGCTGAGTCAGGCTCTCTTCAGTGAGAGACTTCAAAGTGTGTGTGTGTGTGTGTGTGAAGACATATAGATAATAATGGTGGGTGGAAGAAAAATAAACAAAGAGGGTGGCTCCCGACTATCGGCCGCTGTTTTGATTTCATCACCTTTTTCTCCTCAGCATGGGAGACAGCCCTTCTATCCCTGGCTCGCTAATGAATTACACCCTGCCTCACACCAGGTAGCAGAGGTCTAGACAATGACTGACTGTGTGTGGTGAAGGGAGGCAGCAGGGGGGCGGGTGGGGTGCGGGGGGAGGTGGGGTGGAGAAGGAAAAGGCGGAAAGATTGAAAGGAGAGGATACAGTGGAAGTGAGCTAGCCGGAGTCTCATTACTCTCTACTCCTGTGATCTCTCCCCGTCAAGGATGCTGAGTAGGGCTTTGTTGAGTCAGAGAAAAGAGAGGGAAGAGGGTCGAGCAAGGAATGGAATACAAAAATAAAAAAATAAATAGCAGCAGCCCAGGATGCAAAGAGCAACACAGCTACATCGTCAAACGAATAATTCACCACCTCGTCCGCGTCTTTTCTCTCTTTCTCCCACCCTCCTCCTCCTCCTCCTTCTCCTCCTTTTCTGGAGGAGAAATTGGAAGATAATCCATTGCCCTGGCTTTGAGGATTGGCTTTGAAGGATGAGACAGACAGGCCTGTGCCAGAATAAGAGAAGCTAAAATGTTCGGAGTGTTTGATGGCTCAGTGGGGTGTTTTCGCTATACGGGGCTTACGTGTGGCGCGCCACAAGGAAGCAAGCCACATTATGTCGACTCATGTTATGCGTTTTGACGACGGATGTCTGTATCGCGTAAATGTAAATCGATTGTCTTCGTGATGCTCGGTGTCCAGGCAGGTTTCCCCCTCCGGTGACAACACTGTCAGGAGGGAGACGGACTCCGCACACTTTAGCCTTCAAAGCGGTCTGGCTACCTCCACTTCTCTTAAGGCCTTATTCTCCCGCTTCACGTCCGGGCGCTGTGTCTTGGGAAGCCCCGTGCCATCCGTCTCTCCTCCCCCCCCGACCCGTGTTGAGGTTGGCGGCGGGAGTCTTCCAGACCGAGAGGCAGGGTGATAACAAAGCGGCATCTGCCACAGTGTCGGACCAGGCATGAATACGCTTACTGTCACTTTTCTTTTACGCCTTTTTTCCCACACACCTCCAGGGAGTAAAAAAACGGGTGTACATTCTACAGATGAACAAGGTCAGATTGAGAAGAAAGATGCTGGATCAATTCGAATGCTGTCATGACTGTTTTTGCTAAGAACCCATGGGCATAATCAACCAATGTGACGTAATTAGTCGTGTACAGGATAGTTCTTGGATATTATTCACATTCATTTTGCATAGTATTTTATTGTTTCCCCCCCTTCAATGTTAAATTAACCTTGACATCTGAAAACAATGTAACGCTCAATAGATGTGACAGTTGATGAGGAGAATAAAAAAAAGGAAACGATACTAAAAAGGAAAAACAATCTGTGGTGAAGCCTGACCGGAGTGGCTTCGAAAGCGGTAGGAGGCAGACACAAAAGACTTTGTTCTGGAACCAAAGGTGTTTATTTCTATAAGTAGCACGGCTACACGTGTGCTCAAACAGATATGCAAACAATATAAAGAAACAAAACAAACAAACCGTTAACTGAAGTGAAAAAATCTTAAATCATCTCTAAGGTAACTGAGATTAACTTCAGCCATAACCTCACATGCACAGAGCTACACCGTCAGGTCGCTTGTTTCCCCTGTAGCAGCTGAAGGCATCTGCTTAAATAGAGCCCTCAATTAGCCTGATCCGGCCTGCACCATGAGTGCAGGTGAAACAGAGGAAATGGTTGGGCACCTCCTCCCCTGGACCACCTGGTGGGCATTGGCAAGCAACAATAAAATATATGATTAATGAAATGCCACACTAAGTTAATAAAGAAACATGGGGACAAATGGTGAGCACTTTGTGACACAACCTTTAAAAAAAAAAGCTCAATCTTTTCAGACTCCTACCGTTCGTGTCCCATGGAGCATCCATATTGGCTGGTTGGTAGAGACAAAAGTGCTGCGTACGGCTATCCACAACATGCTTTATGATTTTGAGGTAACACAATAATAGCAGCTTTCAGACAGCTACCGCTCGATACCACTTGGAGTGCGCTAAGTGGCATGTTGCAGCTTTAAAGCTGCAAATATTTGTAGAGGAGGTCAACCAAGCTCCCAAATACCCTCTAAGCTTCTTTCCAAGAGCGTTTCAGGTCACAGAGTCGTTTGACCGGATCGGCTTAAGTCAATTTATGGCTACGTAAGTGCACAACAAAACCTGGATGAGGACTCTCTTTATATACGTGGGGAAAGAATTGTTTAGTCAGCATTAAAATCAAGATAAAAAAAGAAGTATCCTGCATAAAGTGCTGAATAATCTATTTGATGCAGAATTTAACTCCCTGTTTTCTACACATTTAAAGTTACTATGAGAAACCAGGACTGAGCGTAGCCGACCATTAAACCCCGCTGCAGTAAAATTAGGGTTTTTCTAAAAAGGGATTCTGATGTTCAGAAACACTACCGCTTTTGTCCACAGGAACCGCCAAAAATCAACACAAAATGTAAGTTCCTAGCAGTAGCTTTAAAGTAAATTAAGTGCAATGAAGTCGTTGATTTTTTTCAATTTGTTAGTATTTTTACACATAAAGCAAACAATGAGGAAGTGCAGCTAATGTCAAGAAAACAAGGTTTAAAAAGGTCCTTAATCTGAAAGCACAAAAAAACCCCACAAATATATTGACTGGTTATAAGCATAACAATCATTCAATCTGACAATGAAATGAACACACTGGTTATGGTTCCCCCTTTACGTTCCATCACCAGCAGGAACCATTGCACGGATTAGTCCCTCCCCCCTCTGGTTCGAGGCCCGCTAAATGGCACATAGTTTGACAGCATGATTTTGGGTTTCAACACCACAGTGAAACAGTTTGCTTGCTTTATAAACCCAAATCATCAGTTGTCAGTACGTTAAGGGGTGCACCTGCTTTACAGTCTCGGCGGCACCTGTTTAGCACAGAAAAAATCTCCCTCTGGACTGAACCCTTTAATTTGTTGCTCTAATGAATGCACTTTGTGAACACAGCCTTTGTGTTTTACACAGCCAAGGTCACGTTTCATCACCATTTGCCAAATGTTCAGCTGAAACCAAATGTGCAGAGTGTTGCTTTTCACAGTGGGACCTAACGGCAGCTTCCTGCATCCATTCGCATACAATTATAGTGGCATGACTGTAGTAATCACAACACTTGCTGAAATGCGTGGCTCTGCATACCGATAGCATCATCACTTGTGATTGTGCTAGACAATGATGGGATTCACTGATTGATATTAGGTAAATACGTTCATGAAAAGTATAATTAAAACATGCAGGATCAAATGGTTTAGTTATTAGTCACAAAACAATATTCTTTGCCCTGTTTTAGCAGATTGAGACAGTGGCTACTTTTTTTGTTTTTTTTCTGCACCAAACTGACTGTTGCCTCGGTTGCACAAATGTTCAAACAGCATCTCCTCTCCATTTAAACCCATATAGGATTAAAGTAAAAGGGATTCTCTCCTCTGACTAATCTCCTTAACAATGTGTTGCTCCCCTCTTTCTCCGCAGCTGCTGAAATTCCACCAAGCTTGATGATTCAACCTCGTACCACTCTGCCTTCTCCCCTCGCTTTCTTCCTTTCCTGTATTATCCCTTTTTTGGCGTGCACTTCTGGATCAACTCTCATCCTTTAAAAAAAAAAGGAAAAAAAAGACAGAGGCAACTCAACGCCGATGACTTCTTGTTCGAAGTGATTTAAAGAGGAAATGACTGATGTATTTTTAGACAAGCATTTAGCACAGGTTAAATTTAAGGCCAAATATACGGATGCGTTCACAAATTATTAAATGAAAAGGTCCAGAGAGTAGACTAGAATGAAATTGCTGATGGGAAAAAAGAATGTGTAACTGGCTGCCATGCTCTACGAACATACCCTTCTTACAAGTAGAAGTTACTTGTTAATTCTTTTATTGCATCCACTGTAAGCTCTGAATACCAAAGAGACACTATAACAGATCTGTATACAGTGGGCTGCCATCCACACGTTTAGGCTTCAATTAAAAACCGAGTGTGTCTTCTGTGGCATGCTCATTTCTCCCTGTCAGATAATGGCAATGCAGCTATCTGCCGTGCTCAAAGCACTTCATTTGTAAAAAGAAAAGAAAAATGAAGCCAACAGCTAAACAGTTAAAACTTTCTGACCTTGTATCTTCTCAGCCGCCCCTAAATGGAACATAACATCTGCTCAGGTAACCGCAGGGTGAGCTCGGATGGATGCGGTATCATTTTCACGAACTACTCGGTATCGATCGGCCGACACTTTGAGAGATGCGTGTGTGATCCGCATCGATACTTATTAATTTAGTCTTTTTGTGTGTGTGTGTGTGTGTGTGCTTCGTGAAGCCTAATACCCCGTTAAACCCACTACAAATCACCCACAAAGTTGTGGAACGTGGGGAAAGCACACCTCTAGATTATAAAAATGTATCATGGCAAAACTTCTTTGAGCTGCTTCAGCTTCAGGGTGGCGGCATTGTGCGTGTTGGCTCGCCGTTACACAGTCGCGGCTTACTGGAATAATTTAAGAGAACAGGGTCACAGGTAATATTTGTGACGCATGCTTCTCCTGCTATGGCGAGTTGAAACGTCAGAACACTTCTTTTCTTCTTATGTAATTCTGAGGAAGTCAACTTGAATGGATATGTCCAAATGCTTATAAACCACTGATGTGTTTCTTCTGTCTGGAATTTTCTGTCTGTGATCATAGAATTAGAGTTACAATGCAGTACCATCACATTTAATGGTGTTCAGTTCGCGCAGCTTTAATCAAGAATCAAAGTCTTTGTTACCATCTAAGAAATATTAAAACACAGACTGCAGATTCATATACCAGCTGGCCAGATCTTAGAGAGGCTCCCAAGACTTTTTTCCTCTTCATTTCCCCTTTCATATGAAAAAAAGAAATCTCATTGATGTCCTATGATTATAGTAATAGCCACGTTTCACCAGAAGATTATGTAAATCTAATAGCTGGACCAAGTCCCAGTCTGCCATTCTAATGTGGATGATTTTGTGGTTAAATATGTGAGCCAAAAAATTTAATAAAAAAATCTCTTCCCCACATGCACAAATCCAACTTTTTACTATTGAATTTGTTTCCCCAGACTCCTTCATTTTCTTGGGGAAACTTTTATATTAGTGTTATTTTGCTAAAACTTCTCCCATTTAAACGGCCGAGGTTTGTTGCAAAAACAAAATGAAATACATAAACAAAGGTGATTAATCATATATGCATCACCAGATAGGACAATCATGCGCACAACAACTGAAGGCTACTTTGTACTAATATAGGTTCTGCCTTTTATTATTCTGTTTATGGAGGTAATGATTGATGCCTGAGGCGAGTCAGCTGTTTGATACAGAATATTTATTTCCAAGGAGCAGAAGTACAATATAGCGTGATCATGATTGATTATTTTATAGGCAAAACCTCCATCTGGCGGACTATAGCTGATGCGTTCATCATTTTAAGGCACTGGTTATCATGGCTGATATTGCAGCGCTAAGTGGCTCTATATGTGTCAGGCATCATGTTTTACAACTCCATATTTAAAACCAATTTCTGCAGGTTGATGGTGCTTTTGATTTTGAGTCTCATCATATTTGCCTCTCAAGTACCTTTTCTTTTTTTTAGCGGGGGGGAAATATTGATTGTTTACAAAAACACATGGTTGCGTGAAGCAGCACCTCTTGAATCCTTAATTAGACATAGAAACCTGGATACTCGAGGAATGTTTTCAGCCCTTTGAAGTCAAACCACTCCGGGATAGGAAAAATAAATAAATAATGAAATATAAAAAAAAATAAAAAATGGAGTGCTTCTCAAAGGAATATAATACATCAAGAGCACACATTCCTCTCACTCTCCCATGTTCTCATAAGCCATGGGGGACGCGCTTAACAGTATATAATTACTTCAACCTGCAGCTGTGCAATGCCGTCTGAAAGGTAAACTTCCCAGAAATTCCCTGTGAGAGGCCATCTTACTTTTGTTCTTTGAAAACAGGAGTTCTTTGATGGTGGGAACGCCGTCATCTGCGCTGCAGGTATCCTGTTTTAGAAACTTCCTATCAATCAAAATGTAAACACATGAAAGTTTGTCTCGAGGCGAAGCCAATGGGAACGTGTGTTTCTGGTTAAGTACAAAATTAGTATGGGATAATTAGAGTGCGACTCGTATAGGCGAGGAAAATCTTTTACGAGAATCTACTCCAGACACTTTCAAGTGTAGCTTCTTTGCATTTGTATGTGATACTTCTTAGTTAGTTATTTCACAAAAATACACTCTCAACACTGCACATCCCAATGGTTAATCTCCTAGGAGCCTGTCCTTGGATCCTGGTTGTTTGAATTTTTGCTTCAGGAACCCATTGTGCGCCTGAATCTGGTGATGCAGCATTAAGCCCCGATTCATTGTAATTTTAAGTTGGAATGGTGGAGTAGAACTCTTGCCATCACTCACCTTCTCCTTTGGGATCCTTGGGGACTCGGTCCTTGTCCCTGTGATTGTGTTACTTCTCCCATGTACCAACACTTTTCTTTTTCTCATTCACCTTGAGGTACACGCCTGTGCATGCCTTGGAGACCATCTCATACTCAGTCTCATCAAACTGATCTGCTCTTCTTTTTTTTTTTCAAGAAGCCCCTGACCGCTATAGATCTTTTGCGTCACTGTGTATCAGAAAATAGCACCAACGAAAAAAAGGCGTGACACTGAGGGACAAACCGTTCCGTAAGTCTGGTGAAAGTATCAATCCTGCTCGGGGGTTATGAGAAGAAGTGCTGGGGATATGTCTGCCAATGTTATGTTTGGGTATAAGGAGAAGGAGCATAATTATGAGATATTATTAACTACACACTTTACATGGCACTGATGAAAAGAGTATTGCTTCCACACTAACTTGAACCGTAAATGTATTTAAAAAAAACAGATGTTACCAAATCATGGTGGTTAAGTTCTCACATTCGCAAAAGGCGGAACGGGCATTTTCACTTCTCATAATCGGTAGTCATTAACTTTCTTTAATAACCAGCCTGAGGAAGTGGTCGGCCTCTCTGGTTCTGCTCTTAGTTTTTAGTTTACATATTATTTAGCAATTAGATTGTCCCTTTGATGGTTGATGATGAAATGTTGTTTTTTTGCCACAGGGGTCTGTTCTTGGCCCTATATCATGTTCCATATATAACTACCTTTTGGGCCTTTTAACTAATACTTCTAATATATCGTTTTACTTTTATGAGGACAACTCTCAGCTACATCAAACATATCTCGGCCGACGAAGTGATCTAAAAGCCTGGAATCGACTAAAATCCCAAAACTTCCTTCCTTGACTGGAGTTTTATTTTGATATAATAAACTTGTTTGGCCAATTGTTTCAGAAGTACTGTAACTTCAATGGGATCCAGGGGTTGATATTGATATGCTAACACTTGCACCGCTCTACAACCAAACTTTCACAACCAAACTTTCACAACCAGATTTGTGACATAATAGTTTCCTGCTGAACTAGCAAAACACATTTATATCACTTCCTGTCCCAGAAAATAGAAGCCAGTCTCACCTTCACCATCCCTAAATTGCTCCTTACATTCCTCCTGAAAGCCCCAATCTGATTGTATCAAATTCAAATCTGTGAATCTGCACTGGCATGCCACTTCCAAGATCCACACCCCTATGGTGGCTTTTTTGCTCACGGGTGCATCCTCTGCCACTCCTGGACACTTAGCACTCCCTCTCTCTGTGCTGACCTGTTCATCGAGTCAATCAGTCTCGGTCCCACTGTCTCTTTGGGCTTTCTAGCGGTGAATTGACCCTCAAGACTTCAGTCAGCAGAGTCACTCACTTTTCAAGAAGGTCTTTCCATCAACTCCTCCTTGCCAAATCACTCCCCCTCTCTCCTCTCCACACTCTAATTGCCCTCAAAAATGTCGCCTATCCCTCCTTTGCTCGTTAAAGTTCATTCCCTACCGTTCCTCGCTTAAATTCAGTGGTTGTATGAATATTGTCAAGACAGCGGGGCTTGTTAATGTGCATGTAATTTAGGTGAAGTGAGAAGAAATGTCAGCAAATGTATTGTTGAATTAAAAATCCATCTAAAATTGGTTTGTTTATATGATATGATGTCCACAAGAGCTATTCATATGTTATATGTGCATTGGGAAGCTTTATCATTGTTTGTGATGACTGGATTTGCATAACTTCATTTCAAACCATATTTATAACAGCAACATTCCAGATTTGCTTGAAAAAACTCTTCCCTAACCTACTGAAATAATGTTGCTCTATTATATTGTTTGTTAGGTAAGGTAAGACTTTTGAACCTGCCATGGCATTGTGGAATGAACTTCCAGTCCGATTCCAAAGTATTTACAGAGAAATCTTTTTACATTTTCTATTGCTGGGCAATCCTAATTACAGTCACTGCAATATCGCCTCAGGTTTTTTTTGCAGATGCCAAGGTTTGGTGCAAAGTTCCACATCAATATCAAGTAAAAATGTAAAAAAGAACAAACCTGAAATTAATTTACATCGCTGTGTCCTGGCAGGTCTTGACACTTTATTTTTTTTTTCACCATAAACTTTGAGATGAAATGCATGGAGTTGCACTAATTTCCAAGGCAGTTGCATCATTATTTGGTCAAAGAAAATCTGCAGAAAAAAGAAAAAGAAAAAAAAGGTGTGAACATGTTACTTCAGGGTTCGTTTGAAAAGCAGGTGTATTGAACATTTTAGATGGTTGTATTAAATCATACAGTCACATGTGGGAGGGAGAAGTAGTTGGTGTGCTGTGAAAAATGGGTGGCTGTGTTGGACAGTGAATATAAAGGATTTTTAATCACAACCTTCATGTGATATGTAAAATGAAAATAATGATAGACAGAGAGATAATTACAAGGACACTGCTTCCACAGGTAATTGCAGGTTGGTTAAATTGTTGAGCTCAATACTCATATGAATATTTAAAAATTAGGATAGCACACAAAATACTGAGTCAGTGGAAGAAAGCCTTTGTTCCATGAGAACAATGGCTGCTGCTCAAAGGTAACACATACTTATTTCTACTAGGAGATAAGAATCTGCTACAGGGCCCATTTTTCACTCCTAACTTGTCAAATAGCAACGCTTGGTCAATGGCCCTACTCTTCAAACTATGACGCTCTAGCTACCCCTGTTGCATCATTTTTGGACGTGTCATGGACGGCGTCTTAGTATGCATGGTGTCTTTGCAAAATAAACTTCCAAGGTTTAGGTTTTCTCTGTACTTGGTTAAGTTAAGGCAACAAACAGAACAGATCCTGGTTTGGGTTAAAAGTATGCTTGTTCCGTAAAATAAGTATATTTCTTATATAACTTAGTTAAGTACGCAAGTGCATAACAAAAGTAAGGTAATAAAGGTCAGCATTGAATTTGTTTCACGCGGGACATGAACAGTGGTCACATGGGTAAAAGTCCTGTGTTTGCCTGATTGTCTTATAATGGTGACGATGGTTCTACATTGGAGTTAGTTGAACGCTGAGTGCGTTTCATACAGACGCTAAAGAGTGACCACTGACCAAGCATCGGTATTTTGTTGGATTAAGTTAGTTTTGAGGGAATTCATTAACCACAAATTAATTAATTCATTAACCACAAATTAATTAAGGATAAGGACCATTTAAGAACATATCAATGGAAATTATAAAGGTTTTCACTTGTTTGTGGGGGGAGGTTGCTTTTTAGTGGCTTTGATAAGTTCTTGCAGCAAGACATATTGCATGCATGTGCAGCATATTTTTTGAAAAATCTGTTTTCATGCAGTATACCAAAACACCAAAGCATCGCCCCATCAATGCATGGTAAAATGGAGACATATTTTCTAAAGCCATCATTGTGTGCAGTACAGTTGGAGCCAAACACTTGCCCACAACAATTGTAGTATTTAATTACTGTAATGGGAGAAGGAAAGTCACAATGTGTCCAAGCTGTACTCCCACAACAGCCTCCCTATTTATATGCAAGCATTACATAAGTTGCGCATGTGTTGGCCGTGAAGGTCTGATCCGGCGTGCACATCGCAGAAAAACAAGGGTTTGAGAATATTTAGATGCTGCTGCAGTGGACTGGCTAACATTTCAGTCCCATTTATATCCCCTTATTTTACTTTAGCATTTCATATATCTCTGAGAGGGGTAAAAACATCATTACCAAGTTCTTCGGCGAGCATCATTAGTGCAAAGGCCAAACAGACATTAAAGAATACTTATTTGAATTGGAAAAAAATAAGTAATTTATTTTCCAATATGTTATTAATTGCTTTTATATTTTGTGAGCAGGGAGGACCATAGATCAATGGTCTGGAGCAAAAAGCTTATAGGGACTAATTCATAGGGCATTCAATCTTATAGTATAATTTAATGATTTGCAGGGCTTTTTGTAAGGCTCTAAGTTCATGCATTATATCTCTCGTGAAATGTGTTAGTTAAATAAAGCAGAATTGAACACGTCATTGCTACAAAACAGTTTGCTTTCTTGTTCATTGTTTTCCTCACCCAGAAGGACATTGTTAGACAGGAGTCAAAAGCTAATGTGAGCCATTGTGATTGTGGCGAAAAGAAAACAGGGAGAAAATATGGCGTTTAGCTGGATCTTTGGGGGCCAGTGTTTGAAAAATACAACAGCTCAACAATATCTCAGCAGCAATGGAACCTCACAAAGTGTGCTCGGGGGGGTATCAAACGGATGAGGCTGCATTTAATTTTCTTTGAGGTGGCCCTGGCAATAAAGTGTGGCTCATGGTGATAAGCAGAGAGGAGCTGAAGCACATCATTTCAGTTATGTAAACCATTGGAGGGATACAGTGGGCATTCTCCTACACAGTGTCTGTGTGTGTGTGTGTGTGTGTGTGTGTGTGTGTGTGTGCGCTCTCAGCAGGTGCAGCACATTAAAGTCATTTCTTTGCTTCTTCTAAGCTATACAAAACATTTCTCTCTTCCAGCTAAATACTGTTCAAGAAGTTTTACCAAAAAAGATCAAATAAAAACAGCAGAAAGCCTAGCTGGTGTCTTTTTTTTAGAGCGTCTTCAAACGAATCCAGGTGACATCATACTTGAGAATTTTTTTCCCATTTAGGTCTGGAGGCGACCTGCCTTTCATCACCAGGCAGAACCTCCATCATCGTGTCCATACAAGCTAGCCCTTACCACATAGTGTCGTGCCTCGCCACGGCTTGACCTTGATACCATATAGTAACTAAGCCCTCCCAGAAGTCTGTTTTATCAGTCACTAGTCATCCTCATCTCCATCCTTAATCTAGAGTAGCAGTTATTCCCCAAATCCCGACGCAGCCTTCAACCACAAGCCGCCAGCTCACAACACTGAGTCAAACGGAGACAAGATATTTTCTGACAATAGGAGGAAAAGCAAGGGGGAGGCCCGGCGCAACTCCAAAGCTGTCAGACAGCCATCAAGCACAGTTCACATCAAATGCGTGTCCATGTTTAGTGCCACGGCACCACTGTTATGTATTATCATAATGACAAAAAGGGCTTTCTTTTTCTCCACTTTTGTTTTGACGTAGCGTGTTATTTCTTCTATTTATTCAGCGTTCATGTGACTGATATGTCTTTGTTGCCCCACTTACAGACTTGCCCAGTAAATGTCTATAGCCCTGGTTAATGTCTCCCCAATTGAGGCATCCCCGAATGTTTCAGTAGCATAGACGTTTAATTGTGTTGCCTTAAATGCCTGATGATGTGTTATTAATTTCCAGAGCAATTTTGCTAACTGACGAACCATATCGGGAGTGCAGAGGCGTAGAAATGGGTCAGCAAAAGCTGATTTAGCGGGGCATAGAGATTAATCACGAGTTACATTTTAATACGGTACTAGGTGTTGCTGTTATTTATTCATTAATTTCACTTGAGTGTGTGTACCTTTGTGTGTAAGAGCAGTACACTAGACAACACTTTGGTCAAAGTCAACGGATCACCAAAGTCATGAGGATTCATACCATATCTGTCCACCGCTAAGGCAATACATCCAATTTGTTATTTTGATAAAAGCTAAACAACTACCCCAACACTGCCATCCCAAGAGCTTCTATCAAAGCAAAGGAAGTATGGTTAAAATATGATAATAAAGTGGACATTTCTGGAACCACCGTGTCACCGATAAAGACATATGGTGGCCTGAGTGCTAAGCAAGGTCTTAAATGCATGCAGTCATTTTCCTCCAAACTGATAAAGGTCAAGATTTCGATTGCCTCCAGGAGCCATTAGGTAATTCAACAGCAATATTCTGCAAGGTGCATCATCCTGTGATGTAGACTGCAGTGAACATTGGTCCCTAGTCAACAGCGTTAGAAATGATGGAGCGTGATGGATTAAAATGTTGGAGCCCCTCACAAAGTCTCTGCTTTGGACGATCATATCTGGCCTCGCCTCAGTATCTCCCCTTCACGGTGGATGAGGAATTTCCAGCAAGATGGATTTTCATGTATTTTATTCCTTTGAAGGTTCCAGGAGGTTGAAGCGGAGCCACACACACGCACACTCATCTGCACACACGTGTACGCACACACTGCTTTTTTCTTCTTTTTTTTTTGTATTTGAGTTTCTGAGTTGATGAAAAAACTTGAGGAACGACTCTATTTAATTGGTTTGTGAGAATTCCCAAGCTTTGGAGATTAATTAAAAATGAAAAAATGTGATGTGAAAGAGCAAGAAGAAAAAGCAAAACAGCTTCTGTGAGTTTTGGCGACTATTATCCAAAGATATGAACCATTATATTTTCTTATGCACCCACTGTGACATCATGCAATGTTATTTTCTGATTGTCTTCTTCTCAATTTTCCTAACCTTTAACTGCAAGGAGGTGGATACTGCAATATTCATCTCGCTTGTTAATGTATTCTTCAGTTGTACATTGCTTTTTTTCACATAGCAGCTGCAACAAATTATATCAATAAATACAATACACAAATTGTCAGTACTGTCAATTGGTATGTTGTGTAAGCCGGGTTGACCCTTGAGGCAAACAGCTTTTTCTCTGTAATGTTTCTACTCATGGATTCCGCTTAAGATTAATTTAAATGCAGATGCACATATAATACGTATGTGTTCACAAAGCCGGATTTATTGTATTCCTCTGTGCCATAGAGCTCCGTTGTTGTCCGAAAACTACGGAAAGCTGTTTATTTCCAGCTAATCCCACGCACTTCGTTCTGCTGCCACGTTGTAAATACCCTCACATGTACCATATATGTTTTAATCCACGCCTAGAAATAGGTCCTATTCATGTGCACGATTTACTCTTATTTTTTGCAATGTTTGGTTAAAAACTACAGTGCCCACCTGTTTTGTGACATTACATTGCACTTTCTTTGAAATATATATTTGTAATTTATTATTATGTATATTTACATTTGCAGAATGGGCCTGTGGTAGGGCGCAACCAAATGTGACATCAGAGATGGGCAAACACATTGTTGGTTTTGGTCTTTTCATGGGATTTATCAACAAGAACAGTAGAGAACAGCTACATGCTTTTCTTTTAAAAAACTAAATTGGTCCACTTAATATTGCTCCATTGCACGCTTCCCCTGAGATACTTCTGCTGAGTTGCCTTTTCCTCTTTGTCAGTCAAGTTAATGATCCCTTCTATAGAGACAATCGTGCCAAATACTCTCACCATCCCTATCTCTACCATCTAGTCAGCAAACACAAAGACGTTGGCGTTGTTAATGTTGGCATAGCCGGCATCATAAGAGAGCAAACATTTTGAAATCTGGACCACGGAGTGCAATTCAAGTACTGTAATATTTAGTATTTTCCTGCTTAGCCCTGCCCGTCCATTTGTATCCATTTCCATCTATCATGCCAATCGACTGGGCAACCCACCAAGGAAGTGAGCGCACCAATACGGGGTTTGCATGCTGGCACAAGACGTGATATTTCCTCATCACTGGTTTAGTAAGGAAGCATCACCGTGGATAGTTATCTTTCCGCTCACAGGGATTCTAAATTGCCCTCGTATTTATTTTGCGTAACACACTTTTTCGACTCAGTAAAATGACGTCGCCTCTGATAGTGTGCCATTACCTCAAAGTCATCAATGTTATCTTTTTATCTTTTAAAAAAAAATTATTATTCCATAGACCTCTTTGGGCATTAACATGTAATTTCAAGTTTTACCGTGCATGACATAAAGCTGTCAGATGTGCTCAAGGAAATTAATTACTCAATCAAAACCTAATGATGAAAGCTCATTAATTTCTGAAAAGCAAAAAATCAGATAGATTAATTGAGATAGAGCACTCAAAATAGCATCTTTTAAAGCAGGTCAGTCTCAATCGTCTTTTATTTTTCAGCATTGAATAAATTGTCCCAAAACCATACCAAAAACCTTTCAGTATTAATGTCAAGCTACAAAAAAAACATCAATAAAGAGAAAAAAAAAGTAGGGCTAAGACGTCCGTGCACTAATGTAGCTTCTTTGTTCCTTTCATTGTAATATTTTTTCAGTTACATGACACTCTCTCTTCCTTCTCCTTTCCGAAGCCCCTCCGCGTCTCCCCTCTCTTATTCATTTATTGGTTTACTTTAACCACCAGCACCAAACAGATGGGGCGACTGTGACAGCGACACACTGCTCGGGCAGCTGTGTAAGTGTGTAGACAAGAGGTAATGAATTATCAGCCACCAGCCTCCAACTGCTTCATATTAATAGTTAGGTGTTCTAATTACATTTCCCCAACTTGTTGGGTCTGTCGAACCAAATGCAGTTACTTTATTTTCAATGGCATGAGGGTTTTCTGTGGTGGAACACATTTAAAGAGATGCTCTTTAAAAAAAAATGACACCACACTAAGAAAAATTGGTTTAATTCTGTATTTTTGTTTTTACCTAAGGCAATAAAATCAGATCAAATATTTGGGCTTATAATATCCAAGTTAGTCCAACAGGACTGTGATGCAGTGTTCACTGCCGTTCACTGTTACTGCTTTTGACACCAGTGTACTCGTCTCCACTTGGTACCGTGTCCAAGGCACACAACAGTTTTGAGAGAAAAAACCTTTATGTATAATGTCTCTGGAGGGTTGTGTTGCTTTCCCCCAAAAATACTTAATGCTGCTTATTGCTCACACTTATACCTGGAAAAGCGTTGAACAGCTCAGCAACTCTGGGCCCAGGTGTTGGATGATCCGTCAGACCGATTTATTTTGTATAAGTGTGGCTTATTTGGATTCGCAGCGGAGAAACAACATTAACAAACACATGAGGAGGATTGTGATTAGCTCGCCTCATTTGTTGCACCCCTACTATGCTAAAAACGCTTTAAAAATGACTTCCTCTTGCACAGTATTTATTCACATTTTATAGAATTCTGTTTAACAATTAGGTTATTTCAATTAAGGTACAAAATGCAAAAGAGGTAATGTCTTCAAGTTAAAGTCAAAATCCACCCTAAAACTCACCCATCGCAAGGACTTTGCTCTCTAAATATAACGTCTACAAACTAACAGATGTCTCCCATGCAGGAAGTCAGTTATTGACCCACTCTGGCTGCTCATAGAATGGGTTTTATGTGAATGCAGGCCTTCCAGCTGTGTATCAGAATGTGTCCCCATGCACCAGTAAAGTCGCCATGTCTGCTGTCAGAGCCATAGCAGTTCTTTCATTATTCGCTGTCGGCGGAGCCGCTCCGGGGTTTGCCTCTGGATGACATCATCACTGCAGTCTATTGCAGCGCTATTCAGCTGAAAAAGGAAGCCTGTTCGAAAAGTGCTACCCTACATGAGCTCGTACTTTGGATGATATTCCATGCACAGCTCAAGTCTGAATAGAAAGGAAAAAAAACGCGAACATTATCGTGGAGTTGTGGAAGTCTCTGCAAGGGTAAAGAAAGGTGCTCTTGAGATAGAAGCAAGTGGTGCCTATCTCTGTGACAAGAGGGGGGATGAAGGGGTGAAGTGTAGCGAGATGACAGGCAGGCTCGGGAAAACGCCATGCATATGGATGTTACAGTAGAAGCAGATGGGACAGAAGCACTGACATTGTCAAGGTAGGGAACACCTGTGCACCGGCTCTTCGGGCCTCAGTGGCTTGTGATCAAAGTGCCTTGTCTGCATTTTTGATGAATATGTGCATCAGTCGCTGAAAGCATCATGACAAGTGCACGAAGGAACACGGCCCCAATGGGGGGTTCTGACCTGTGAGCTGTGGCGGAAATAATAAGGTAGCGATGATGTAAACATGTCATCGGCGTACAATGCTTGCTCCCTATGTGCTGTCAATAAGCCAGAGAGAAAGCGCCTCCAAAAATAGTGGTAGCGAGCACGAGTGTGTGCTATACGTCTCTTCGGGCTTCGAGTAAAGGGTTTGTGTCTGAGTTACCAGTGTTCTGGACCAATCGGCGTCCTCAATTGTTCTGGTACAGCACCAAACTGGCGACGTCCACTAGCTGGTTAGCAAGTGAATGGAAAATCTTTCAAAAGATAATGTTCCTAGAGATTTTTGAATGGTGTATGTGCATATTTGTTTATCTGTAAAGTGGCAGTATCTATGTTTTTTTTTTAGTATTACAATGCTCTTGTCTTGGCTCTTATCGCCCATAGGCAACAAATAACCCTGCCAATACTGAACGGTGAAGCACCAGCTTGGATATTCAATAGTCGCACCCCCATGACCCTGCAAATCCCCCGCAGCTTCATTTTCACCAAATGGCCCCATCTAATATGAAATCACCGATCTATATATTGTCTCCAGCAATGGACAGGAGTCAAATCTCCGAACTCCTGTGAGAAGCCTGTCATCTGGCATCGAGGCAAACGTGGATACATCCCAGTCACAAATGCTTAGTTTATTTCCCCAAGGCGAGAGCTGGGACGATGAGGTGGATATGCAGCCGAGAGAGAAAGAGGCAGAAACTTCTAATAGGCTCTTCGATGTACAGGGACATTTAGTTCCAGAGGCCGAGGTCGTTTGTATCCATCCGTCTCCCATCTCTTGTCTCCTTTTCTTTCTCCCTGGAGGGTGTTGCTCATTCACTTTGCCTGTACCTTGGCATATCTTGTGAATTCAAACTGGTGACCCTCCAGGAAAAAGCTGCCCTTTCTAACACCCATGACAAAGCTATAACAAAATAAAAATAAAAAAAAAAACACAATGTGCTTCACTGATTCTTTGCAAAATAAATATCTGTTTTTTCCAAAACGTTTGACACATTCCAGTTAAACTGATTTAAACAGACAAAAAAAAAAAGATACTGGCGTCGCTGCCAGTATAATGAACGACACGCAGCTTCTGATTATAACGCATATTGAGAAATACAGCAGGGTTGATGTACAACGTCCTTTTGTTGACTTGTGAAAAACTGTTGATTTCCATTGCCGGGGTTCAAACATGAGACAACGACGACAGCATGGCTTGAATTACGCCACAGGGAAGAGAAACAATAGAAATCATTTGAAGATGTCAACGAGGCACTGCTGTTGTTTGAGGATTGCTCACACTCACCATCATTATGGACTTGATACCACATTACATGTCAGTGGCTGGTTGTCATTGCTGTGTATGATTTATTCACAAAGAGAAGAATTTCCCCTGGTTGTTTGAGTGGTCGCGTTTCATTGTTGCACTTTCCAGTTTTTGTGAGGGGAACTTTTAAAAGAGACTATTTGAAATGTGCAATAAGAAGGGTTTTTCTGCTCATATATCCCTGTGCACAATTGGCACACGCTCTTCTAACTGAGATCAAGGCACCTTTCACCTTTCATGAGCAGTGAATGGGATCTGCTCTGTGCTGGGATCCAGGCCAGAGTGCAAGTTCTCGTGCTTGTTTTCCCCTCCCTGTGGAGGCCGGAGACACGCATGAAAAATGAGACAAAACAACCGATCTTTACACGTAGCTGCCATGTGAATTGTGACTCTCATCTGTCAGGATCAAAGACGGACGAGGCGTGACATGTTTCAGAGGTGCAAAAAACACGTAGTTGGGAGGTCGGGGTGGATGGATAGGTCAATAAACGACTGACTTGGGGAATATTGTTGGTTTTCCATTTCCCTGACGACCGTAAATCAAATTTTCTTTTAAGCATTTCTACCGTGGATCAAATAGTTTGTGTTCCTCAAGCAAGGCTGTAGCCAAGATTATAGCAATACTGAGGTTATAAATCAAAGTCTCTTCCTCTTTCAGTTCTCTGGAAATCAACAACTGCTTGCAACTTGACACGATTAACCAAACTCTAACTGAAATGACTCTCCTTTTTCACTCAATGATTACAGCTCAGATTACATGTATTCATTTTTTTCTTGGAAATTTCCTGGAAAATTACAATTTATTTCCTGACGTGATGGTGATTCAAAGCCCTCTGTGGCAGATTAAAAAAAAAAAAACACTGATATTGAAAATAAAATGTAAGTAGAGTTCTCACTGGCAGCTGAAGTAGAGCAATCTAGTCCTTTTAAAGAGAGAGACAGAAACAGACATGACAAACAGGAGACCACTGGGGTCGCCAAAATTAAAATGTTACTTCCTTCGCAAAAACATTTGCATTCATATCGCTTTCGACTACAATCCGTCTCCGTTTGACACGTTTGCCTTTCAGACAAACCGTTGTGTGGAACGTCAGAACAACCTTCCTTTTGGAAACCCGTTGTATGTGCACCGTAAACAGTGGAACGCCAGTGAGCCTCTGCTTTGTTGGGTGATTGTGCGGATCTCTTCCGGATTAGATATATATGCCAAGGCAAACACATCATGAATATATGGAAATTACATTTTATCGGGAGGATTCAGCTTAGCCTTCAGTCATGACCAGGAAGTTTAGTTTGTCGTGACTAGAAAGAGATGGCAAACCATGATTTGTTTCACTGAAACCCTTTCTTTTTTTTTTGTTTCAGCAGTTTTGTGCATATTTGACATCTTTAAAATTACAGAGGGATAACGAGTGTAATAAAGCCTCTTACTGTTTGTATTGTGCATTTGCGATAAACAGTCGCTCTGTTTCCTAAATGGAGAGACATCCATCTGAATGCAAATCTCCTCATGGACATCTGCCTTTATACCAAACCACATTGTAAAGTCAATGTCATAATTCAACATACAAGTGTGATTTTTCTTTTCCCGCTGGGGAGTGTGCGTGTGTCTGCGTCCGTACGACGTGACCCCCTGTGTTCAGGTTTCCTGAGCATCAGCAGGATGTATTCTGGGTCAGGAATAGGCCACCGATGAAAACAAGGGTACTAGCTGACGATGACTCCTTCCATATTCATGAAGAGAATTGGTAAATGTAAGCAAAAGCTGGTCAGGCAGAAAAGATCAAACATCGGTGTGCATTCCTGTATTACTTTACAGGGGTTTGATCTTGCCTGACACATGTAATTAGAAGTTGGAGAATAAACAGCCCAGTGTGCAAATTCACACATTACCAAGCTTAGCTGCACAAAATTGTAATAATTGACGCATCCCGCAGCACAAACAGATAAAATATTTCCTGCCACTATGAAATAATTTGAAAATTCTGGTAACTTCTTTAGCTTTATGAGAAAAAAAAAGGCCTAAAAGAAACTAAATTAGAAGTGAGACTCTCAATGTGGAAGTAATTAAAGATTCCTGCGACGTGTTTGCCTTGAAATCGCTTTTTGAAGATCAAGGAGTGAACTTCAAATGCAACTCCTGTAGCGTTTTTAGAGAGAAACATAAAAAATTTGGCGTGGACAGACATCATATTTGCCACGGCGGGCTCTGATACGTCTCAGATGCTCCATGCCAAGTGTCGCGCGGGCCTTGGAGGAAGAGCGAGCTGCCGGGTGTCTCGCAGCTGTGCAAACAATCAATCACCAGCGATGGCAAGTGGATTACGACCCACTATCTGTGTTCATGTGCTTCTGGGACTGAGGGGGGAGGGAGACACATTCCCCTAGACATGTGAAACAGACTAAGTGGTGCAGGAGAAGAGAGGCCACTGCAGTCTCACAGGAAGGCCTCGTATCAGAACACGGATAACGTATTGCTGCTTTACTGCACAATCGTCTTGAGGTGGAAGCTATATTTTATTGTTACTGACACCAGGCGCCAGACTCCCATTTGGAGAAAGTATCCCCTCGGAGTCCACCCTGACCGAGGCCAAACCTTTTGATGTCGCATTATAAAATGTGCAGTCTGGGAAGGGTAGGTGTCAAGCGCGGACACTACTTGACTAATGATTAAGAGCTAAAGCAATTATCTGCGTTTTTTTTTCTTCTTCTTTTTATTATTTAAATACAAACACTTTTTGTTACCTTCTACCACAGGTTGAAATATTTAACACAGCTTATCACAAGAACACCTCAATGTGCTTGACATTTTAATGGGACTCATCCGTTCTCACTCCCAAGACCCCAACGCCCGTTACCGGTTCTTATTGGACGCACCCGCCTGCGTCACTACTTATGTCCCCTTTTTTAAAATGCACACGGCAGTTCGTAACATGCCATAAAAGAATATGATGAAGTAAAAAAAAAAAAACATCCACTTGATGCCTTGAAAGGTCAGAATGGATTGTAATCAGCGAGCAGCAGGGAAGAAATGCATTGCAGAGCCAAACTGTTAAAGACTAAAAAGTGACATTTTAAAGTTGATACACTGGCTGCCAACACAAAGAGATAAGTTATTGGCCAGTTACAGTGCCAAACTATGAATAAACTGGCCCGAGCGAAAAGCTGATTTTAAAATCTCTGACTTTTAAATGTTGGGCCTGGGTGTAGGTGTTTTGCAATGGCGCCGTTGGGAGAGCCCGGTTCCTGAGCAAAAAAACAGCACATCGGGTTCGACTCAGCAACAATTATATCAAAACAAAGCGCAAAAAAACAAAACTCACAGATGACAATATAAGCTTCTCGTGATAATGTGGCTCTGTCTGCGATCTCGATGGCAGCCTGCAGCCACATGTAGCGTTCATCATCTGTAAAGTATGAGACGGGAGCGAAGACGCTTTATTCGTGAATGCGAGGTACTCAACGTGCAGAAAATCACCATAAAGTTATTGCTACTCATTTATCTTTTTTTTTGAGAGTTATTGTCTTTCTTCTTTCTTGTGAGGATATGAGACAATCTCCTCTTGCCATGAATACTGCAAAAAAGACAAGAAAAAAAACAAAAACTTCTATAGCTCTGATGTTGTGAGTAAATGAGCAGTGTGGAGAAAGAAAGAGACACAGCTCGAGAAGAGACTGATTATTGTTTGTGGGAGACAGTGCAGGGGGAGACAGACAGAATCAAAGAACCCTGAGACAAAGAGAGATCACATGCTCGCATGAATTAGCATTTAAACAAGAAAACACGATCTTATCATGATGGTTTAATAAGCTGTTTAGCTTTTTATGAAGTGTTTGAGAACACAAACACACACGCACGGACAGTCGGCGTGGTAAAACGACGGATGAAAAGTTAAAAAGAAGTGTGCACACGTGCCCACCTTTTGTTGGAATCGAAAATTAGTTTCACCTCCGATGCGTCCGACTAATGAGTTTTCATTGACTCTTTGTGACGGGCCCCGATAGATAGATATGCTCCAGTTACTGTAATTTCATGTGATCCTAAAAAGAAAAGAGAGGAAGAGGGGGGAAAAGGAAGTGTGTTTTTTCTTCTTTTTTTTCGGGGGCTGGTATCTGCTGCCAAACACGTTGAGAAAACTGGAGCAGAGCGGCTCACAGAGTGATGGGTCATGAAAGGAAGAGCCTACGCATTCTTTGTTTGTTATTAGGCCCAAACAATGCATCTGATTGACTGACAGATTGAGACTAAAAATGCTGCATGCAGGCGGAATCTTGAAGGAATTACATCACCGTGCTCTGGAACTGAGCAGAATACCCCAAACTGAGAGATACAAAGACAACGTATTGTGGCACTTCTTTCCCGATGCTATTTTTACAACAGGAAGCACAATGGGCATTTACCAAAAGCCATTTTAATTAACCAAGGCTATCTGCAATTAATTAAATCTAATAATCCACTATATTATTCAATTTGCTACAACACACATTGCTCCCTCCTCAACTTGCAGAAGTGCATTTGATTCCCATCGCAACACTAAGTTCTCTGCCTGCTTAGTATGCGCTCCGTACCAAATTCAATGTTTTCAATGTCACATTGTCTCCCATCTCGACGTAGCAATGGAACTAATTTGGTGGTAAGACTGCAAAGGTTGCATAGAGACAGATACGTTTTTCCATGATAGAATTTGGGCGGCTTATTTTAACTCCATCTCTGAGTGTTTTAAATTGCCGGAAGAAAACAATGACAGCAAATTGTCTGTTTTTTTTTATATTTCATTCATCCAATATATTTTTTACGGCCTGATGCAGAAAATTGATATTACGTCCCAGTTCCTTGGAGACGGCAAGATACGGTAATCTGAAAATGAAAAAAGGTTTGGTGGGAGGCGGTATTTTTTTTTATTTTTTACCACATCAGTACAGGAGATGATTCTCTCTTGGCAGGTCTGAACGAGCCAGACTTCACCTCTGTCTTGGCTTCTCCAGCGCTACAGATTTGCATCGATCCTTCGGCGCTCAATCAATAATAATTAGAAAAGCGCTTAATGACTTTGTGAACTCCTGACCCTAAATGTTACATAATTGCGCAGCGAGGTGAAGTTTGCTGGTTAAGTAGGGGAGTGTAAGCATAGTCTAATGGCTTCAAGTGTTTGCTGCAGATTTCAAGCAGCCTTTTAGGGTAAGATGAGAGGCAGTGGGGGATGGATATTTATCACTGACGCTGCTCCTCGCCAATGCAGCCGTTACCCAATGTTTCCCAGAGGAAAAATATGTTTTAAAAACATCTCAAAAGGATGCTCTTTCGTTTTATGCTGCTTATTTATCATGCACAATACTTTAGGCTTCATCTGTATGACGTATTGCACCACATATACAGAACAAAATATTTGGAAAAGCTTCATTGAGATACAGCACTTTGCACTACCTGATTATCTTAATGCGTTCTCATCCATCTCTGCCTTTTGTAGTTGCTGGCTTTGAAAATAAATAAATATAAAAGAAGCAAAACCAAGAAGGGACAACATCTTTTACCTTAATTCACCTCATCAGTGGAGTTCATAGGGAGTTGGATTTTTAATTGTACACATTCAATGTGTTTTATACAATTTTAAATGCTCATTTGCAGTAGTACAAGTCAGTTACACAGATATTTCTATTTGAAGTACATTAAACGGGACATATATTCATTTTTCGGTTTGTACTTGTAAATTGGATTCCTACTAGAATGTGTTTACATGCTTTAATGTTTAAAAAACACTGTATTTTTCTCATACTGTCTATCTGAATATACCCTTTTTCCCCCTCTGTCTGAAACGCACTGTTTTAGCGCCTGTCTCTTTAAGGCCCCCTGCTGGAAAAAAGCCCGATCTGCTCTGATTGGTCGGCGCTTTCCGATCTTTCGCATCTGAGCTGTCACCGTCTTCACAGCGTCACTGCAGCCTTGAACTCACTGCGTGAAAAATCTCACTGCCACCAGACGCTACTGGTCATACCAGGCAAGGCAAGCGGCAGAACCATTGCCTATTTAATGAGCAATTTCGGCTTCACGTAATTACTGAATTTCAAATTGTAACCCTTGAAATACTCATTACAGACAAAATGACTAAGCTTTACTGTGTTGAATGTTTGTCATTTCATAGGACATGGGATAAGTGATTAAACGACTTCAGAGATGGAATAATATGATACTTCATCATCTGGTACGTGCCGTCATTGCACGAGAGCCTTGTTTCCTTGAGCCAACCGGTATCAAAAATGAGCCGCCCAGCAGTGAGTGCCTCGCAGATCTATGATAATTTCTCTCCGAGATCAATAAAGATATGCAGGGCTCGTTTGCATGAAATATATTAGGCTACAAAAATAAAAGGCCTGTGCCAAAGTTTGCCTTGAAAAGTGATATTTCACTTTGTTAGTGCATTTTCAGCCCGTGGCCCCATATGCAGTATGTTAATACTGTGACATGTTGTACTCTGGGAAATCCATAGTCATTAGGCTCTTCTCATCAGATGTTTCAAACAGGCAAAATTAGTTAAGTTATAAAAAATCAATGCAATAACATTATCATCCTCCGCAGTGCAGTGGTTCAATTTGGCCCAGGAGTGAGAAGTTGATTTGCAAATGCGCCATATTTATAGACCCGAAATACATTGTCACTGATAATACGAGCCACTTATCTGCAAATTAAATCGTATGGAGGTGGCCACGTTTGTCAGATATGCTCTGCTACAGCGCCTCGGCAGCTACAGAGCCGCGACGTCGTCTTCCCACATTTGCCCAAACTTCATTCTAATCTCGTCCTTCCTCATGTGATTCCGCACTGGCATTCCGATGAGGCTGATTTGGTGCTAAGCTTCAGCTATTATTAAAACAAAACTCTTGGTTTTATCCGCATGATTTGCTCGAGTGAGGAAGCAAATACAGTCCATTGCCAAAATGTTAGTGTTGGCAGCGTGGATTGTGTTGCATGTTTCTGTTTGTCTCAACCACAGCTGATGGCTCTACTTATCCAACACTGCTGAGCTCTAATTCTCATGTGATAAATGACTTCCAAGTGCATTTTTTTCCTTCCCATTCCTTTTTAGAAGGAAATAGAAATATCACACCGAAAAACATGGGGGAGGTAGTTATATTGGTAACTTCAGTTCTATACGCTTTGCTCCGTCTCTGATTGTTCCGTCAGTAAATGTTACGTCCCGTGAATATCAAAGGAAAAAAGGGCTGTGGATGCAAATTGGTACCTCAGAAGCCAACCTCCTGACATGTCACTGCTGCGGGCCAGTAAGCAGTTCCATACTATTGATTGCCAGTGGCTACATGTGAATACGTTTACAAAGCAGTGCAGGTTCATTGAAATTGATTATCACTTCCTGTGCCATTGATATGATCTGGATCAGTGTTTTAAATCCTGACATGTCATTCATGCAGCCATTGTTTATACAGATGGGCAACAAGACTGGCCTGGGATGGAAATGCTCTTTAACTGTTTGATCAGAGAGTGGTTGAACTAATACAGCTTGGCACCGACCGAGAACGCTGAACCGCTCCCGAATGTGCAACTCAAAAGCGGATGGCAAAGCAAGCAATGCTCATGAAGTCGGCACAGGAGCTATTATTGCTTTTGACTGGGATGCTGCTTCTCTATTGTGTCTTTTCACTGGTTGTAATTTAAGATAATTTGCTCTGGGAGGGGAGATGCATTATGTTCTTTTGGATTGCAAAAAGCCCATCTTAATGAACTTCTGGAAAATTGAGCCACTAGGGTTTGCCGGGGAGTTAAATCGAGAATATAATATGATACAAATAGAATGTCAAGACACTATAATGTGAATGTGAACTTTGCATACCTAGGTGTCAGTAGAATAAAACAGAGCACTTTTAAGTTTATGTATATCCGTTGCAGTGACTGTTTTGGTTATCTGGGGCATACATCCAAAAGGACACAGATGTCACACATTTGATGTGGCCCAGATGTTCCAGAGTTTGCACAGCCATTGAAACATTGGATGCATTTGGACAGTAAAAGAGATCAGGATCCTACCCATCTGTGCACACACTGTCCATCACACAACTGGCAGCTTTTTAGGCATATGGGACAATGCATGTGTGCAGCTGATAAAAGCATTTACAGTGGAGAAGGCCGCCATAATGATGGGTATTACTGTGGATGCATTCTTAGACAAACAACTGTATAAAGCAAGGGCGTCGCTGTACCATAAAACCACATATCTATTCATGTATTCATTCATCACGCATTGGGAGCACTGCGATTCAGGCCCTGGCATGATGGGAATATGTTGAGTAAAATTTTTTTTTTCAATCATGTGGCAGAAATCGAGGCCCGGCAAAGACTGGAACATGCAGTACAGCCAATGTGCCAGTTTCTATAAAGTAAGTATAGCATATTAAGCAAATATCACACCCACAGTGAAACACAACCTTTTCTGGGTTCGGAAAAAAAAACATCCAACTGTGCTGATTCCATTCCCAATAGAGCAACCAGAGAGAAACTCAAAGCCATGTCGGCGATGAAGAAGAAAAAAAAAAGAAAAAAAAAGGAATTTGAGTGACAAGGCAAAGCGGAGACATGACACAAACGAGGATGGGTTTGAAATTTAGCAGTCTGTCCCCTAAAAAAAAACAAAGTGCCTCCCCATTAATTTTCCACCCAAATCTTTAATGAAATGCAAATCAAACATTCCATGAATTTGATTAATCTCCGAGGGTGGCCGAGGCCTGCTGGCTGGAGCAGTGGGAGACCCGTTGGCAGTGTTGTTCTGATCTACTCAGCTATTGCTCTGCAATGATTCATTTATTTAATTGGGATGAACTCGAATATTCTGTTTTTCTCCCTCCCCTCTCGCCTTCCTTTCGCACCCTCTGTTTCACACCCATAAACATGCATACACTTTGCTGGATGAGTTGTTTATCCTCATCAAAGAGGGGAAAAAAAGAAACTCTCGTCAGTACTCTTTAGTCAGATCAGGGCTCACCTTTGAGATGCTCATTGCACTCATTGGGTATCGGCTTTTCGACACATCAATGAGACAGTCGGACGGCTGATGTGCATCTGTTGTCAATCATTCCCTTTTCTCTTCCCACTTAATCCCTCTCGGGTCATGGTGGGGCTAGAGCATATCCAAGCATGTACTGAGAGGGAGACAGTCTCCAAGAGTTATGTTAATACCAAGCCAACACAACCTGACATCCTTTCTGTCAAGTGACAAAAACAATTACTTGTTTAATTTTTCATGTGTTTTTTTTTTTCTTTGATTCATTAAGGTCCACACAGTTTTGTCAGTAAAGTAATTTTGTCAGCGAAGGTGAAAGGGAACCAAGTCCCTGCCCTTGTGAATTTATTTATGTGATGGACATCTCTGTGCTCTTTTATGTAATTAAGAAGTCGCCCTCAGTTCATTTTGTTAATGGTTTTTGAGTATGAGTACCTGATGGCTAAAAGGCGTCAACATCTGTCCATTTATTCCCATATTATCAAGCACTTTCAGGGTCATTCTCTGTAATTACTTCTGATTAAAGTCTCACTTAAGGTGCACTGCATGTTTGCTTTTCCCTGTCTGAGACTTACAGGCTATTTGGTGTCGTTGTCTTGAATGCCATTATTTTCAGATGCTCGCCATTGTTCAGAAATAAACTGGTAGTGTTGACTCTCTCTGTTTACTTGGCTTACTGTGTATTCTTGGTATGTGAGGGAAATCCCAGTGGACTTAAAAATTCCCAGGGAAGTCCACAGATCTCACTGGCTTAGACGTAAGCCAAAGTGTAACAGCAGTCGTGTTTCTAATCAGTTTTTGAGCAGATTTTAAGCAAACTTTTGAAATGATGCAAAAAAAGGAATGCAATGAGATGCGTTTCCATCAACTAGTTTGAAGCGAATAAAATCAGCTTTAGCATAGTTCGGTCAGAAGTTGGCACTATAGGCTATGCATGGCTGTAATCAGCCAGTAGATGTTACAAACTGGAAGCAAAACAACTCCTCCTCACCATCTGTCTGATGTAAAAAAGAAAAATGGAGAGAATTTCTATTTATTATTTCTATTGTGCAAGTTTTCATTGTTCTTTCATGCATTCACACGTTATGGGAATATCCGAGAAGACGGCGACAGAAGAGACAGCTGATTAGTCACGTGAGTTAAACGTTAACCACATCAAAATGTATTCTGCAAAATCGTTTCCTTGATCCATTTAGCGCATCAACTCTTTTTCGAACGAAGGCAAAAACAACTTCCACGAGAGTATACTTCTTTTGCGCTTTATTGAATTTTACCGTTTCCATACAGCTTTTCTAACGGGATACTTCAAAATGGGCAGAAACACGGCTAGTCAGTCACTCAGATAGTGTAGAGGCGTTGGACATGATGTTCCATACCAGTGTCCGTTTTACCCAACGTTTTCACATAATATCATTATAATATCATATCATATTATATTTTAAGAAATTGTATCACTGCAGTTGAACTTGCTCAAATAAGTAGTCCACCTCAGATCTGCATGAACTACCAAATGGGTATATTGGGCTGAGGTCGAAGCTAGATAGTCTATGAGAAACAACTTATATTACCGTTTCTCATTGGAGAGTCCAAAGGTCCCATCAAAAGCCTTTCTAAAGAAACCAAAGGAATAGCCTTCACATTGACTTTGAAGATGTCTCAAAGAAGAAGCCACCATGACATCTTCAGAAGAAGTGTTTGTACCCTCACGGTTCTTGTAACATCTTTATAGACGTCAAACAATTGTCCCATATACGGTTCATACTTCAAGCGAGCTCCAGTTTGGTTCCCCGGAGGCCGCATCAGATGTTAGAGAAGAACTCCTCACACTTGAACCTGAAAGATATGATTGGTCGAACATATCATATTACCATTATCTCTGCAAGAGTGAAAACAACTCTACAGAATCCAGCGTTGTGGACGACAAAACCACGGGTCAGTGCAGGGAAGGTTGGATTTGTGTGATTTAGTGATCCTACTGTGTTCTCTGTTAAGCCTTTCTAATTAAGAAAGCTCTGAAATCAAAGCCCAAGGTGTCATTAGGGATCAAGAGGTTACAGCTGAAGGATTACTTGAATTTTGGCACGATGATGCACACATCGAGAGACGGAGGTGGGGGGGGGGATAAAATGTATTACATTAGTATAATGTGAAGTGCTAATGAGTGAGGCCAGTACTTTTTGTGCTGACGTTACTACAGACAGAGCAAGAGGATCATCATAGCCGGAAATGATCAAGTAGGATAATGGAGGCCATGTTACCGCCAGCAAGTTAGAGTTTGAGATTTGATCTAGTGCCTTGGCCAGAGTGGAGTCGTTCTCCGCCCTGGCTGCTTCACAGTGAGAGCTATCATCTATAGATCCATCGTCTTCAGAAGTGGATGCAGCTCGATAGCTGCGGCACCATCCGTCTTTCATGGAAATTCACAACCAGGCCAATTTTACCTCATTTAAAGCGGCTGCATGCTGTGGGGTAAAGTTTATGATAGCAGCTCTAAAACTATGTATGTTGTGTGTCTCGTGAACTGTAAAGTGTTGCATTTCTTGTACAGCATTTCAGCTCAGATGCTTTGGCATGTATTTTCACCGAGGTAGCAACAGGGAGGCAGATTATAATGAAACCTGCCAGTTGTGGAACATTTGGGGGTGAAAATAAATGCGTGTTCGTGGTGTGCAAGATCTGGTCATTATTTCCAAAAATCCACCTATTATTTGATCACTCTGGAAGCTAATGGAGACACAAACCAAACTAAACAACAGACAGCCCTGGACCAAGTGAGCCTACATTAAATGTTGATTTTGTTTTCTCCCCTTACACAACCCTCACATATTTTTCTTAGCAGCACTGGAATAGTATGTTTCAGATAACTGTATTTGAAAATACTTGTGGAGTTTAATATGCCACTTTGAATAATGCTAAAGCTTAACCTTTTTCCAGTGAAGACTAGGGCAGATTCCTGATAAGTCTGGGAGGGCTTAGTGCTGTCCCACTGTGAAATTGGCGTATGCTTGATTTTTCTCTCGTGGTTTTATTGAGCTCTTTTTGTGCACTTTCTGTAAATTACTCACAATTGAGAGTGTCTTTTTAGCGTTAACGATAATGGCAGCGGAAATCCCAAATCATTGAAGACAAAAAGAGAGCTGCCAAGAAAAATGGAAATAAAAAAGCAGGGAGGACAGTGTTGCATGAAGGCAAAACTGTGTTCACATACATTTAATAAAGAAACACAGACACTTATGACGCATGGAAGTCATTTAATGTCATGCATCAAATTATCTGCAAGGATTTCATCGAAGTGGCAGTCCACACTCCTGTCACTGACAGTAAGGTTTGCTCATGCTCTTATTGTGAAGGTTAGGGTGTTTTTGAAGATAAAAAAGAATGCAATAGACAATTGCAATGATGGAAATAGTTTTTGTCCATAGAGGATCTGAAAGCTGTACAGTGTACAAAATCTGGCTGTCAATATATCTTTCCTTATTTCATCAAAGCGTTGCACATTTAGCTCACTCTTGTCTTCTTGTCACTATATCAAGCTACAGCAGCCAAATTCGTAAAAGCCCAGTTTTATTTTTTCATTTTGCCTGCTGTGCTTTTCTGTCATGCACGCTTTAAAAGCTATTTATTCTTTCAGTCTGACGGGTTGTGCTTAAAGGCCAAACACTATCCTCCTGCACTAAGCCAAAGGAACGGTGCCAAAACGGCAAAAGGCAAGTTCATCACAGTCAGCTCCGAGATGCAAAGAACAGATGACCACCGTTACTTTTGGAAAACGGCATCTTTTTTTCAAATTGCTTTTCAAAAGAACTGGAAATAAAAATAATAATAAAAAAAAGCACGATTGATTTTTAGTAACAAATACAGTCTGAGCAAATGGGATCGCAGATAAAAAAAGAACACCCTGTGCTCCACGCAGACTGGAACAAAAGATCAGAGCATCAGGAGATTTGAAAAAAACAAATTCCAGATAAAACATTTGAAAGCATTCTGGTTCTTTTTACCGTAACTACTTTCTAATGTTTAGCCTCATCAAAAGCATGATTTTATGGACAACATAACTACTAAATTAATTGTCATGAAACTTTGTACAGGCATGCATGCTCCACTACAAAGTCTAAGTTGTCACTTTAAATACTATCTACCAGTTGGATAGCCACAACATTGTGTACAGTAATTCATGGTTCCCAGATGACATATCCTAATAACTAAGGTGCATTTTCATCTAGCACCACCAGGAAGTCAAATATTTAGTTACTCCCCAGATGATCATTTCCTGAAGGACATGGTTTTTTTTAAGGGCAGCCCTGGCATGAACTTCCATGCTCCCAAGAGGGTAGACTCTTTCTGATATTAACAACCCCATGGCCCGTCCTCGAAGGTCACCTCAAGCTTTAGAGTTGAGTTTGAAGATCATTGCAGCCTCTAGAGACCACTAGCTGGCCTTTAGATTTCCTGATATTGTAATAATGGTCCCGAAGGGTGAAACAGGTCTAATCACTGGTTCTTTTTGTCAAGAAGGTCAAAGGTCAGGGTCAGCCAGTGGTAACTTTAGAGCGGGTGCAGATGCTTTGCATTGTTCAAAGACACCTCATAAAAGTGGATGATTTGTCACCACAGAAGACAGATTCCTTTTCTCCTAATTGCTATGCCACCCTGCCTCCCGCTGTTTAAAAGGAGGTGAATTATTTCAAAAAGAAAACTCAAATTACCTGTTGGGTCAATTTCAAAGTAAGTTCATGTCCACGGTGTCAGTCATAAAATATCACGGCCCAATTAATTTCCTTTCACAAAGCCAGTGCGTTTCTCATTTCAACAAATTCGTTGTGTCTTTGTTGCACTCACATTGTCATAGTTCGGCACGCATTACGGTCTGATGTGCCCTTTCTGGATACTCACTGTGTCACTTCTCCTGCTCAAATTGCCAATATGTCTCAGTGGTATTGACTTTTAAATGTTGGTGCCCCGTCTCTTCCATGTCAACACAGCAAAGTGGAATAAGGGCTGCCCATCTCTGACCTAAAACCAACGGGAGGGAGAAACTTCGCCAACATGCCCAACACATTTGAACTGTATTAAAATTACAAGGGGTGTGGGGTTAGGGCGGTGTATTAGGGCTGAAGCAAGCTGTACATTGAGTTCAGTTGGGGTCAGTTGAATCCCAGTAGATGCTTAGGTAATCAATCGCCCTTTAGACCTCTGTGGAGCACAGCAAAGAGATGGGCCCTTAACACCAAACATTTTACACATTATCAGCTTGCAGAACCCTTTTGCTTTTCATCAGAAAAATAGGACTTCAAAAGCTTAAATCAATAGTTAATTATATGCTGCATAAATATAAATACAGTTTCAGTCATTCACTGCGGAGGCACTGGACCAATACGCTCGGCTCCCCCCCCCCATTCAAGTATTTTTCTTCTTACTTTTATTAATCTGCAGAGGATAAGTTCAACTTTGTATCACTGCGAGTGTATGTGTGTGTTACTGTCTCAATGCCACTGTTTGGTTATGCAAGTGGAACGCTGAATTCTAAGTGGTTCTACACACATCATGTCTCAGTAAGTGGAATGTGATACAAGGCAGAGTGGAGTACCTGACCTTATCGTGTACAATGATAACATGCAACGTTGAAAAATTAAGTACTGCGGTGGCTTTCAAAATCACTCTAACAATGCCGTCCACATTCAAGACGAAATACTCCTCAAGCCCCAGACAAATGTGTTTTTCAACGTTTGTTTTCCAAAATACACAGACGTTATTATATGAATGTAGTGAGTATTCAGCACCTTAAAAACGGTGCATCATAAGTCTCTTTGGCAGTGGCTGCCGCTTCCAGTGTTTTTGGATATCTCTGTATGAGCTTGGCACATGTCGATTTTTGGATAGCGTCCAATCATTGTTTGCAGATTTGCTCAACCTATAATCTGCTATCTCAGAGTCACCACATTCAAGAAGCTTCGCATTGTTTCCGAAGCCACTGCGGTGTTGCTTTTTCTTTTGCTGTCAAGGGCCAACAGCTGATGTCTGTAGGTCTAAGGTTAAAGGTCTACGTGGTCATTGGTACTCAATTTTCCCCCGACAGTACTCAATGGTTCACTCTTTAAGAATATATCTGATCTCTGCTCCACTTACTGTTTCCCCAGTCCCCCGACCCCTGGGCGCCCACAGTCTGATGCTGTCTGCCTCCATGAAGTTACAACATTTTGCATTCTGGTCAAAGAGATTCATTTCTAGTTTACGTGATGTTTTTGCGTCATGCTGTCAGGATTTGTCCAATCTTCCATCACAGACAAACAAAGAAATACTTCTGTCAGTTTTCCAGGGTTCGTGTCACCTCTTTGACCACGATGATACATGCTTTGTTGCAATCTCTTGGTAGTTTCATGCAGTTTTGTCCATGGTGGATTCATTGTGGTAAAGTTTCCGGCCAACTCTCCTCCATGGATTTGATTATGCGTTTCATTTGCAAGTCATGTCTCATCAACTCCCAAGGACAAAGTCATTTGGATGCATCCATACTTTGAATTGTCAGTGTAAAAGGGTCCAATACTTACTCATGCAAAATGCAGAAAGAAATAAAGGATAGATGTGTTTCCATAACTACATGGCCCATATAGTGTGGGCTGGATAAAGGACCCATTAGTGCAGAATATTCTTTGAATTAAATCACAAAATTGTAAAGCATAAGGGGACGGGGTTGACAGTGTTCTCTTGTTCCAATGCAATACTTTCTGTTTGGGATCCAGGGGTAAAATTAACATTGTTATATCTGTCCTGTGAATCCATCATCAGCTGTGACATTACTGAAGGTGACCTTTGGTAAATATAAGCCATAGAAAAGGGGTGATTGGGCCTTTTTCCACAATGCTCTTAGCTTGTAGACTGTCCTGCAGGTGTTTTCCAGTTTGCATCCAGATGGAAATTTAAAGTTTTTTATTACTTCTATGAAGCAGAATGCAAATAAAGATTCTCCAGTGTCCGATCCAAAATTTCGTGGCACTTACGTGTTGTCATTTTGGTACAGAAGAGCTGTAGAGAGGCATTGCTGTGTATTTAAACTGTGAGTATTTAACAGTGCCCATCTGTTCTTTTTCCAACCACTCTTTAGATAAGAAAAGATAAGATAAGACAGAACTGTATTTACCTTCTGGGAAATCAGTGTGCTGTTGCAGTACAAAGTAGGAACCCACTAGATTTTCTCAGCTTCAGCGAGGGGTCAGAACAAAGACTCACCTGTCAATAAAGACCTAAAGCAAAGTCTGCCATTTCTGGCGGTATATTTTCGCCCTCATAAAAGCTTCCCCACCACCTTGTGTTTACCCGCCCAGCCTGCTGATGCCACTGCCTCCCGCTGCCTCTCCACTCTTTATTTGCTCCCCAACCAACGCCCCAGCATATACCTGCGAACTTGCTTCTCTTTGATCCCCAGGGGAGGTTTGCAGCGATCACTCGCGGTGCTCTTATCTGCTGCTCAATATGTTTTTACAAGGCGTGATAAGACGCGGAGCACTGATGCCAGAATAAATTGCAGTTTACCTTCTGGCAATAATAAATATAGATTTGTATTATCGCAGAAGGTGTCTGTTTTAACTTGAAACATCATTGCACGACCGCCACTCATGCACCAAATTAGAAGTCAATGCCACAATCCTTTGGAGATTTAATATAATCCTTTACCATGCTTATGTGTATGTACTGTTAATTTAATACCAAAAATGTTTTAATGTGCCAGTAATAGTAAATATATTGTATGATATAACATAATTAAAATGGCTTTTACTTGAGACACGTACAGTTTGCAGTACTTCTGCAGAGCAGAAAACTTCTCTGTCCAAGGATTGTGACAAGGTTTATTTTTCATTAAGACAAAAATCTGAAAATCCTCCTCACAGCAGTGCAGCTCAATAGGGATCCGGCCGGACGCAAGCAATGCTGAAGAATCAAGTCTGAAGAAAGGGCCCAGGTAACAATGGGGATTCTTGTTCCACCTACAAAATCATAAATGTTGAAGGTATGCCTCCATGTTGCAGTGCAAAATACACCTTGAGTGCTGCTTTGCTTCAACATAGGTAATTGTTAATGTAAAATTTGCCTTTTCGCCCCCAAAAGTCATACATATTTATATGTTAGCATTAAAGCACACTACTTTCCAATAACATAAAAGCCAAAGCAAAATGATCACTATGATCGGGTGTCTGAGTTTTTAAAAGGCCACATCCACCAAATTTAATTTAATACTTGATATTTTTAAACACCCACCCGGAGCCGTATCAGCCCTGTGAGCCCTGCAATCACACTGGTTAAATCCAAGTAATTATCACTGATATACCAACACTTAGTAACAGTGGAGAATTATCTTTGAACGATATCACTCCTGAAATAGCTATTTCCCGCCCTTCCATTCGCCACTGAAATCTACACTTATTTCTCTTGTCCCGCAGATTAGCCTCAGCAGGGGCCCGTTTTGCTGGCGTTAAGGAAGAAAGAACCGGCTCTCCAGATCTGATGAATCAAAGAGCTGCCGGGTTTCTGATCATCAGGAATCAGCGGCTGACGACCGGTGCGTGCAGGGCCTCGTGTGGGTGTTGCGCATGAAAGACGGCAATGCACTCGCATTGTAGCAGTCTGCCGGGAGATTAGCTCCCCCAGCGCCGGCTTGTGCACCTATGATGAATTATTCCCTGTGTTTGTCCGTCACCGTTGAGCATTCTGTTGCTTTCTTTGGTGCGGATGAACTCTGCAAGATGCAGGGACACAAGCAGGGGCTGGCAACGGGGAACAGGACGGTCTTAATACAACACAGTCGCCAGAAAAATAAATGTTGGCATGTTTTCCGGGCACTGATCGCGCTTGCAGAAACGCACAATGCCCTTTCGAGAAAGGTGGCGGCGTGTTACGGAGATCTAAAAGTTGCGGTCTTGTAAGAGTTCCTTGCATAAGATGTGGAGGATCAAAGAGACAAAGTAGTTATCCACCTTTTCTACCTTTTGGGCGTCTTTGAGTGTCGGTCAAAGAACAGTTGCTTCACATCCGCATACATAAACATGAGCTGCACCCATTCTTTTGACGTCTCTGCCCTCTCCTTTAGTCTCAATTTCCTTATTTTTATGGGGCCGGTTTCATGCTAATCGTCTGCACCTGTTGAGAGGTGCTGCCCCTGCCACTCCCTATCCTTCTGCAGATGTCAACCACCTGCTGACTCTGTCCCAGGATAAATGTCATGCAGAAGGATGACGTGGGGGACAATGAGCCCTTTCCGCTTGCATAACTTAACAAAATAAAGTTTCTTTTGCTCCCTCCTGGAAAGAGAGTGCTCACATTCGCTAACCCCAGCTTTAAAAGGCTGCCAATGTTCAGCTCATCTTGTCCTGTTTTTCTGTTGTTCTCAATACAAATAGCTGGTTCTGAAAAAAAAAAAATTGTAGTTAAGGAATGCAGGAACATTACATTTGAGAGTCTTATACGGTTGTTACCATCATTAAAATCTGTTTACTCTCTCAACAAACCTCCAATCTTGGATTCTGCTCCAAATACAGATCCAGTTTTTTGGGATTTTTTCTTTTTTCTTTTTCACCCTCAAAATAATGAGACATACTGCTAATGCGGTCCAGATGATGCACTTTGTTGTCTGTTTTTTGGTGCGGGATCATTGGGGAAATGATTCTCTCCGTCTCCCGGATCACTTGAATGACCCATCTGTCATTTTGCCTGCTCTCCCGTCTTATTTAATTAGGGAGAAATTGCCAAGAAATCAGGATGCGCATGCTTCTTCCACAGATAATCAAAAGTCTTTAGAAATGTAATGAGGAGAAAACAATATCTGGAAAGCAATGAAGATCGTCTGGTATTTCTTCAACAAGTCAAGGACAAAATACATTGTCAGTATTAAGGTTAGGTGGGGTCAAACCTGACACATTCTCACAACTTGGAGGCCTATACGCTTCAAACTATGGCGCTCTACGTACCTATCCAGCCTCAGCTTTGGAGGTGTCAGGGACACTTTCAAAATAAACGTCGGTCTTCAGAGGAAGTTAGGGTTCAGGCAACAAAACCACTTCAGGAAAAGATTGCGGCTGGCGTTAACTGGACTTTATTAACGAGACTACCGAGTGACAAAAACATTATTCAAAGTTGACTTATTTTCACAAGTCTTGTGTTTGTTTGACACTCCACCCACTCGCCCTTTTGGACTGGATAGACAACCCAGAATAATTTTGCCTCCTGCGATAGATAGCGCTGGCACGGAGGCACACAAATGAGGCACAAAAGAGGAATCTGAAAAAAAAAGAAACAGAGAAGGAAGGCAAGGAAACAGCAGACCAAGAGGCAGAATGACAGGAGGTGGGGTAAAATAAGAGGAAGAGGCTGAAAAGAACTGAAGGAAACGAAACAGAAGAGAAGAAGAAGATGAGCGGGAGACGGAAAAGAAGAGTCGGGGTACCGCGAAAGACATCATTTTTAGAAATAACAAAATGGTTATTGAAGTTAATCACAGTGAAATTAACTATAAAACTATCAATTATCCAAAATGTACAAAAGATGACAGATTGAGAGTTTATAGGCAGATTATAGTAATTATGTTGATGTAATAATGCCTTTTGCAACCTTGTAAATTCAATAATCATAAAATACATTGTGTTTGTCAATGCATGAAGAATGGTTTGGACTGTGAGAAGTTGCCGCTATCTTCCATACAAATGGGCTGTCGAGATATGATGGAGACACTAATAGATTTCCAGTTTCCCCCGAATGCACATGAATTATTGAATTCAAGTGTTCTTTCTATTTTTTTCCCTCAATCCAGCATAAGATGAATATTGAACGTCATCAACCTCCGTAATGATTCATCATTCATCACATAGTACCAAGTCACCGTTTGTATTCCTAAAGATTATCAAAGTAGAAACAAGCTGCTTTATTGTTTGCGAGATAAGACTCCACGCCGGCGAGGCTAGATAAATCTTTTTTTTTTTTTTTAAACTAATAATAATAAGTAAACTGTTTCTTGCAGCCTCATCTCATCATTTCTCGCCTGAGATGACATCCCGCTGTTTACCATTTCTGCCCGTTATTTACAAGTCAGTGTTTGGACAATAAATTGTGCTTCTCCCGCTGCTCCCACTGACCTCCACACAAGATCAAAGAACCTTCAAGATTCTCCAGTTTGTGTCTGCGTGGGCACACTGTTCGCACGGATACTTTTGTCATCATTACTGTTCGGTGGGATCACATCGGTCAGGAGCGGGGGAACCCACACTTTTCACTGATCTGTCCGGGGCGGCAGCACAAGTCCGTCTCAATCGATGTGCGGACGTGGACACTGCAGAAACCCGTAGTAACCACATAAAGGCAGTAATCCAATTAATCCACCAAGAGTTTACCAAGTTGTGTTGAGTTTCGAAGCAGTTTTTTTTCCCAAAGGGATTTCCTTATTAGAACTGCTCCATTTAAACTCCTGTACATATCAATTAACTTGTCATTTATTATTGAAAACTTTCTTCTATGTGTTATGTGTTGAATTATATGTTTGCCTCATGCGAAACAAAAACCTTTGCATGTCTAGCTGACAGGCTGTGCACTGACAAAAATATTCCGTGGGCTACAATTAGGATGACTGGGAATAATTATTTTCTTTATTGTAAAAATAATGACAGAATGCCCTCAGGTTTAAATACATGCAACATCAATAATTTTACATCAAACGACACAGCATCAGTATCTAAGAGACAGTGTTAGCCGACCAGCTATTCTGAACTGCAGCAATTACAAGCAATTTGTGGAAATACAACGGAGGCAGCGAGACAGTGTAAAAGCAGCAGTGTGTGCTGGAAATGAAACCGTAGCAGAAAGCAGAAGAGAAACAAAACTATACCAGCCAGATAATCATGCTGAATTGAAATTGAATTTCCATTCCCTATGAATCATACTCATCATGTGTGTGGAAGAGGTTGTTATTTTGCCCGAAGCAGTCAGTATTGAGTGACACATTTATCCTACAGCAACGTATCCTCACACAACAGTTCGTATGATATCTAATGAAAAGTTATTACTCATGTTCCGGGCTCTCTCCTGCAGTTGTCCAGCAACCTGAGCCATGTGCAAGCCCCATGCAGTGCAGAGACAGTTAAGGCTGCAAAACAACTTGTTAGTTTTAGGAAAAGATCCTAGTTTGGTTTGAAATAAGTACGTAAGTCACTTAGAATAACTGATTGTTACTTGACTTTGGTAAGTGTTGTTTGGAATGTTATGTAACACAAGTAAGGTAAAGTCAGTCAATTTGAGTTGTGTTCAGTTACTGCTGATGAAAACCTAGCATTTCCTTATTTTGCTGCTTCAAAATAAAAGCTTTTGAATGGCAAAATAACGGGGACTTTAATTATGAAGAATTGTTTGGAACATGTGTTATGCACCACTGAATTAGCAGATCTTTGTGATTTGCTGATCTTCAATAACACAAGTCTACTTATACTGAAAGGAGGACGATGACTTTATACAATTCATCGGAAATTAAATGTGTTCATCCACCGTCTTACAGCCACTCCGTTGACCACGAAATTTATGAGGTCACTATCAGATCATACATGAATTATAGTTTTCAGTCGACCCCGAAGCTGGGGATTGCTAGCCTAATGCCTTTCACAACAACAGACATGAAAGACAATCTGCACAGCTTGGTCAATCCCATCCATGCATCTTTTTTCTGTCGCCATTTTGGTTCCGGCACAGGAAGACGACCCCCATTCTTAATGTTGTCCGACAAAGCTCTGATTAGCTCAATTATTTCTCCAGTACAGTACGTGCATTGCTGAGAAAAAAAAAGAAATCGGAGACGCGGGCCGCGTTCCAGAGGTGAAATTCATCCTGCATACCTATAATAAATCAGAACAAAGTGTAGTACAAATGACACTGGCATCAAAACAGTGCAGACAGGAACACTGCGCTGTGAAGTAGACAATGATTAATGGAAACATTTATTGAAGCCTTTGCCTACACAAGGACTTGCACCCTGGGCTCCTGCACTACAAAGTGCAGCTAAAGCGCTCCAGTTTGGCTGCGGCGAACCGGCAATACAGTGACTGTGACCCTTTTGAGGTTAAATATATATATTAAAAAAAGCAGATCAGAAGCATGAGATGTCGAGGAGTTTCGACATCTCAGAGCTGCACTCCACCCAGACAGAACCGTATGATTTGGTGGTAAGATGTATGTTTAATGATAGGGGCTCCAAGGCTGACTGACTAAAAGAGCTTTTCTTCCACAGGACAATGACATCCCCCTCACATGGTGGAGCTTGTGAAGCAGTTACCTCGGGTTTTCTGTATAATGAAAGTGCCAAGAGCAAGGGCATGAACAACGTTATGTTTCAAGTCAAGTATCATTGAATTCAGGGGGTTTCCAGGTCAGAAGGATCTATTTCGTGCATACATCACAGTTATGGTGGCTTTGTGCCGTCTTATCTAACAACTCCGGAGACAGATTTGAAATAGACTGAACTTGACCTTATGTGTTACATCTCTGGCATGTGACCAACCAGCCAAACAGTATGTGTGGGAGGATCACTGCATGCATGGAGCCTTTGACACATTTTAAATGTGCTTCTTCTTCGACATTAAATATACAAGGATTGATTTATGTAATATAAAGTATTTATAGTGGGACTTTCTCTTCAGATAGGGTTGACAATTGTCTGCTCTCTTCCTCGTGACGAACAGACATTCGACGGGCCTGAACAAGTCAAGATTCAACTGAGACAAAGGACAAGTCTGAATTACCTCCTTCAGAATCAATATTTCAAGACCGAATGCATCATCAAAAGGACAAAACCAAGGGTCCTTCAGCAGAGACACTTCTTTTGGGTAAGTTTTCGAGGACACAGCTGGAGTGTTCTTTGCAATCTTTTGTTTCCCAAAAAGGTGCTGGGGAACATGTCATTGTGACCCCTACTAGCTTTTAGTAAGTTTATTCTAATAGCACCTTTTTAAGAGGCGAACATCACAAAGTGCTTCACGTTACACAAAGGCACACCAAGACGCGTGGCTCTTGAGCTGCTTTTTAAAAAATGTCAACAGGTCTGTAATTTTGGTAAGTCACTTTAAGAAACTTTTAACTGGTTATAAGAAAGTCTCAATGTAACACTGATGCCTCCATATGACCTACATAAGTCAATGAGTCCATCAGTGAGAAGACTGGCAATTTCTTTAAAGTTATTCTTAAAACTTGTCATCAGTGCCACCGGGTCGGATTTGGCACTAATCAGACAAAATCATGCCGGTACACCAGAAACTCTTTCAGCTCAGACACCAATGGGGCCTCCGTCAGCGACCAGCCCGCCACGGACAAACCCAGATCCGGCTTTGCTGCCACAAAATAAAAGATCCTTGGAGTAGCTTTAAGAGGCGGTGGTACAACAGCTTGTTTGAAATTAGGATATCAAAGAATTGTTCATCGTAGGACACAAGGACGTATGAAGCAAATTATATTCTTCAATAGATGTAAAATGTCATGGGGCAGTAGAAGAAGTTTTCACACTGCGAAGTCTTCCGAAGTCTTCACAAGGCTAGTCCTTCAAAGGAGACGGCCGCTGAAATGGGACATAACTAAAGTAGACCAAGTCTAAGACTTTTGAAAAGCAGCCTGGAGACCAGAATCAAACACCGCAGCCCTGGTTATAATTATACAACAGAAGATTGGGGACATCAGTTACTCATTCATGGCAAAATATCTCACGCAGACTAAAAAAAGAGATGACAGAGGTGGCCGGTTCAGTTTCCCCAAAAGGCCTGGGAAAATCTGGACGGGGAGGTTAATGAGAAGCATGCTCAATTCCCATTGCAATGTCCTTGAGCGAGACAATTAATCCCCACCAGCTCCAGAGGAATTCCTCTGAGGCTAACAGTTGAAGACTGAGGTCGTGCCGGGCAGCTCCCAGGTGTGAATGTGTGTAAGTGTATAAATGTGAAGCGGGGTCATTCTCAAAAAGAAGGAAAAAAAAAATAAAAGCATGCATGCTCAGTGAACCCTTCCCCGGATAAGTGAAGGTCGGAAAAGTCTATTTAAGGTTTTTGACGAGGCGGTGAGCGGAACCAAAGTTGGCGGAGCTACTGTAGGTCAGAGTCTGCCAACAGAAAAGTCCACACAGCCCGTTCTGCAGTTTGAGTTTCCTATAAAGTTTCGCGTCCACAAAAGATGTCATTTCAAACGAACATCAGACGCCGCCTTGATTGTTCCAGGATGAGAATTTGGATGGATGGCATCTTTAAAGTTTAACTCACTTATTCTCAGTCTTTGCCGGTGTTATATTCAACTTTTACAAGGTCAATTACGTTCAGGCGCTGCACCGCCTCCATTCATTCAAAGGGAAGAGGCAAAAAAAAATAAAGGGTTTCAGAATGACACAAGTTGTGATTTGGAGTGACGCAGGAGTGGATTAGAAAATTCGAAGGGCAAATGGATGACACGCGCGACGTAAAACATACGTGTCAGCAGCAATCTGCTTCAAAGTTCTATTTTTTTTGTATCCAACGAAGAGTGTTTGTTTTGAAACTGGGAGATGTAGTGAATCACAAAGTTGTGAAAGCCTGAGTGAGTGCCAAATGCTTGAAAATGTTGGTGTTTAGATGGGAAAACTAATTAGAACCAGCAGAAATATCAAAAGGTAAAATATCACTGCGGAGGAGGATGTTTTCTCCGGATACTGTTATTGACCAAAAACCCCATCAACCATTACGGTGATTTTGTGCAATTAAAATCACACTCATCATCGCTTTAATGGAAATTGGATCGCAACCTCACCCAACCTCCACAATAAAAAGGTTGTCTGTCAGAGTTTCACCCCCCCCCCCGCATTCAATTTTGAATTATTTTCCGAGGAAATAGGCACCAGATAGCACCAGCATCAGATGGTTGTATCACAGCTTTTCTCTCCGTTTTTTAGAGTGGCAGGGCCAAGTTTCTTATCGACTTGCATGTCAGTGCTGTAGTTTTGGCCGGTGGGTGGGTGCCGGCCTAATTAGTCCACAGTATAAATAGAATCAACAGAGAAAAAAAAAACAACAACCACTCAATGCATGTGCGTTTTGTACATATTTGAAGTATTTCCCGTAAAGGGCATTCTCTAAAGTATTCAGATTAAAACTGTAAGTGATGTGTGTAAAATCACGGGAGGATTTAGCCCATTCTGGATTAAACGGTTGGAAAGAGGGTTTGGGATAAAAATGTACTTACTGCTGCCAAAAGGAGTTCACAGTACAAACCATAACCCATAATGCATCTAGTGCTGTCCATGAGAGGAGGCAATGATCCCGGCTGCTCGGCAACACACACAAGCCATCCACCACAGGGCAATCGGAATCCACTAAAGTAAACCAGGTTCCTGTTGTCCCTGAGCCACCACGGGGAACTTTCCACTCAGCTCAAACCATCAATTTCAGCTCCCCTCAAAACAAGAATTGACATATCGCTGATGGCCGCCGTCCGCCATGCGGCGGCAGATGCGTGCTAGATGGCCGGGGCGATGTGGCGCTCTCCGTAATGTGCCCGTTCCCTCTAATGTGCGGTAATGATTTTGTCGACTCAAGCAAACAAAACATCAGCAAGGACCATTGCCCCCGACCCCGGTAGCCCAACTAAATGCCAAGTTCCCTCCATCGCTCCTGGTTTTTCCTCCCCGCCTTCGTGTTATTGCAGTCACAGGATGAAAAATAATCAAAGCCTGGAAAGCATTCAGGAATTTGCTGGCAGAGAAAAAAGAAAGGAAAAAAAAATGTGATATGTATTTCCCCTCCTTTTTCTGTCTCACTCCCCGTTTTCCCCCAGCAGGAAGACTAAAATTATAAATCATCTCCCCGCAGACAAAATTTCATGCTCGATGGGTGAACAACTCCAGCATCTGGTGGGGTCTTGTGATGAGGTGCATTCCAAGTTTCTCCCTCTCCCAGCTTCCCCAGGGCTGATCCCGAGCGCTGCCAGCATCCTGCCAAACGTTACACGCATGCAGCTGAAATGATAAGACAAAACAAAAAAAAAACAAAAGAAAGAGGAGATTAATATTTAGCAGGGCTGCTTCGCTCTCAACCTGTTCTGCAAGTCTGACGGCATCGCACGCGAAAAATCTCCGCGGTGGATTCATGTCACATCACAAGGTGTGTGCATACCTGAAGGAAATTCTCCTCGGTGAATGCACAAGGGACGGCGGAGTGTGTCCAAACATACCTGGTATCCCTTAACAACAAGCCTGGGGACGACGGTTGGCCTCCTGGGCTGACACGCATGATATCATTGACACTGCAGTGACTTCAGAGAGGGAGGAGATGAACTTGTTTTCAAGACTTAGAATCCAGTCGGCGAGGAGAACGTTTTGCCTCTAGTGTCACGTTGACGCACCCAAATTACTGCTCAAAAACTCAGCAAATAGTCTGTTTTTTTTGTGGTATTTTTAACCTGCCTGATGGGAATTGTGATGTCAGGATGAATTCATTTTATTTATCTTTTTACCAAATGTTTTTTTTTCACTTCGCACTGTGGTTTCTGATTCAATATCTTTGTTCAAGGACAGCACATGAACAAAAGACTCCTCGCGCGGTTCTTGTGCATGTTCGGCAAACTTTATTGGAGACGAGTGTCTAATGAATATCTGTCGACTAAAAAAGGCATGAAATCATTTTGATAAATAAATTAGCGGATCGCATGTTTAATTCATGAAGCCGTGTTTGGATGGATAATTCCCAATTGGCAAATACATTTTTTTTGGGGGCTAAGATTAAAAAAAGTGGCCCCGAACCAGCTTTCATGAAGTGTTTTTTTGGCAACTCGAGCCCAACTCGCGCTGGCGTTTCCATTCGATGGGTTTTCGGAACAATGGTCCTCGTGCGAGAGCCACTCGTGCGGACAGATTAGTTCTGAAGTGGCGTGTACGAGTGATTTAGAACAACTTGCCGCATTCACCAATTTTCTCTTAGGTGCGAACACAATTTACGATTTACCACCTATCGCCGTAATAATATAATTCTAAAAGGTATTCACATGGCCTCAATATATCACCATTCATTTAAATGATATCTTCTCCTTTCTGGATCTTCAAAAAGCAGGACTTCAATATAGGACACACAGGGCAGGATGCGTAGCCTTATCTGGTATTTTGTTGAAGCTTTAATTATGCTAATTTACAATTCTCATTTAGGTGGCGCTCATCGTGATTTACATGGTGAAGTTATGGAGCGTTTGCCAAATCTGACGCTGGCACAAGAAAAAGGTGAGATGAGACCAGAATGTTCTCCCATTAGGTTCCATTGTGTGTGAACAAAAAAAAGAAGAAGTTGGGCTCTAAAAAAAAAATAATATAATCCCTTCACACAAGCTACAGAATGCGCTCCCTGTCACAATACGGCATTCCCTGAAGTATTAAAACTACTTGAATATGTCTCCCAAAAGGGAGTCAAAGTAACAATCAACAGTGATCCTTTTTTGCAACATGTCGAACTAAAAAGCAAATTATCACAAAGGTGACTTTGCTCACGCTGAAAAAACTGCAATCGCGACCTCACCTGTTGAAGCGGTGGGTGTGATGGCAGACATCATTAGGCCCGGGGATCTTTGCTGCTATTTAGAGGAGCTTGTTAAAGGACCATCACTCACTGGTGAAAGTGCTGCAATGCAGGAGGAATAATTTGGCTGCGAATATAATTCCCAGACTGCAAGACCAACATTTTGGATAAATTAGCTGCCTAAGCTTCACTGCTTTTGTATGTTGGCAGCGTAAGAACAGATGGCATATCTTACTGTTTTACCATCGGAGGAGTGTTGTTGATATCTAAATCTAAATAATTCTTTCAGATGGGGGACTCTTTTTCCCTAAGTGGAAACGAAAAGCGGTCATTTAGAAAAAAGAAGTTTATTTTATAACTTTGTGAAAAAAAAAAAATATTAATGCGCGGGATTAATGGAGATGGGAAGAAAATAAATGAAAAAAAGAAAAACTTCCGCTCTGTCCATTAGTTGCACAGTCACCGTCCCAGATGTCCCCCGGCGGATGAAGAGAGCAAACGCCGACAACGATAAAGTAAACGAGTCCGCCGGTGTAGCGGCAAACTTTTTGGCACGGACACATGCTCGGCTAACAGGGGAAACAGCTTTCCACAGAAGCCCAAGCATATGGCCGGCTCCTGTTTTTTCGACGACAAGATGCCGTGTCACCTTGCTGGCCACCTGTAGCCTGGTGACCAGCCGAGAGAGGCGAGTGGGGGGGATTTAAGGTGATACGCATACACAGGCCGACAGACATATTTGCCTTCCATTATCCCGAAGGCCATATGCTTATCTTGTTGACCTTTGAGGTGTCCGACGGCATGTCACACACTCTGTCACCGTGGCCAGGCAAGCGTAAAAAAGGAAGCCGGTTTGGGGTCAAGAACACAAAAAGCTTTGGAGAAACACGGTCCTGAGCCTTTGCTCTTTTTTTTTTGGGGCTTTTTTTTTTGTCCTGCTCCCTTCCAACATCTTTTCCGATGCCGTGCACGTCCCAACTAGCGACAGCGATTTGCATGATGTGATCGGCCTCTGCCTTCCTGCAGCTCTTTAGAAGTGTGTGTGTGTGTGTGTCTGTGTGTGTCTGTCTGTATTCGAGTGTGTTTGCAAGTGTCAGTGTGTGCCAGCCAGCTTAAGCTGCAAGGGAAGGGAAGGGTAAGAAAAAAAAAAAAAGAAAAAAAAGGAGGGCTTTGAGCCTATAGATATCTCACAGAGCAATCAGGGAAATATGCTCAAATACGTGACAGGCGGAATGCGTCACTTGGCATGCATCTTTAATTCTGTGTGAGGGTTTTTCTTTTTTTTGGGGGGGGGGTGGGAGCTGTGTACTGTAGCATTGCTGAGTCAAGGTAAGGTGTTTGTCGGGATGAAACTAGGCCAGGTTTGGCTCGCTGGGTGTAGTTTGAGCGCGCGCTCGCGTACACTTTCACACTTGACTCATCAAGTGCGGAGAGAGATCTAATCAGCGAAGCCGGTTTCCTCCGACGAGCGTTGCAGAGTTTGCTCAAAAAAGGAGAAGAAAAAAAAACATCCACAAAAAGTTATTCCTCCTCAAGTGTTCAGAGGATGTTTACCTCATGTGGCTATTTTTTTGTTTTTTTCTTCTCTCACTCTCTCTCCGCTGCGGTTATTGCTAAATTATGAAAGCAAGTGAGCTGAAACACACTCCTATTTCTCTTTTGGGAGAGACGAAAAATGTAATCACGGGCCAAAAGCTGCGTGTTTTTTTTCCCTTTAATGCAAATTGCTGTCGAAATGGCCAAAGCACGCGGGGGAGGGGAGGGGCAATTTCTGCTGCGATAGGTGGAGGACGCGGCGCTGCACGCTCGCCATTGCCAGCGAGTGTGACGGAGATCGGCGCCGAGATACGGTCGGTAATGAGAGAGACGCTAAACGCGATCAGTCGAGGTTCTGCTGGCGTTAATTAAACGGGTGGAAACGCGACGGACGAGTCGCCGGGACCCGAGCGGAGAGAGGACGGCGCCGTGGGTACTAATTTAGTGCACGATAGTGAATGAGCATCCACATGCACCTTTTTTTAAGTCCCCCCCCCCCCTCTGTGCCTACGTTTATATTGATTAATATGCAAATCTGGAGCATTTTGTAACCAGAAAATGAAATGACAAGTGCTCGCTCTGCATTTATGATGATCACTCGAGCCTGGGGCCTTTTTTCCGGTTATAATTCAAACACTGTACGTGATCGCTTGTTTATTCCCCCCCCCCCCCGCCTAACACACACACACACACAACTTCCTGCTCTCTCCGATGCACGTGTGTTCTCTGGGAGAAAAACATTACGGAAGACAGTGAGGGACGCCGCTGAAAAGTGAATTCCCAAAGCTACGACTAGTCGCACCTCGCCGTGCGAGCTTCGTTGATTCGTCACATTCGGCAGCGTAATGAGGGATTCCAGTCACAGGCAGCCGGCGAGAGCAGGATGCACTCTGACTGGGAAGAGGAGAGAGAGAGAGAGAGAGAGAGAGAGAGAGAGAGAGAGAGAGAGAGAGAGAGAGAGAGAGAGAGAGAGAGAGAGAGATATATAAGTGGGGCAGTTTAGGAGGGTGAGGAAAATAAAAAAATTAACATTTTGGAATGAGATGGAGGGAGAAAATGGAAGGAGGAATTCCTCTAGGGAGGGTGGAAGGTTGGAACAGGGAGCACTGCGTTGGGTGAGGATGGGGAGGGGGTTGTGGGGGGACGGGCCTGAAGGAGGGTGTTGTGAGGTCAAGGAAGGTTCCAGTGTGTGGTGTGAGTCGACGGCCGGCACGTGGCCGCGGCACGTTGCAGAGCTCCGCAAGGCAGAGCTAACGCTCTGGAAAAGGAGACTCGGAAGGGGGGAGGAGGGGAACAGAAAGACAGGGAAGGGGGGGGACGAGCAGAGAAGAGTGGATCTACTGTAAAAGAGGAGCGCAGGGAGTGAAGCTCCCGGCTCTCGATCTGTCTCTCTCTACGCTGCGTCTCTCCCCCATCCCGGCTTCGCAGAGAGCCAATAGCCGGGGTTCGTCCGCCGGCACCGACGCCTCCCCTTCTCTCCGACGGCAAAAGCAAAAAAAGCAGCAGACAGAGGGACCACAAGGCGCGAGGACATGCGACGCTAGCAAGTAATTAAGGAGATATCACATACATAGTGTTCATTCCGCTAATTGATTCGCCGACTTAATTGATTCCCAGCGAATATATAATGACGGCAGCTGTCACATTTCCAGTCTAAATGAACTCTCGGAGCGGCTTTATCTTGCAGTCGGTGCGGACGGCGCTATTAGAATACTTCATTACATCACTCGCTGGAGTATTGTGACAGCAATGCAAAGCTAATCGTGTTTGCTAATGCCGTGTTTGCCATGGCTGTTGCACCCAGATAGACCATGAATAATGTATCGCTCCTGTTCGCTTCTAAACACTTCTTACTTTTGCTTCGCGGTTATTATTCAGTATTTTGTCGGGTGCGGGCCAAACGCCTCCAACTGTTTGGCAGAGCTTCACTTTTTCCGTACTGCGTTCGTCCCTCCAGTCCTCGACACTGGCCGCTGTCTCCGCGATGCATCTGAGCATGCTTATTTGTTCAGCTTTTTGGATGCAATAGCCGAGGCCCTTCAAGCAAGTCGTCGACATTCCAATAAAAAAAAACAGCCCTTAATAATCAGCCTTTTAAAGATTCATATAAGGAGCCGAATCTTTCGACTCCTAGTCAGCGTGCTAAAAGCCTCAACAGCCCTTCACAGTCGATGTTGAGCCTCCTAAACCCACCAAAAAATGGACCAAAGGTTGTGTCAAGTGGGATTATTGGCTCCAAAAAAGGGAAAAGAGAGCAAAAATGTGAATGTCATTTCAAAAGTAGGTTGAGCAAGTCAAAAATAGCTTCAAAGGCCTCCGACTTGAGAACAAAATCCCAAGAGTGCGTCTTCTGAGGTAAGGAGAAAAAAAAAAGAGATAACCCAACGGAGGCTTTTGCACGTTAAACATACCTGATGCTCGCTTGGCAGCTTATTTATTAATACTGTATCAGTTTACGGTAAATAACAACAGTGACTTGGCATTTATTGGTGAACAAAAGTGGTATATGGTGTCATTTTGCATTCAGATCTGTCAAATACAAGATCAATTCATAAATCCAGATCTTTTCAATTTCAACTTTTCAACATTCTTTCCAATTCAATGGCAATAACGTGTGTTTTTGAATGATTCATGCCTCCATTTTATGAATAAAAAAACGTCACTGCTAGTCCTTTCTTGGACTTTCTTTTATGAATCACTGCCTGACAAAAAAAGTTGTTTAACTGAGAAGCAACATCTCAATATGTCTTCCTTCCATCGAGTGACAGCAGTGCGTCTCTATGGCTCAGAGAGCCGTTGGCCACCAGCCGCCCTCCATCGAAGATCCCAACAGGAGAGCAAGGAAAAGGACAACGTGGAGCCCTCCCTGTCCAGCCGCTCAACCACCTGTTTGACATTCTGGCCTCTGGATGAGGGTTCTGGTGCAACGGCGCCTCTGGTGCCTCCCTGAGTGGCGAAGCACTCCGGACTGCGCTCTCCTAACGCCGCCACTTGACCTGAATGGCATTTAAAGAGATTTCCTTAAATATGGACTCACACTTTAACAAAAGTCAGCTCACGCCAGCTTCAAATGAAGGCTGTAACAAGTAACACCTGGAATGTATGCATAATTATGCATGTTTGTTTCTGAAAAGCTAATGCATGAAGGAGACCATAATAAAACAAAACATTAACATGTATTGTTTTTCATTTGCAGGTTTTAAAAACATATTATTAACGGAAGTCTTTTTATGATGTCATAAAGTTGTGTTGCTTTTTGATCTTCTGCCAAACCTTTCTATGCATTATTTGTTTAGTTCTCATCATTGTTTTTACAATGGTGACTGTTTTTGGTATGTTTCTTGTCCATTCTGCCTCTCCGTACCTCCCTCCAGCCCCACTCCCCCATTCTCTACCTGTCCACCAGATGGCCTGAGACTGTTCTAACCCTCTGCACACCTGCTTCCACTTCCCAGCACCATGCCGTTGGCACTGAAAGGTCACCCAAGGTCACCCAATCCCATGTGTCCATGTGAGGCGTTTACTTCGGTCACTCAAATGTGTAAAGTTGTGGATCATTTACCCTTTTGCGGTATAAAAATATGATTATTCTGACCCCAAAGAAGAAGAGATACGTTGGTTTAGGTGCATTGTAGCAACAAAACGTAGGATGCAAAGATATGACAAGAATGTAATTTCGACCCGTTTCTAAAATGCATCTTGAGGAGCAAGGAGACTTACCGAAAAACTTTAAAGTGACGATAGACCGGTGTATCCTTTTGTTTTTTCGCCACCAGTGACAAATAGAAGCGGCGTAACACACAGCTAGAATAATATCAAAACCATGGTGGGACTCTGCAAACGTAACTGTTCCTTTTTGTATTCATAAGTTGTAGTTATTTAAGAAGATCAGATGCGCGATCAAACTTTCTACCCTTTCGTTGAACGCGTCTCTTCATATCACTTCTATCATTACAAGAACGTGTACCCAGATGTGTGTTTTGTTCGTGGTTTAATTAAACCCCCCGAGCACACACACTCATCAGAAACATTGCCTCCTCTCTGGATGTTTCTTTTCTCGAAATAGTCCCTCGCATGCCTCCAAGTGTGTTACGCGTTCTTCAACTAAAGGCCTTAGAGCTTCTTAATGGTTTCCGGTATGAAACCCTCCTGCTTAATGAATGTAAATGGGAATCGAGGGGCCGTGTAGACAAGGGCCGTGTTGACAGTACCTTGGTTCTCACCTTCAGGAAGTGATGACAGCCCGTTATGACACTGGGCTGCTTCCTGACAGCAATGCCTCTTGATTAAACGTAGAAAGCCCTCGAGATGAGGGGAGAGTTGCCATTTCTATTGTCTTTTTTTTTTTTAAGGTCAATTTGACACTTTTGTCACTTCACAATGAAGACAAAGTGGAGACAATACCGCGCGAATGTAGTGTAACATATGTGCCTATCATTAGGCAGAAACGGGCCACTTAAATGCATTCTCGCTTTTGAAGACGGATCAAAACCTTCTGATTATTAAACTATTTTCGACCTTGGCTATGATTTTTGGATCAGGAAACGGCAATTGCGTGTGGTAATTAACATTAAAGCTCCTCAGATCATATCATTTATCTATTTATGTCACAAGGGTCACTGTGATTGTGTTATATGCAGATGAAAAGGAATCAGAGGAAAGAGCTGCTCCCTTGTTGAGCAGCATCATTTAAAGGTGTAATTATTGCCTTTGTGAGCGTGATTAAACGCTGTAAAAAAAAAATGTATATATATATATATATATATAGTTTCTTTTCTTCTAATAATCCACCATGCAATATGTGAAAATGCGTACAGTTTGTTTTCTACTCTTTGTCCTCCACCACTATAATTATTTGTGTTTTGAAATTACAGTAATCATCACAGTTTGTCAGTTTCTTCTCAAAGACGATTTACATAAACCCATTCAAAACTAGATTATCTATTGTAATCTGCTGCACGGACATTTAAAAGAAATGCACGTTTCCAAAAGCACTGAGTGTATACAATCTACACAAGATATTATTTTAGTAAACATAATGTGAGCCCACTGTTTTGGAGGATTTTGAAACAACCATTGCCAGCTGCGCAGCTTTTTATGTATTGTAGTTAGTTTATATTTGTTTTTTCAACCGCACTCCACAAAGACCCGCCCTACTCACCTCTGTTACTTTGGCTAGTACCCCACTTCTCTTTTCCAGAATTTGTTAAGTTTATTGCTGATGAACAAGATTGGTAGGCAGGGTGGAAGTTCTTACACAATGGCAGCCTTCTGCTCTCATATATAATTGCAACGCCCTGATGCTGTGAGAATTGCTTATGGATGGAATAAAATTACAGAGCCTTAAAAGCCCTGATCTAGACCCGTGCCGCTGATTCCCAGTTTGCATCCTAAATCCCAAACTGACATGGTAAACATATGAATAGAATCGGTCTGATTTACACTGTCCAAGGATGCAACTTTCTCCAATATACATTGCAAATGAACATGCATAGATCTGCTTAGAAATTCTAGATAAAAAGGCACTTGTTTTAACTGCAGAACTTGCCTGAGAATAATCAGGTTTTTAATTTTCGGAATATCAAAGTAATCCAGTGACAGTTATCTGTACTTCCATGGGTACACTGCAAAGAGGACCTACTGACAGCTAATTCGCCATACTTTTTGTGGTGCTAATTTTCCAAACGGGGGCCCAGTTGTCAAAATTTTGCATGGGGGGGGGCGCCCCACAGTGTTAGACTTTGAAAACCCCTGATCTATAGAATGCTAATGCAATACTCGGAATGGTTGCAAGAGACAAAGTTTCCATCACTGATCAAAACTGACACCTGAATTTAATTTCCGCAAGTAGGGCAAATCCATTTCCAGTGGAATGCTCTGCACTTTTTAGGATCTGATAATTAAAAAAACAGGGGGCACATCCTGCCTTCTTATCATTTCACTCTCGCTGAAAGTAACACTTTTGTAATACTGCATTTATTATTTTGCGGATATTTCTCTGCTCCTATCCCCGGGGAATCCTGCATTGTGTGATTGTATTAAAGGTCTCTTTAGTTCTGTCTTCATGAAGGCATGGGAAAGTCTTTTTTTTTACCAAAATCCTTCATTAAAACTACATTTCATAACCTCCAAACTCGTGGAGGGATTAAATGTCCTCATTTCTTTTCTACTCTCGCAGTCATTGAAAGTCGATCGGGATAAAAGTGTCAGCCAAATGCCTAAAATGTAATATTAATGTATTCTTTTTTTTTCCTTTTCAGAAAAAAAAAAAACTCCAAAGGAAGACTGCAGATCTAGTCCATCATCATAATTATTTAAGGAGTATTTCTTTATTGGTAAATGAAGTTGGTTGAAATGACAGCCGAGTAAATGATGATTGGAGTTTAATCATCCTCATCAATCAGGCGAGTCAATCATTTTAATTCGGCCTTACCTCGGCTGTATATGAGAATTAATGCAGGAGGACGGGCGAGGACATTGGGATTCAGCACATGGGTCCCACGTCGCCCGCTGGAAGTAAGGGCATGGTTCAGCAGACAAACACATATGTCATGTCACGAGTCTATTTGCTGTGCAGCAGTGGAAAGGCCATAAAACAAAAAAAAACTTTTAAAAGAGTTTTAGAGCCATCATTCTCCAAAAAGTTGAAAGAGAGAGAGAGAGAGAGATTCCGTTTTTCTGTTAGTTTTTCCGTAAGAAAAAGCAGTTGATTCAGTGTCGCTCACAGGGAGGTTTTTATGAAGACATCCTTTCATCTTCCCTCAAGTCAGCATTTACCTCAGCCTCACTGTAAATAAACACCCTGTGCTTCAGTTTCAGCAAACCGCAATTGACATCATGTAAATCTATAAACCCTGCGTGCAGGTAAAGGCCTCGGCGTGCTTCAAACCAACCCTGTCTCTTCGAAATGGCGCTTGTATACAAATAACTTACACCTGTATAAAGCTGCCTTGATTATCTTCTTTTTTTTTTATCAACATAATGATGTAACTGTTAATTACCTTTTCCTCATATCATAGCTATTACCCTCCAACCTCTTTTTCTTAGTCGTTACATTTTGTGTGTGTGTGCAACGCCACGGACGCCGTTTGAGGAGGCGCTCTCCAACAGGGACGCACGGCAGCGTGTGCCACGATCCCCATTTGTGTGATTAATCGCGTCAAGACTACAAAGAAGCAAAGGATTTGAGAAAGAGATGAGTGAAAATCACTTTTGCTTTTTTTGCGGGGTGGTCAGATGACACCTAGCGTGTTTGAAGTCTTAAGACGGCTGACTTTAATGTTCAGTCTTATAAAGTCCCATAAAACGTATTTGTGGGAAAATGAGTGCATTTGCTTCAAGATGCGACTATTCTGCCATGATGGCTTCCACATGTGAGACTTGTAGAACACATTCGGATTGATAGCCATTTCAATTCCTCCGACTGAAATATAAATGATTAAAACAAAAAAAAACAATTAACAGAAAGGGATGAGAAGAAACAACCGTAGCGGTGTCCGATTTCATCGTGGGATCACCATGTCACCCGGGCCACACCATTTAACAGTTTCTTCCATTGCTGACACGGATGGCGAGGAATAGAGAGGAGGCAGCCAACTAACCAGCAGCGCTCGCACCAGATGGATAAATTGAAAGCCTCACAGTTCTAAGTGTGCGGTGACAGGCTGCCGCGGTGGGCGGTTGCAATTTCTGTTTTCTGCCTTCGAGAACATGTGACGATAATCAGCGGGGCCCGGTTGAAAGACGCGGTCGTGTCGGGGGGGAGGGAGGAGGGTTGGGTGGCCTCCCTGTTGCTACGATGATACGAAACAAGACGTGGGGGGAGGAGGGAGGTAAACGGTGACTTACCTGCTCGCCATTCCTCCTCGTTAAATCTTAAGAAAAGGGCGACCTCGACTCACCCGGTACAGCGGATCTTTGTCAGTGACCCGGTTTGATTCTGACAAGCAGCCCTTTGTTGTGTATCTCCAGCTGCTCTAATATAGAGCCCCCCCCCCATCCCCCAACAAAAACAATCTTTAGAAAAGTACCTACTGAATAGAAATTCCGATGTCTTCCACAAAAGGAGCCGTTTTCAAGGTGTAGTTTTTTTTCCCGCAGAGGAGTGGGAACAAACGATCGCCACGCTGCCACCTCTTTAAATGGCTTTGTTGCACGACAAGCAGGTTGGTGTTGAAATCAATAACGAGATCAAAATCATTGTGTTTTCTTTCTCTCCTTTTTTTTTTTTTCTCATCACCCACACTTGTGCTTAAGCATGACTCACTAAGTCTGTACGTGTGTGTGTGTGTGGAGTTCTCTGTGTGACTTAGTAAAATATGAATCACACTCGTTGAAGCAGGTTGCCAGTTTGACAATTTGTCATCTCAATGTGGCATTATATGGACACATCTTTGTGCCTGATGGATGCAATTTTTTATTCTTACTATTTTTTTTTTATGCAGCAATATTTCTTGTAATTGTGGACCAAGGACGAGGATCATCAACTGATGATTGCGTCGTGACACGAGTTCCAGCTCACAAAGGCTCCGCCCTCTACTGGACTCTCTGAGTAATGCTGTCCTTCAATCGCGAGCATGCGTTCTTCAAGCGTGGCCGGCCAATCGGGACGCGCCTGCCCAAGCTACTGTATATCCTTTTTTTTTTTACGTGCATTATTGAGCTGCTACTTTGCCGAACCACAGTGTATACAAAAGTTTTTAATTAATAAAGTAGGTCTACTTTATGAATATTAATTATAGGGGTCCTCCATATACATAACAAGCCTTACTCTTGCAAAGCAACAGTGCAACATAGATGTGTGTACATATAATTATCTATTTTTAATCTAAAACATTCTCCCCATGGTCCCAATCACCCAAACGGAGCTGGAGAAATCTGAGGCATACCGAACTTGAGATATTTGCTCTCTTAACACATTTGAAAGTATCTTAACATTTCTTCCTACAGAACAATGTTGTTGCTTATTTTAGCCTTTGATTCCTGTGTGTTATACATAATAATATAAATATATGGTACCATTCCGGTATTCAGAGAACTGTAAACATTCTGAACAAACTTTTTATATATGGCAAATGTAGAGAATGCCAGGATGAATACAAATGTAATGTGTGCGCTGCACATGAATATAACATGACCTCTGACATGAAACTGACATATATCCTCTCTTCATTATCTGTGAAATTCACGATTACTTCCTCCCATCACTTTCCAGCTCAGTCATCGAACAAAAGAAAAAAGCAAATAGCCACTTCTTATACACTATTTTATGCAGCACAACCTTCAAACCACTGTTTCCCATTAGCATAGCGGTTTAATAAATCAGTATCTGTTTGTGAGGATGAGGGTGTGGAAAGCCCTCAAGGAACAAGGGGAGCAGGAGGGTTCTTCCTCTCTATGCAGTCTTGGCAGCAGAAACTTCCACCACGGGGAAGGTCAAAAGGTCGCGCTTCGCCGCAGTCGAGCTAATCTGGAGAGCGGGAGCGTTTTTTAGTCAACACGCGAACAGATAGCACATGCATTTATGGTTGCGTATAGCAAAAAAAAAACACGCTTATGAATGCCCACATGAGTTCCTGTGCAACAGGTGATGATCCCTCCGTTGCACCGGCTAAGAAATTCTGATCAGATTCACTCAATTCCAAAAGCAGAATGATGAGTTGAGTTCATTGACCTCCAGTTTCTCTAAATATCTTCTTTTTTTTTCCCTCCATCTTTGATTCCATTTAAATTTAAAAAGTGTGCAGAGTCTAATTAGAAGAAAACCAACAGACAAGAGAGGTTGTTTTTTCCTTCTCCATATTTCACCATAACAAGGTCATGAGATTAGATTTATGTATTTGTTTCCACAGCCAGAACACAGAAACATACAAATATGCAGATAATGAACGGAACCAGGATGGTGATCAGGGTTACTTTCATTACATATAGCCAAAGGTTGTTTATTATGATTATTTATTGATTTTTTGGGGATATTATTTTCATTGCACTCATTATGTTATGCTACATTCCTGCTAATGTACAAATTAGGGCTGCATGGTATTGGACAAAAAAAAAGCAAGAGTATTCTCCATATTTGTTGTAGGCTACTTTTTAAATGTTATTTGCGTCATGCTGGAGAACAATTTTGTGCTCTAGAAATCTATGTACTCTTGAACATATTGGTTGAGTAGATATGAATGGTGGCGACGGGGCAAAGAAAGTCAACGAGTACAACGAGACGGACTCCAAGACGGGTCCGGCGGTTTCGCGGACATCACCGCAATCTGCGGCGATGGGCGAAGGGCTGGTGGAGAGATGTTGGACACGTTGAAGTTTCTACGTTTCCAACAATACTTTTAATGCAGACGAAAGTCTAATCTTTAGGGCATATCCATCAACATAGGAAGTACCACTGCCACTAGGAAGAGGAACGGCCCCCATGGTGTCTGAACCCGGCTGACATAATGTGTAATAAACAAATAATATGTCGGACGGCGACCAACCTGGATAAGAGAACGATACTGGGAACCGGACGCGTCACAGCAACGCAAACAGCTGTTCTCAATGCGTCTCCACTGCGAAGGATTACATTAAATATATACTTTAAGAACATGAGCTGCCGGCTTTTGGGATGTTAATCGCGCTAATAAGAAAGAACAGATCCCACCGATGCAGTTTAAACATGAGAAATCACAGACAAACAAATGTCCCCCCCCGACCCCCCACCCTGCTTTTGTCCATCCACTCTCAGTCGGTTTTTTTTTCAAATCGCTACACTGTCTCACCACAAAGAGCACAGCGCCAATCGATCCGGTCCAGGCCTTTTTTTTCCAGCGCTGATCCAATATGTTTTCTGTAACAACACCAGGTGAGCTCGCATCCTAAGTGGGATAATATCGTTTCGCCCGTCAGACAATCTTCAATTATTCACAAGCAGATATTGCCTATGCGTGTCTTTTAGAGCTCCGAGGGCGACGCTGCCTTGCTGCATTACTCAGCATTTAGAGGCAGAATAGAATTAAAATGCATGTACTTTGACATAATGTACTTTTTCTTTTTTGCAATAGGAACTGTGAAGTTGGTGAAGCATGGTGAAAATAAAGGGGATTTGTTCGGGTGTTTCTTTTTTTTTTAAATTGGAAGACTATAAATAGAATGCAGTGGTTAGATGCAGAGTCTCAGTGTCAATTCGCGTTAAAGTATCAGCACGTTGAACTGGAGCTGAACGTAACGGTTGAGGGTTAAGGTTATGAGGAGTAAGCTATCGGAACAGTTCAATGCAAATGTTTTCTTTTTCTTTTTTTTTCTTTTTCTTATTTTGCTCTCAGAATGGGAGCTGTCACAGTCAGTCACTGTCAAAATGTAATGACAACCACTGGCTCACTATGACTTCTCTTACTCAGAAGTGTCTTGTTTGTAAATGGGCTTAACCCGTCAGTGTAATTCCACATTTTAATTTTCTTTCATCAATGCCCTTTATCAATATGGCATCTACGTGAATGCAGTCAATTGCTTTTATACGCCACATATTGTCAATAGGGCAAGGCTTCTGATGTCCTCCTTTGAGTATTCACTTCGCAACAGAAAAAAGAAAAAGAAAAAATGAGCTTCCACGAAGGGCAATTTTTTAATTAGACGCAAGCCCATTGCCGCCACCACCGCCGTTACCATGGACGACGACAACAAACACAGAATTCTTTTATACCCCCCCCCCTCTTCCTTTTCATCCTTATCAGAAAATCTACCCTCAATCAGTCCATCCACAGAGCCCAGCCCCTCCGACATCGCCTCCTCAGTCAAGCATGATCTCCCCTTTGTGGCGGCGAGAGAGAGAGAGAGAAAAAAAAACAGAGAGATCCAAGAGGCCCAAGCCGCCTTTCATTTCCGCTGCTCGGCTATGTAGCCTTGCCCCGCTTCCGTGGTTCTGGCAGACTCCGCTCCCCCCCCACACACACACACCCCCCTTGAGAGGCCCATCTAGTCCACAATCTAAGGCCTTGTAATGCAGTCCCTGACCCACAATGATAGATCGCGCTACATGTGGGATGGTATTGTCTGCCTCGCTGATAAGCCGGTGGAGTCGGAGAGTGTACGTACAAAAGCGCGCGCGTGTGTGTGTGTGTGTGTGTCCCTCTGCGTGGCGATTTCAGGCGTGCGCAGGTGCATTAGCATCCCTGTGTGTTTTTGCATGCCGGTGAGAATGCGAGTGTGTGTGAGATCTCTCTCTCTCTCTCCCCCTCTCATCTCTGTCCTCCGCCCATCTGCGGGAGCCCAAAACCAAGGCTCCTTGCAATGTATTGTGCGCTCCTCTCCGAGGGCTCGATGCTCCCGAGAGAGCTGAGTCACTCCACGTGAAAAGAGGCCTGGACCTGCATCGCTAACCAAGACAATGTTTCACTATAATATCCTCTTACGGTAATTGTGCATGCAAATGTGGGCTACGTGCTGAGTCCTACGTCTTGCACAGCACGGATTACCTATTTTCGGGCCTCTTTGTCCATTTTGTACCGTGTCGATCAGTTTTCTTGACACATGCCTCTTGTGTGGACCTACAGCTCCTTTACAATGCAGATTCTGACTCAGCCTTTTTTCTGACTTGTCTAGCAATACACCTTAAAAGACATTTCCAAAAAACATTCAAAAGACACTGCTTTTTGAATGAGAGAATAGACAGGTAGCTAGTTTTAGCTTGAGGATGAGTTGACATCCTGAATGCGATTGAGCTTTTTAACCAACAGGGGCAGCATGTCACAGTTTTACTTCACCGGCTGTGCACGTTGCGGCACGTTTGTAATGTCTGCAAAAAACCTGGATTGTGAGCTGATCCAGAATATTTTCCTGCAAGTAAAAAAAAAATCATTTTAGTGTTAAAATGTGTTTTTTGCTATTCAGCTTTTTTCCCCTCATGTACAAGTCGAGGGCGCTCTAATGGTAGTTAACTTTCACCCACAGATTAAATGCTATCATCTGTTGTTGTAAGAGAAGCTTCCCCGCATGAAAATACGTTGTAAGATTTTCATCCTCCGATCTTTTGGCCTTTTGTGGTTCACGTATTTGTTACAGGATTCGAATAATTCCTTTTCAGGCCCTTCAGAGTTCTCAAACAGCGACAGAAGAATCAGAAAAGTTAAGAATATAGTTTAGCTTTTGAAAGCTTTTTTTTTTTTTTTTTCGCTGAGAAAAGATGTAGCGATGTGAGAGCTGGGGCTGCTGTCTTTATTCACCCACACAACACACTCTGTAACAGTCTGGCAGAGGGAATGAATACCTCATTTATTAGTACAGCGGGTGTGTAAATGCGCATCTGCCTCCACGTGTGGCGGGTTCCTGTATGATGACTGCCGAGCGCATTCGTGCACACGCGCGCGCGGACCGTTGATTTGCTTGCGTGCGTGCGTGCGTGCGGCACATTTACGACAGCTTCCTTCCTGCCTCCTCTGGCTGCCTGTGATTCTGGTCGGTCTGAAGGAAACCTGACAGCCTAAATCTCGCTGAAGAGCCAGAAACAGATGTTAATTAACTTTAATTTGCCTTTTGTTGTTCTTCTGCCAAGGCGGCACCAAAGACACTATTTTACTACACTCAGTATAATGTTGCACTGCAGCTCGTCCGTTTGTTTTTGTTATCCCCAAGAAATACTGTCATTTTGACCAGATTAATAGGCATTTAAGAAGTTATTTGTTTCCCTCACATGTGAGTCTGCTCAGAATGTCAACGTTTCACCATTCATTCCCTCAAATGCCAATCTGTGCTTCGTTCCAATGTCAGACTCAATGCGGATTTTATTAATTGTGACAGCACACATGGATGGAGGGATTACTGTGTGCAGTGGCCCCCCTCCCTCGTCTGGAAATGGCCATGACCTCATCTTTTATGGGAAAAAAAAGCAACATGCGGTCTGTGAAAGTAGCGGTTGAAGTTTTCGCGCCACGTTCTCACTCCCAACTCGTCGAATATGGCGGAACGTGGAAGTGGCTTCAACCTGTGATATTTCTAATGGCCATCAGGGGGCTACTCCTCTAGTCGCAGAAATAAATCCAATTGTATTGAAGTCAATGGGAAACCCTACATCTCACTTGATGTATTACCTCAATAAATAGTGTAGAGATAATGCAGGGAGGAGAGAGTCTCCATCTTTTGAAGACATTTCTCTCTTAAAAATGCAAAAGATCGCAGGAGTTGATTCACAGAAGAAAACATTTGGTTAGACACTTTCAACTGGTTTGGATTCCATATAGATTCATTTCCTTTGTGGCCCGAAAAAAAAAAAGCCACCAGAAACATGAAAGTTTTAAAGTCTCATCATCAGTCCGCCCTACCAAGGCACCGCAGTATACTTGAATTATGAGTGGATATATTAACCGGATGAAAAAACGAGGACGCGCAAGAGAAGACCAAAGTGTTTGCTGAATAACTACTGCACCAAGGACACATGCCACCAAAGCATGTTTGCGGCGCTCATCTCCACACGCAATTACACGACTAAGCAGACTTACTTCTAAGCCGCGCCCGTGATATTTAAAGCATCCCTGTACTCATTTGCGGGAAGGTTGCCGCTGTGACCTTGTTGCTAATTCAATCTCCGATGACTATCATATTTCAATCAACGTGTATCGGCAGACGGAGGATAATTCACAGTGGTAACTGGATTAGTGTTGATACACTGATGTGGGAGATTGGACATGTGGCAGGCCAGTAAATGCATCCACATTGTTTATGGGTGTGGAATATGCAGCAACACGAAAGCCTTTTAGTTTGAGTTATTTATTGCAATGAGAGCAGTCTTTGCTCCATATTGTCGGTGGTTATAGTGACAATTTACTTTGAGTTTCAGGTTGTGCCCTTCGGAGCAGCTTTCCCAAAAGTTGGTGCAACATTTATTTCCAAAATATGACTTTTAATACTTTTCTAAATGCTTCTGTATTGACTTATGCTCAGCTTTTGTTTTTATTTTATTTGTGGAACTACGTTTCCCATGTATCCTTGCAAGAAAAAAAACAATGTACTTTTATGCAAATATAATAATTTTTTAAATGTTTTATATCACAGTTCTGTCACTTTACCTTGCAACTTTGTCTCCATATGCTCTATTTTACTTAGCATTTTATTTGTATATTCCTCTTATGTCATGCCTTTACTTTCTCTATTTATCCTAAGTATTGCTGTATTTGTGCTGCTGCAACATCCACATTTCCAAATGATGAATGGCAATCAGTAGTAGTTTGTAAATTGATTTATATTTTCTGGACTCGCCTTAACTAACTAAACTGCTATTTTTGGCTCCATTCAGTATCGTTGTTTTTGTTGAAATGATTGCCATAGCATGAATACAAAATCTAAATTGAACCACAAAAGGCAATGGGATAAAAAAAAAAGTCTATTCATATAAAATTACAAATAACTGCCTATCTCAAAAGACGCTGCGAGGCGAGAATTAACGAGATCTATATCACACCATGTGGTCAGAAACAAAAAGCCCAATTGTAAAGGGACGGAACGAGAGATGCAAAAAGGAGGGTGGATGGAAAAGAAAATGACACAAACAAAAGCAAGCTTCTCGTGCAATAACTTCAGTTTTCTGGGACATCGCGGTAATTAACTGCCATCAACATCAAAGCTGAAGGAGGGAGGGGGAAAAAGAAAGTCTGTCACGTCAAACTTGCTGTATAATTTAGCCACACCGTTCCCGAGGAGTTCAGAGAGACGAAGATCTTTGAACAAATCAGTAGATCCTAATCACAAACAGTGCACTGTGATTTCTTTTTTTTTTTGCTCTGTTCTTAATATCAGAGGAAGGTGTTTGTTTTTATTGCATCATACCCCCTTCATTTGAAAAAACAAACAGCTGCACAGCTCTAAAGCAGCTATGTGTTGTGCAAATATCCCATATGCAGAGTGCACAATCTATGCATCAGAAGTTAAACACAAACTATAGAAACTCCCCCCCACACTTTCCTTATTCCTGCAAGTCACACATGGCTGGCATCGCTCCCCGCCGCCATGGACGGGGAGCGGAGAGAGTGGGTCTCACAGGTACAGCCATGCTAATAAAGATGTGGTTAAGTGCTATGGGAAAGCCGGGCTTAGACTTCTTTGTGCACTTAGGAGGACCCCTCTCCATGGCTAGCTACTCTTTGAAGGCTTATGGGCTAAAGTGGCAGTGAGGGGGGCTGGCTGGCCGGTGATGCCAAGGCAATCATCTCTCCGAAGCTGCACTCCTCAACAGGGGGGACGAGGCCGCTATCAAGGGAGGGGGGGGGCAGGAGGGGGGGGGATCAACAGGAGGTCAAACTGCTTCGCAAACATTTCTCTGGAGGCGCTGACATCCATCTTGTTTGTCCTCCGCGTTCGTGCGCGCACTCCGTCTCTTCCGTTGTCGCACGAGTGCGAATGACGAACTCTGTGATGCGTCAAGCGGCCTTATTGCCATATGTAAGAGGTGGAGTCAACATTTATGATGTGTGACCTTTTTACGACATCTCATGGTGGTGGTGATGGTCTTTTTGTAACTGCTCTGTAATCTGCAGCTCAGTGTGCGATCCAACAGCTGTACATGTACAGTAAATTATCTTCATCATACTGCCTTCTCCCCTTTCTTTTGCTAATTAAAACTTTTTCCCCAGAAAACTGGGCTTCTAAGTGTTGAAATCACCATTAAGGATTGTCATTAATGCACACTTTGTGGAAACATGAAACGTCTGTATTTGGTCCAACTGACGATCAACCGTTAAACACTGGATTAGTGTTAGTTTTTTGTATGCGTCTACTTTACACTTATGATCAATTATCATGCCCGGAAACTCATTTTCATACAGTCAGTGGAGCCATGCCATCCCCCTCTTTCCGTGCTTATAAATATAAAATATATTTTTCTTCATAGCAATGATTCTAAAGTACCACACCACTTGTACGGACCTGATATTCTCGTATTTGTTGCAGCACTTTACGTACTACCATCTCTTGGTTGATTTCCTCCAGCCATCAACTCCTCTTTATTTACTTTTAGATGTGTCTGCTGTACGCGATCGCTCCTTTTTATATGATGCCATAATTCAACTCAATCTTCATCAGCAAATGGGAACGGCTCAGGGGGTGTCGGTTTGTCGTTTTATGGGAACTCAATGGTCATCTTTGAAGTGCACCAGCATAAATCTTAAAGCTGATTTGTTCAGGAGTCCATTGGGATGCTCCTGGTGGTCCTCTTTGAGTTGGAAGTGAATGACTGGTTGCTGGAAGCCAGACAACGCTCGTATGTGGACCTTGAGTTGAGACTGTTATGCAATTCCTCCTTATTCCAGAGCTTCCATACTCAAGAAGTTATTCCTTTTTTATTTTATTTCTCCACTCATGTACTTCAGTAGGAATTGTCAAGTTGTCAAGTGTCGTTGGAGTGATTTTATATGAAATAATTTACAATCTTAATGCCGCGAGTGTTCGAGGTTCTACACCATTTCCTCAGCGATCTAATGGTTCAAAGGCGTTCATGGGTTCTCTCAGCGTGCCACCTCCTTCAACCTCGCCAGCTGAGCCCAGAATGACTTGTACATTACATCTGATTCAGCCTTGACATTACTTCTGACTGCAAGAGTTGACTACAGGCTCTTTGACAACAGGCTCTTTGAGTCACACAAAATGTCAGCGTCATGGCAGGAACAGAGCAGAACACAATGGCTGCCAGAACTCGGAAGTAGTGATGAGGATTGGCTTCGGGCTTCGCTTTAGGAAAGGGGAAGCGGAGAAGCAGTTGATTTGTTACATAGCAAACTTCCAGTCTAATGCCATCATGACAAATACGCATATATACAAACTTTATAGTCATTGTGTTGGGCAAATTTGTCATTTACGTTTTGAACTACTGGATAGTTGGTTTTGAATGTCCATTGTGGCCTAAAAGACGAAATATTGGCACGTGAGAGTATGTTTGCTGCCTCTAAACGGCTCTCAACATGGCAACCGCTGAGCCGGCGGATAGCAGCTAACGGCGGAAACAGTGCAAACAATGGGAAAAGTCTCATAACGACACACACAGAGGGAGAGCGACTTCATTCTCCGCTCGGGTAGACGTTACACTCCACTACACCTTTACATAGCAAATAGTTTACTGCCACATTAATGCTCCGAATCCCATATATCGCACCTTAAACACACGCCTGTTGAAGGCTGCAAAGTACAGAAAAAGCATATTAACATAATAATGATTTGCATATGCAATAAGCCAATGTCTACAATGAGAGAACAGCAGAAGAGAGTAACTAAAATTTGTCAGTGTGGTAACCAATTTGGATGTTTTAAGTGCATACAAAAAGGTAAGAAACCTTGGGAATATTTAACAAGGCAGGCAGCACAAATTAGTAAATGCTTTTCCCCCTTGTTAAGTAGAATTTTAGGGGAGGATGAAGAAAACATGCTCACCACTACTTTCTTGTTATTATTAAATGCTTCTGAAACTGTCTGCATTTTTTATCCTCCTCCTCTCATACCGCAAAAAAAACGCCTCTCTCGAGGAGGCTTAACTATCCTTAACAAAGGCACAGCGCTATGAAGCTCATCGGTTGTGAAACAGCCACCGAGGGGACGCTGAGAATGTGGTTTTGACTTATTCTTAAATCAAGTGCCGGGTTTCGAGAGTCAGAGTAGAGAAGAAGTAAAAAAAAAAAAAAAAAAAAACAGGGCACTAAGCACTCCATGAATACACCACACACTGACAACATTTGGGTCTCTGTCAGAGATTCAGGCTAATATTTATGTGCTTGTAAATTTGATTGAAAAGGGATGCAAATGTTGTTGTTGTTTTTTTTTGCATCATCCTCTCTTGCTGTGATGATGCAGGCATTGTTATCAGTTTGGGCTGATGTATATGAGCGAACAAAGCAGAGCTGTGAGGTATTGTGGATCATCGCAGAGTGGTGAATAGAAATCCTCTTGTTTCTTTTACCGTGGCTGCTTTTCAGAAGTCATTTTAAACCCTAAAAGTTTCACCCTCTCAGGGTGATTGATAGTCGTGCTGAATTACATCGTATGGCGAGGAGAAACCGGGCGCTGATCTGAGACCAGCACTCCCACTCGCAATATGCTTCACAAATGTTCAGCGGGCCCGGCCCTCTGAAAATAGCAACACCGTATGTACATACATGGGCAGGATTTGGAAATGCATTCACACATTTATTTTTTCAATCTTTGTTATTTACATAATTCCAGATATAAGAAAAAAAAAGAGTTGCACAAATGAATACCAGTATTTCAATTTGTTTAAATTCAGCTGTATTTAACACATATCCACTGTCAGAAAATACCTAAAATTAATGCGTTTTGTAGCAGCATTTTTGAGGATCGATCGCAGTCACCTCAGTGACAAATGCATCGTGTTTCCTGTGACTGCTTTGCAATAAAAGTCACCTCATGTTTCGCCAGTTCAATGTTTTTAATGTGAAGCAACAGGAAACATTGGGTTTGCTAGAACTGGCTGTTAAAGTGCATTGTGGGTAATAAAGCACTGTTTTGTGAAAAGGAAGGACGCCTGGAATAAAAATAAAAAGATGTCAGATTGTATTGTCTAAAAAAAGCTCTAATATGACGTAACGGTATACAGAGAGGCTACTGTCAATAAGATGATTAAAAACTAATATTAAACTACAGACATGCATCATTTCCTCTGAATTTTTCAGGCGCAGGGAGTTAATTTGAATCCTGTATCGGAATGGCGGACCCCGCCACCAAGAATAAGAATGAGTGTATAGAGAGGGAATTACTCAATAGAAATACACTAAATACCTTTTGCAGAAAAAATACACATTATAAATTGTATCAAATACACGGATTTATTTAATGACAACTCTTACAACTTACAGCTTTAAATAAAAAGCAAGACGGCCTGTGAAAACCGATTTAAATCTAAACTTAATGAACCTTATAGCATTTCTGACATTATTTCAGTGTGTCAAATATTCAATTCAGCCTCTTCCCCCCATTTAATTTGATGCATAATGCAGGTTATCTTATGAAATAACTCTATACTAAGAAGTAGTCTTGCCGTTCACACATTGGAGTAATTGTGCTGCCAAGTGCCATTACACAAGTTCATTCGCTGGTCAGACACACGCCCGCAGCGAACAAACTTGGAACACTCGTTCACAGCATGTGCTCATCATGAATCCTTCACTTATGAAGCCGTTTGCCTTCCCAGCAACCTCTTCCTAAAAAAAATGAAGCTGCGTTCTATCAGTTGAGCCAATCTGGGGAATACATATTCGGAGAAATTATATATTCCGCCGGCGACGCCTTCCTGATTTCCTCTGGGTCTGAAAAAAACAAGAGTGAGATGGAACCGAGGGAGGCGGGGGCCGCGGGTAAAATTAAATTATGCCTAATTACCAGAGCAATCGATAGCGAATTGAGTTGATATGCATCCTTCATGACTTAACCAGATATCAGATAGCGCGGGTTAGCAATGCATTGTAACGTGAGCTGATGGGTAAAGGCGATACGGGGGCACTTTCGATGGCAGGAGTTGAGGGAGTCAGTCCTGAATTATCTGATCTGTCAGGGTTGCGGCTCTTAGTGGTTTGGCAGCTTTCCCGGGTCTAAAATTGAGGGGACACATGGGGAAGGTTGTTGTTCTTGTCAGGGGGGTACCGCACCTTGTTGAGGCTGTCATGGAGCCAAAATGCATCAGAGCACGAGCAGGAGGGGGGGGGGACGTCGCCGCGAATGTCACTTTTAATTGCAAAATAAATACAAAGTGGCATCGCCCGCGGCAACAATTCAAGCATATCATCACCGTCGTATCTGGTATATTGTCGAAATGATTATTCATCCGAAGGGGAGGGAAAATAAAAAATGGTTTTGGGTGATGCATACTTCCAGTTTCTTTTTTTGTTACGCCGCCACAAGTCCCTGAAGTGTACACTGTCCTGCCCTTTTAAAAAAAAAAGGGAAAAGAGAGACAAGCGAAGTTACCCGACCTCGCACTGCGACAGCTGATGATGGACAGCGAAAGTGATACCGTGGGTCACGGCTGGTACTTCGGTGGAGCACTGCGCCCCTGGTAATTAGACGGAGCACCCCGCGACCAGAAGGTCACAGGTTTGATGCCTCTGATGACCAGCGAGTTCATCGCTGCGGAAATGTCCCCCGAAACCAAACACTGACGCGCCGCTCGCGGACGACCTCTGGCCCCCCCGCCGTTCGCACGTCCCCCCGCGACTGATAGAACGAGAGAACGGGTCATTGCAGTTGCTGCAGGGCGGCTGGCATATTTTGGAAACGACCGACCTCATGGTTGTACAGATGGGTTTAGAACAGTCTGAACTCCGTTGAAAGTAAGTTGAAGGCAGTTTTTTTTACATTTTTAACCGCAAATATATATATGCAGTACACACAACTACACTAAGGCATGCAAGCAAACACCTCGAGTACGTCCATGCTTGCAGCGATATAATACAATGCGTTAACATCTCTCCCCTCAGTCTTACTCCTCTGACTCTTGCCTCCTCCTTTTCTCCCCTCGAAGCAAATTATTACACCTCCATTTTTCTCCTTGTTAGAAAACTAATATTACCCCTCTGATGCATTACAGCCGTACTAACAAAAGATCAATACGCCATGGAAAAACATAATGCATTTTGAACCGCCGTGGAGGCGGATGTATATGCACTTATACAATATAGAGGAGCACAGATTAGGTTACTCTTGTTTAACACACAGGCCAAAATAAAACGTAGACATTTATTGTGAAGCTAAGCGGTGTAATTTTGTTACGCCATTGTTATCTAGCGGAATAACTAGCTGGCAGATGGAGCTGGTGTTCGCTGTGAACCAACTCTATATTCACGTTGGTAAATGTAAGGTTCTTTGTGAGAAAATAAAGCACTTCACAAGCAGCTTTTTACTTGCAACAATGGAAACTTTACAGGCTGCGGGCATTTACCCAGCCAAGTGTAAGAATATTTCTCTCATGAATCATTTTTAACCAGTTCTAACATCATGTATTTTCTAAAAAAATAAGAGTAGCTCATGTGCCAACGTGTTTTTCTGGCTGCATGCGAGCCGTCCTTTGACCCAGAACCAATTAGTTGTACTCCAGCTACAGTACATCACGGTGATTGTCAGGAACACTCAACTAAACACGCGCACGGGCGGGCGACGCTCACTTTGCACGCCTGGTCTTGCACCTTAATTCACCCCCAAAGCCGGATTAAAGTGCCGGCTCAGGTGAAATGGCCAGGTCGGCCCTGGCCACTAAAATCAAGATGTAACCCGCCCTCGTGAGCGGCGCAATTCTCCGTGGACGGAGTTCATATTGGAGAAGACATGGCTAAGGGTCGACGGGGAAAGGTGGCAAATATTTTACCTTGAGGAAAAATATTCAATAGAATATTCAGGGCATGCTGTAGCTGCAAAGCGGGTTTGACATTTTGAACATAAATGTAGAAACAGAAGGCAGAGTTTCATGTCTGCTTTGCTTTTGAAAAGTATGTTTTATCTTTTATTTAGCAATAGCAAAACAATTTCAAAACATGGTTGATGAATTTGAATTTACGCTAGGCTAACACACCTCCACATCTTCTCATTTGAGCTGGTCAGTAGCCAAAGGCTGAATGTGTAATGCAACACCCCCACCTTCCAAGCTCAGTTAATACAAGAACACACACACACACACACACACACACACACACACAAACACACAATTGATTTTCTCATGACATATTTGAATAACCCGATAATGTAAACACAATTAAAAGCCTTTGCAAATTCAATTAAGCTCTTCATTATTTTGTATGTATTTCTGTGAAAATAAGGATTGCTTCAGCATTTGAATGAATTCTTTTTTTTACCCACAATTTGTCCCAATTTATTTCCTATTTTATAAGAGGCTATACACTCACCAAAAATGCTGCACATGCTACTAATAATAATTAAAAGATAACACTGTGCAAATGCGATTTTGAACAAAGAAACAAATCTCATTAACCCAAAACGCTGCGGCGCAAACTCGATCACACTGTATCTCGTCTGTTTGAACTTCCTCTGAAGTGATTATGTTTTTGCTTTGTTCCCTTTGCCGCGCTCGCTCTCACCCATGGTGCCCGAGAAGTGATTTCAGATCCGGAGGGTCGCAGGCTGAAAACTGCCGAGTCACACCCAGCAACAGCACTCCAGGGAGCAGCGAGCACGCACACACACACCGACACACACACACACTTACACACTTAAGTGTGTCGCAAGCTTTTTGTCTCTGTCTAAAGGCTTCATCTCGCAGGTGGGCACAGGCACAGATAACAAAAGCGGCGACGTATCAAAACAAGGCTGTGCCCTGGCGGTTTGTGTTTTCCGCGCTGGCTTTTTCTTCAAGGCGTTTAAAAGCCAGTGGGTATTATTTTTAATGATTGTTTATTGAGGCTAATCTGCCACCTTAATCAAAGGGACCTTTGCAATCTGTGCGTCTGGCTCTTATCCTTTCTCTTTTTTTTTTCTTCTTCTTCTGTTTATGCTGCCGGCTGTTTACGTCGTGCCTGAAAAGCATATATCAGCCAAATGCGTTTTCAATCACGCGCCGATTGGATCGGCATAATTATGCGGGGAGTCACGACCTATTTGTGCCCAAATGTCGTGCACTCAACTCGTCTGAAGGCCATCAAGAGGAGCCGAGTTAATGGGGACACAATCGAGCAGACAGAGTGAAGACCACGTCTTTTGTCGACGCCGAACGAGTCGCGGCAGCGGCATGAGGTGTGACTGAGTCACTCGGATGGATTTGAAAAGACGTCCGTCGCAGAATTGCCAGGTTCCTTTTTGCTTTGTAAAAACAAGTGAATCATGAGGTGAGCTCTCTCGTGTTTTCGAACCTCGGGGATGAAGCATGAACACATCGTTGCAATGCGGGCGGGACACGTTGCGCTGCTTTTGTATCGCAATTGGCACGCCGCGAAGGTCTCAACACTGGATTGTGGTGTTTCATGTTCATGCTTACCGTAACAGCGCCGCTGGCATTGTTGTCACCTCGTGAGTCTTGTGCGCGTCATCTTCGCAAATTGTGTGCTGGAACGCACCCACTGTAGCAAGAACTGCCATAGAAGAGGTTTTTTTCCAGCACTTTGCCAGTTGTTTGTATACGCATCCGTGGGCAGATTTTGTCAACGTGATATAAGCGTCTCAATGGCACGAGATGCAGTCACGCTACAGGGGTGTAGTTGAGATCGAAAAATGAAGGCCGAGTTCGGAGATGGGCGTGGTCCAAGCAAGGTGCACTTTACGCCCCTGGTCCAATTTGGCGTCGCGGCTGGTGTGATCCCACCGCATTTCTTTTTCATCACCCGGAAATATAGAACTATATGTCTGAGTTTGACATTGTCTGAGAATGTAAAAGCTAAAGAAGTTCAACTGACGCCTGAAGTAAAATCATCAAAGGGGACATTTCATGCTCATTTTCAAGTTCATACTTGTCTTTTCTATTTTCCACTGGAACGTATTTTTCCGTGGTTCGGTACATTCTAATGAGCCTGCATGTGACACAGTGAGGGGGGGCCACGTCTGAATGGCTTGTTGAGTCACATGTTTTCTGATCTTGGCGGCCCACGACAAACATCTTACTCCACAGTTTATGGGTTGGTAGGCATAGATACCCAGATGTATGTGTGCAAGCACTAGAAAAGTGAGTTTTGTCCCCTTTTATTGAAAGTTATGGACGTCAATAATGTTGACAAAACCGCATCAGTGACACCTTATTACCCTTCTTACACTTTCAAATAACTCTACCCAGACAAATATCCACGAAACCGCCACCTTTAGCTCGCAGATATAAATCAGGCGGGTAGTTTTAGGAAATGGGATGAAAACTTTTTCTTTTTTGGAAGCTCCTTGGCTGTCCTTGGTCACGTCAGCCCGTGATGAATCATGCATTGGATCAAAGTGGAGCCGCCGTCCTCATGGGGGCACAACACTGTCTGCCCGTCCTCCTCACTCCACCTGCTCGCCCCCCTTGCGTCGGCGGCCACAGGTTGCCTTCCCCTCGGAGGATGTCGCCGCTGCCACTGTCCCCGGCAAGACCGAGCCCCACAGAAGTGGGTTTTATTTAGTCCTCTCCACGACAAGTCTCCTCCTCGCTCCGCTGCGTCCGCAGCTGGCACTTGTTGGCGCCCATCTGTTAAGGGTATTGTTTATGTGGTTGGTGATCCAGAACACATTACCATCCCACCCTCCCTTATACACTATTGTTCTTCCTGCTAATATGGAGGCTCTGATGCAGTCTGTCTTGAGGTGCGGCATGGTTTTGAGCTGCAAAGCGTCTAAGGGATGAGACACGGTATTCCAGATGTTGTTAGGAGGGAACAATTAGAAAACCTTGACGAAGAACTTGGATTTTGCTTTTCAAAGTGCCAGCACACTCTTCATATAGAAAAATGCACTTGTTGAATAATTGCAGAGATGTACGGCGCTCCTTCCTTTTCTGAGAAAATGAATGATAGGTTGTCGATGAGCAGGCTGTGACAGTGTAACTTTTTGATCTCGGGGAACATGGCTTGTATCTCATTTAAAAGCAAGACAGGGGAGAACTAGTTAGTATAGCTGCCACCTCCTCACCAGTGTTCAGATGACACAGATTTACTTCACAGCACATAAATGCCACTTCACTGCATTAGCTGGAGTCTCCCATCCGCCATTGTTATATACAGGGAAAGTCTGCAGGCAATGTTTAACCACCCGTCGACAAATTCTGCTGCTCTTTGATTTGGAGAAGTATTCTTCAGCAGCTTCCACCATACAGTATCTCTCACTTCATATTTATTCATGTGAGCGTTGTCTGAGTGCAGCTCAGGCTTTTCAGCTCTGCCGGTGCCTGAACCAGGCGGAGAGCATGCATGTTGGCACCGCCAATACCCTTGGAAAGGACAGAAAATGGCTGAGATTAAAGAGTATTTAAATCAGTTAAATTATCTGTACAGTCACTTTATGGTGCTATTAATTGAATGTTCCTGGTGTCGCTACAATTATTTTTCTGGAGAAAAAAATAAATACGAGGACAAAATTGTGACAGTGCCTTGTACTTCACACCTATAAAGAATAATGCCCCTCATTGGTGCAGGACAGGGGGAGTACTTGGGTGATTGCAGCCTCCCTGCTTGCCAGGATGAAACGGCAAACCGTTCTCACTCCCACTTCGTTAGTAGTGGTCAGATTAACCGTAGTGTTATAAAGAGGGAGTGGCAGGAGGAAGTTGGGAGCCCGAGTGTGTTGGAAATGGATGTAAAATTGACAATTTCAATGTCTGATAGAAAAATATTGAAAGTTCTTGTGGATGCATTTATATATTCTATTATGGTTCACGTATGAAACCTATGAAAAACTTGATGGATTGCATTCCAACCCATCATACTGACATGACTGCTCCATGCCATTACCTCTGCTAAAATTGTAGGGGCAGCATACTATCTTTGTTTGTTCCACGGGCCGATTTAAATACATTCTTTTGTAACCTGTCGAGCAGAAATAGGGTGTCAAGTCTCTCTCTCTGCTTAATATGATTCGAAATTAATTGACTGCTAAAGTGAGTAAATGCAAATATGTAAAAGGACTTTAATGGGATCTCAAGCTGGAAAGATTCAGATTGAGTAAACAGTAAATGCTATGTATGCACGTCTACATTCTAACAGTGGCTTCATCCACAATATGTTTGTGACACTCAACCCAACCGCATATGGATGGAAGGTACACTTGTTTGCTTAATTAGTGCTGATGACAGTAATCAACCTGAACTGATGGGCTTATTGGAAAGTGAACTGCGGCACATTGATTAGCCATCTATGCTGCATTTGATACAGCATACCAGTCCATTCATTGGCAGACTGCCAGTCTTACGAGCAACGTTTATGTTTGTCCTAGCAGAGCATAGTAAGCTTTCTTTTAATGGACTCAGCTCTTTTTGTTTTTTCTTCCTCCCCAAAGAAACTTCTCGAACTGTTCAGAAATCAACCAATTATTAGCCCATCAGGTTGTAGTCTGCAGCCCCAGGTGTTTATATATATATTGTTGTGACCACTCCACAAAATGCTCTTAGAACAAATTGCCTCAGTAAATACCCTGTGTATATCTTAACAGGTAATATTTAAAATTCTGGAACAGCAAGTCACCCAAGCCTTGATAGATGTGTCTGCCTGCTAGGTCGATGAATAATGCAAATGAAACTAATTCTTCTCGACCTGGTGCCAAGCCTAATACACATTTATATGCTTCACTAGTGAAAGATGTGCGAGATTCCTATTATGGGAAGGAAGCAATCTGTATTTTAATAATGGGCCTGATAGACCTTGGCCTTTCTTTCTTTGAGAGTTCTGATGCACCTTATGTGACTTCTTCTATAATATAGCGGCAACCACCGCTTCCCATAAAGACTGGGGGCGTGTGTATACAGTAGAACTTTTATACATTTGTGTTTTTTTTTTATTATTCATATAAAATTAAACCATGGGCAGGCTTATTCTAGAACATCTCCTTTAGTTTCCTAAAGACATTTTCCTCAACCTTGCATAAGAACCTTTTCTTGCGTTTCACAATGTATGTACTTGGCAGCATGGTATACTATATGTACTCTTTATGAGGAATGGATAGCTATGGCGAAGAAGTTATCATTGTCCTCGAGATCATAAATACTTCTTCAAACTTCTGTGCAACTCTTCATAAATGAATCCAATTTGTCAGTAGTAATGAATTGCAATCAACATCGTTTTGCCAAATATTCGAAAGTTCTATGTGAGCACTTACAATAGATTTACATCCTTACTCCCCTTGCAACAAATCTTCCTCCTGCTTGTGCTCATGCATATGACAAATTGAAAGTCGTATTCAACCAAAATTTGCCGCAGATGTTTCGACTCCTCTTAGATTAAAAAGAGCCCAACCATAAATATCTATTAGATTGCTACATTTCCGAGAGACACGTGGAAATAAATCTTCATCGGGCGGGGATGTCCCACCTTCACAGAGGAAGGGGCATATAATGAAAGTCATGTTAACTTGAGATTGGCACAGAGCGGCTGCCTAATATGCAGAACGCCGGCTCCTAATCCCCCCCCCACAGTGCTCCATCCGAAGCCCATCAATTTGCCTAAACAATTAAAGGTTGTGCTTTTGGGTGAGTTCAGGTGGTAGCTAAATTTAGAAGTGTATAATCTGGCAAAAGTTAACCCCTATTCCCCTTTTAATTGTGTTTCAGGGTAAAGGTAAAAGAAATATTGTTTATTTTGGTATAAAACATTTGCAAAATCTTAAACTAAAGGTTTCAGAGCACTGGTTATAGTCTGCCATTCCCATATTTCAATTACATGATAGAAGTATAATATATTAAGGTTGTTATGAAGGACGTAGACCTCTGACCTCATATTGCACATGAATAAAACATTATAGTCCAAGAGTGTGATGGCTCAATACCACACTTGGTTGGAACCATGGGCAGTGTTATAAAGATCAGGCTTTTGAGTCACATAATAGCACTGCCATATTGCCATGCATGACATGTTTCCTAGCCTGCATGCCTTACTCGCCCTGAAAAAAGAAATGTACACCAATGTATGAATTTTTGAGTTTTAGAGGAACCAATCCAAGAAAATTGATAATTTCACTCTACCAAAATCAAATGGAAAGTTTAAAGCCAAAAATGGGATTGTGCCAATCAAATTCTTATTATTTTTTAAATGAGAGTCAGAAAAAATAGGTTTTTGGTATAACTAAACCATTGAGATTATTCAACTCCAAGCTCGTAACCTACAAGCTGAAGCTAAAAATAGCTCCATTGACATGAACATGAAATACAAAACAGTATGCAAAGTCAATCAATGTCAGCCTCGGTCAGCACCTGTCAAGAATGGTTTCAGTCCACTCACCTTGCCATTCGCTAATGGCGTATGACAATCTCAATGAGTTTTCCAATTTAAGATTCCAAACCAAATATCGGCACCTCGCCTCCCCGTCTGCTAATTCAAAAAGCCTGAAATCAATTTACGGCAGCCCACGGTGACTGCAGTGGTTTCGCGTGGTCGCAGTATCTCTCCCCACCCGTTCAGCCGGGGCCTCTTGGAGGTGGAGGCGTAATTCAACTACCACTCTATAAATTCTATTACATGGCGCTGGGCATGGCTGTGAAAAGTGCTGTGTCTAATGAAGAGCTCGTACTACCTGACAGCCTGCCCTGGCTTTCTGCTGCAGCACACCAGAGTGGTCGTCTGTGGAAGAAAAAAAAGGCTAGAGACGGGATGCATGAGTGTGTAAGGTAGAGATATAGACAAAGTGCTAGTATGTGTTTGGACTCTGTGTACTGAACATGTTAGCTACTGGAGCTCTTAATGTCTCGACCATGTCAACATGCCTCTGCTGTGCTCTGGACGTAAGTGCAGCTGTTTCTATCTACCGTTCACTTGCTTCTTTTATTTAACACATTTGTATTTCTTCCGGACACCTTTTTATCACTGCAATGTATAAATGAAGTTTCATGAATTATGCATCTGCGTGGCTCTTTGAGGCCGGCAGCAGCATCTCGTCCTCCGGCCAGGTGCAGATTTTTCACATCCGGCCTTCACCGGAAGCCAACATCAGTGTGCTGGACTTTGCTCGAGGGAAGGGAGGCAGCCTATATGCACTGCAGGGGCTTGCAAAGGCACAGTAATCGCTCATTTTGATTGACATTTGCAAGAAAAAAAACACACAAAACCGTTGTACAAGGATTCAATGAACATCGTACAATAAATTGAGAGTTGCAAAGCCCTCAAAGGTAGAGTTATTTAAAGCGTTGAATGGGTTGATTGGCTTCTTGAGGTATGGGGACAGCAACAGTTCTGGGCCTGGGGTGGTCTGTGTTGGTGGGGCCCAAAATCCTTGGCAGCCCCACTGGTGGCATTTTGATTTTTATTTTGACCTGATCGTGGCGCTATAGGGAAAAAATCTGTTTTGTTTTAATCCAATTCAACATAATATGTTACATATTTTTGATGAATGAAAAGAAATAATAGCATATTGTAAAAGAAAAACCCAATGCACCACAGGTTTAACAACGGGAACTCTGGTTTGTGGGTATAGCAGGCTTGCAAGACTATAACGATTTTAATGTTAATAAGTGAGATGTTGGTCAATGTTACTCACAACACTACATCACTATACACTTGTAACATTGTGATCAAGTCGATGAATCCCCAAAGTAGTAGGGGATGTCAGGGGAACCGACTAACGCGGCCTTCCATCAACAACTCCAATTGAGATGCCCTTGGGCAAAGCTCTCAATCCTCAATTACTCCACCGGAGCTGCTCAGTGACCAACAGCACAGACAGCAGCTTTCAGGAGTGTGTGTGTGGGGAAGAGTGTATTGCTGACAGAACAATCTCTATTAGTTGTTGTTCCCGCTGTTCCACACAACATACAGGTTATAAAGATGCATTGTCCTTTCTCTATTTTTTAAGCCTATACAACAGATCAATCAGTAATGTCCAAGACTTGTGTTTTCAATCAGTAAAGAGCCATTTGGAGCAGAGCAGCAGCCTTCTTCCCAATGTGATTCAGCGAAGAGTTCCCCTCTTTTTTTTAAACCAGATTGCAGGAGTACTGCAAGTGCATGAATTGGTGGGATAAACCTCAGCTTGCTCGGCCGCCAAATGGCCCAGAGTAAGTGATTTTAAAGAGAGTTTAAAGTGCACGAATGCATTCTGTAGCTCAAAAGTGGAAGACGCATTGGAGTGCAAAATGGAGTGTCGTCTTTTCCCAATGATCTGCTTTGTGTCGCGTCCCATCATGCTGCAGTGTCACGCCTCCTTCTGGTTGGCAAATGTGTCAATCCATTTGAGGAGATGAAGGCATGATGTTATCCGACCCAAAGGCAAATATAGTGGACGTTTGAAGAAAGGGTATGGTTCTCCGAAATTATACAAATTGACACTTTGAGCGAGCGCAACTAATAATATCTAAAGACTTTAGTAAATCAATGCGGTATATTGTAAGGACATTTTGTTTCTGTTACGTTCGACGGCTGAAATGAAAACGGACATTTGAATTCAAGCCGCGATGCAGACGGCACGCAGTGCTCAGTGCTGCTTAGGCCTCTAGTGACCGAGACTGCATGCAAATGTTACACGCTGCCCTGTGCAGGAGGAGGAGTGGGAATGACGCATCGGGCCTTCTGCCAGAGCTCTGTGGCATTAAACACACACACACACACACACACACACACACACACACACACACACACACACACACACACACACACACACACACACACACACACACACACACACACACACACACACACACACGACCCCTCACCAGTTGAGGCGATGTTCTGCACAAGCCTTCATTTATTTTCCATTTTGTTTAATATCCATATTCATGTATGAATCAAAAGATGATTCAAGAGGGACAGCTGTTATCTCCACGTCTAAAATCTTGCTTTTAGAATCAAACGATATGGACTCTTTAACCACTGGGTGTCAAACCAGCTAAAGCAGGAAAACAAATTAGCCTGACTCGCACTTCTTAAATAATTAAACAAATGTTGCTATTCTTATAGTAAAAAGAAAACATTCAAACATGCACCAGCAAGCAACAGTCGGTCTCTAAAACGCATTCTTTCTGCTTTGCTGAATGCTGTGTCCAGGACATCCCGAGTACAGTGCATGCTTACACCTGTAAAGGAGATGCACATGCAAAAGAAAAACCATCAAATGCAGATGCACACACCGGCTGAGTCAGCTTTTTTCTTTGCTGATGGTAGACATAAACATCCCAAAGGACAAGGTCACGGTGGGGTCATGTCATTAACCTGCCCATGTGTGTTTCCGGATCAGCTGCCTTGGAAATCTCTGCAGGAATATCAATTGCAGGGAGCCGTCCACAGTCGCTGCATGTGACTAGAGAGTTGCGTGGTAGCATAGCGATGGTTCCTTCCAAAACAAACCGGCCATTACCACCTTGGTTCTTTTGTTCGTGCTCCGACATTTGGAAGCCTTGGACAAAAGCTAAAGGAATGCGGAGCTAGCTGGGGAATTACATCTGAAAACATTAAGTCTACAACACACATACATGACAGGAAAGACAGATTAAACGTTTAAAAGTAACATTTGGTTTTGATTCCCATTTTTTCGATTTTCAAACATGCTAATTTTTGTCCAAATCTGAAATGTCAATATTATAGTATAGGTCAGAGATGCTGGATCTCCACATTTCCCATGGTACAAATCAATTTCATCTTTCATTTGACAATTCCTCCCTGGACAGATGGCAGGTCACTGCAAAAGTAAAGACATTCAGTCAATTTTTAGATTGAAATCCTTGAATCAAGCTGATTTGATTTGAGAAGTTCCAACAATCTTCCCCCACAGGCAGATATTAAAAGCTATGTATTTAAATACTTACAAATGGTATCTCGCGTACATCTAGATTGACCAATGTGTAGTATGGGAAGTGAAAAATGCAAAAGAGTGTCCTTGCTCTGTCCCACATGAGTAGTGGGTATAAGATAGTTTTCAAAACCTCCATTCCTTTTCTTTTCTTTGTGAAAGCTGGTTGTTTGCGTGCAGTGTTACACTCGATAAAACCGCCGTGCCGCTGTGTGTTCTGCAATGTGTACGACCACTTTCGTTTAGATTGGTGAGGAGGGGCTCTCCTCTCCGACTGTAAATCAGAGCTCCACTCCAGCCCCCTCAGTTTGACTGCTATGAACTGCGAGTGGGATAAAATGAAACATCAATACTCTGCTTTGGAGAAGTTTCATTAGGAGCCATGCACGCCAGTTGGAAATTAACACCAACTCTCCTTCGAAGAAATGATTCCTGGCAAGAGTGTGAGTCAATATTAAATACGGCCACAAAACAAGAGCACATTGCTCGGGATGTAATCAATTCTACTTTGCAAATATTATGCATTTCACAGTCGTCATCCGATGCTCTCTGCAGTGCACACCGAGGCAGACCAGGCACACACTGTGGCACAAGCTCATTTAAGTGTGACCAACAGACTTTCTCGTCGCTTCGTGACCGGGGGATGGGGAGGGACACCGCCGTCCCCAGCAGGGGTGCATCAGTAGCGCGCTTGTGCAAGAGGGTGGATTATGTGGGAAAAAATGTAGTCGGAAGGTCCAGATTTGATCATAGCCAATCGGGTCAACTGCTCTCATCTCAAAACAAAAGCTGGGCATTCTCGCCATTTGTGAAAGACACCTTTTCACAATCATACTGCTGTAAATTTGAACTTAGCCCTGGTCAAATACCTCAGACCTCGGCTTGATGCATTTCGATGAAAGTCTTGATAATACTCCTATTGTCAGTTGTAATTTTCGTCAACACAAAAGTGAGGTTTAGTGGGGATGTCTGGCTCTGACAGCACGACCTGCAGACTATGTAGAGGACTTGAACACGTCTTGTTTCATTTCAAACCTAAGGATGTCACATGTTGTAGAAACCAACCTTTCCAAATCTAAACTTGTACAGCATTTGAGGAAAAAGTTTATTTTTTGGCACAAACATTTTCACCCCACCTTCGGAATAAACCCCACCTTCGGAATAAACACCGTTGTTGTTTGCTAATCGCTGATTTTGCCATAAGTGAAGTCATGGACTGCGGTGAAATTACCAGGAAAGGTGGATAAGGAGTCCACTCGGCGCCCAAAGAAATTACCTCCCTGCCAGGGCTGAGGTCACTGCGCCCTCCAATTTTAGTCCTGTCAAAGCAAAGTGCATTAGCCGACGGTGGGGCCGTCGCTCGGCTCTGTGGCGTCAAGCCCGTGACGTTTATGCAGATGGATTCATGGACTCAATTAGAGCATGTATGATGCTAAAAGCCTTGCCACTAATCTAGTAAGAGCACCAGGTCGCGATCTCATAAAATTCTAGAAAAAGCTCCATAAGTGACTGACCTTAACACAAAGAAGCTGAACCTTTTTATAAATAAAGATGTAGAATCAATTAAAATGTGCAAGTTGTAAATGGGAGTTAATTCAGAGCTCTTTTGGAGAGTCACAAAGTCAAAAGGGACATCTGAGGACACATGCACTGTATTCATTTTTTATTTGAATACTGGGATGGACTCTTTTTTTTTTTTTATCCCTATCACTCTCTGCCGCATGCCCTTCAGACAAAGCAGAAATGGTTTAATATATAAAAAAAAAGAAAAAAAAAGAGAATATGAGGCCTGTTATCTAGCTACATAACTCAAATGTTCCCATTTTGCAGCGCACTACAATCAACATAGAAAAGAGCGAGCACTAAAGGTTATACACTTGACTTCAAAACCACACATGCATAAACATCCCCCCCCCCTCAACACACAGCGCTGCGGAGATTAATTTCTGTCTCCATCTCTTCACTCTCATCCAAAATTGATCATTGGCAAGCAAACAATGTACCTCTCCTGTCCACAGTGGCGTTGCTTGACAGAAAACGAATGTGCTTGCTGAATTCCCCCAACATTTCCAGGTTCAATATTTTGTCCTGAAGATGGATGTGGCTTTTACAAATTGTCAAACGTCCTCGGGCGCGGCGGACGGGCAGTGTTGCTTTGTTTATATCCCCAATGAAATGAACAAACTAAAAATAAATCAGCATACTGGCAGACATCCGGTTGACTCTGAATTACTCAGCTGAAGTCTCGCAGGCAAGAGATGAGCGCAATCACTGTTGCATTGAAGACGTTCAGATATCAAACACTGCCATGCACTCCGCGGGAAGCTTCCCCTCTCTGATTTAATGCTGCGTTTTTTTCTATCGCTCTGTATCAGTTTTGAAAATAAAAAAGGGCATTTTACTAGTATAGACTGCTATATAAAAAGCATCAGCAGTGATTGTTTTAGTGGGGAAAATATGTGATTTATGGTTGTTCAAAAACCCCCTTCTTAATAAATAATGCACCACCCACGTAATGTTACGGAGGCCCTATGTAGCTCGGACCATATAGGAGAGTCTCAGACATGTATGTCATGGGCTGACATTAATAGACACTGCGCACAGTTCATTTATCGGCAAAGAGCGGAGTCTGATTCATTGGATTGCATTTGTCTGCTTGTTTTATGAGACACACACACACAAACACACACCCAAGGTGGGTGTGGGAAGCTAATGCCGCAATCATTTGCAAATCGCCCCGGCCCACCTTGGTGTTAAGTGCAGCACCTAATTTCTATTACCCTTCTGAGACCGCCGTGCCGGAGAACCCAATAACCTAATTGACTCTGCGCGCAGGGCTCCGGGGAGTGGAGCTAGCTGCTAGCAATTTGCTTGGTGGTGGTGGTGATGCTGGGGAGGCTGCGTGTCTGCAGCTCACTGGATTGGCCGGCCCCTTTGGAGCGGATCGCGCCCTCACAGCGTCGCTGTTTGGCAGAGCTCTGCAGCAGTTCCTGGCAGGTTGTTGTACTCGTCGTCTTTCAGAGTTCGTTTGACTCAAATTCATCATGCTGCTCTGAGTTTTGCATATTGGCCTTTGTGGTCTGTGAGTCACTCCTGCGATTTTCCCTTCCCAACTGAGCATAATGACCCCAGAAACGCTCACTTTTGCCATGCTTGAACGCATGACTTTTATTTGAATCCCCTTGCTCCTTATTCCTGATTGAAATGTCATTTGAAAACTGAGGGATTATAAAAGAAGTCAACTTTGAAACGTCTCAAGATGTGGCGCATACTATTCCCCTGGGAGTAAATGTCACTTAATTGGAAAGTATTGATTCTCTAACAGCCATTCGCTACTCTCCTGCTACCAATGAGAGGGCAGATCCTGTGTCCTGGTGAGGATTCCCCTCATAGATCTTGATTAGCGGTTTCCGATTAATTGCCATGACAACAGGGAAAGTGTCTTTTTGAGGTTGGGATTGATCGACCAGGGAAAATCGGTGAGATCTGGTCAATATGATGAATTTTGAGTTTTCACAAATTGTTTTTCTTTTTAAATAATATCAATGTAAAGAAGAAAAAAAAAGAGAAACTACTCCCTTGAGAATAATTTTTTTAGTTGGAATATAGTGAATTTAAAGAGATGAAACCCCAAAACAAAAGACTGTCAGCACTTTCTTGAAAGAGCACTTGCATTTATTAATAAAATACAATAAAATGCAGGAAAACATTTTACTTTCTTCAGATGAACTACTTCTGAACAAATTTGCTACATATTGACATAGTATGTCAAGGAAATTATTAATTGTATATGTTCAAGTTGAGAAACACAAGGTCTCATAAGAAATATAAAGTGTATATAGGAGAAAATTGACTGTAGAATATCAATAACTACAAAGGATGATTTGATTAAAGGAAGGATAAAAAAGGCTTCTATATTCAAGTGAGGTGTGAGAGAAGATTTATAAGAGGATACGGACTTGTTTATGGTGGATTGTCATAGTAGCTTACAAGAATAACTTGTATTCAGTTTTCACTTGAATAAAAGTGAGAAAAACAAAAAAAAGAGACCACAATGTGTTAAAATCCACAAGGGGGTGATGAAAATAAAGCCTGTAATTAGTAAAAAAAAAAAGAGACCAGAGAACTATGAAAATGCATATGAGCAAAGTATAGCATTGGATAAACATATGTAAGGTTTATTTTCTTCTCAAGAGGCATAATAAGATCAATTGTGACCCTTCTTTTTAGTTTCACCTGTGCTGGCTAAAGTAGGGGTCAAGTGACTACTGAATGCCCATATAAGGAAGCGTAAAAGCAACACACCTGTTTGCCCTAATGAATAGCCACAGAGGGGCACAATGCTGCCGCAGTCTTTTAGCTTGTATCTCTCTTTACAATGGCATGATGTCAACCAACATACACATTTGGTCAGTGATGCATCATTTAGTTTTCTTTGGGGGGGGTTGGAGCCACTTGTGCACTTTCGGGATTATGGGTGGCTTTAAGTGAGAAGTGAAAAACACTCGCAGCAGCCACTTTACCCACTCCTGAAAAAAAAATAAAAGAATGTGAACCCATCTGGCAAGGAGGGTGCAATGCAATCAAAAATAGTCATCAAGCGTCAGTTTGTTTGGTAACACATATAGATGCTGGTTTATCGCCGCGTTGCGTGTTGTTTATTGCAGTCAAGTAGGGAGCGGGAGTGTGGGAGGGTTGAATCACACCGCACTGTGTGGGAGGTCAGAAAACATGAAGATAAGGTGATGGTACCTTGTTGGCCTACGTTTGAGTTGCCACTAAACGGCTCCCCTTGAATGAATGTATTCTGAGAGTGTTCAGTTTCAAGAATGCTCTCATAATCTTTTGGGAAATTGGGAAATGTGCTCCTGACCTGCACTCGTTGTCCCTCTTTTTCTCCCTGGCAGACTGCCTAGCCAAAAGCACAATATGAAGTGGTAATATATGTGTATGATTCCAAAAACCAGCAGGTTCAGGGGGAAATTGGAAATTGTTCACACACCGAGGCCTTTTACTGACCTCTTTAAAAAAAAATATGTTGGACAGCTGTCAGCTATAATCATCACCTATCAAATCGGCCTCAACCCACCGGGGCGAGAGGTGAGAGATACCTCTCAGACACCGCAGCCGCGAAGGCAAATTTGGCCTGACATGTACAGACTGCTTTTAGACCCCGAACCCGCCCCGTCTCCATGTTGTGTGAGATCGTTATCCATCAGGCCATCTGGGGGACAAACTACTCCATAAGGTGGTAAAAAAAATAAAAACAATACCCAAAATCAGAATTTCCTGAACCAGAAATGACGAAGATTAGGCAACCCAGTCACATAAAAAAATAAATAACATAATTTCAAAGGTTTCTTGGCAGGCGATGGATGATGGTGACTAGACTCCATTGAAAGAAACCAACCCAATACTGAGAATAGTTGAAAAAGCTAATTCTCAGTTCCCTTGTTAAAGTGACGACAGCGTGTCAAAAAGAACGCGTCGCCTAATGCGCCGTTCCATTCCGAACCATCTTTCTGCTTCTCGTTATGAGGCAATTTGAGTTGCGTGGAAGTAGGAGTTCAATGTCACTGGCATCAGTGAAGTGACTGAGGATAATGAGCAAAAAAAAAAGAAACAGCTGTAGTCAAAAGGCAACGGCACTCTTGTGTTGGTGTGTAATAGCGCACCGATAATTAAGTAAGTCAGCTGTTAAATAACCTGTGGATCAAATGTCTTCCCACTTTCAATTTGGTGAGGTGTTGTGCCTGCGGGGAATTAAAAAGCCTTCCCATTAGCCATGTAAAAAATCACTTTTTTCTTTCTTTTTTTTCTTCACGCAACTCATCCACTCCGCTGCTGTGCTCGTACTCCTCCTTAAACATGCTGGTAAATGTATTTTCATATTTGCATGACTGGGGCCAAGTAGGGGTCTCAAATTTCACACATCCAAATCGTTGCACCGAATGATTACAGTTTTAAGAACGGATGAAACAGTGGAACGTTGACTCCGCGAGGTGCATTCACACGTGAAGGCCATCTCGTCGTCATTGTGCGCCGAGCCGTCACAGAAGTGTTGCTAAGCGCCAACAATCTGTTGGTTTGGCTGCTGAAATAAATGTTTTTTCTGCAAGCATTGTCGTTTTCCAGTTGAGGCTCGCAGGATCGGAGCTTTACCCACTGCGCCTGCCCGCCTTTGAACTGACGACAGCCGCCCTTGGAGCGAAGTGTTCTTGAGCCTCACACCGACTTGGGTGTTGGCATCCGATGGTAATGTTGATTGGATTCCCGCCCCACCCCCGCTGTGTCCGTCGTCGAATAAATCAAGCCCACCGTCCCCACCACCTTTCCCTGCACCCTTCCTTGCTCCCAGACTGGTCCCTGTGGTCCTGAAATAAAACTGACAGTTAGCATAATGGTGGCGCTATGTGGCGAAGGCCGTGAAATAATAATTCGAAAAAAAAAAGAAAAGAAAATGGTCTTGAGGTTGATCTCAAAAACAAAGTCTTCATTGTCTTTGGCTGAAAACGCGTTTTCAGATGGCTGGCACGCTGGCTAACTCTATAAACTTTAACCTGCATTTTAAATGAGTGGCGGAAAGGACATCTCTCTCTCTCTCACTCTCGCTCTCTTTTTTCTTCCTCTCGAGACCAATTGGTGGTGGCTGATGGAGGAAAAGAAAGAAGGAAGGATGGGAGGGAGCGAGGGAGTGAGCGCTTTTGCAGCGAGTGATTGTGAGAGGACAGCGGTGGCAGAAGATGTCCTCTGCACAGTGATTAATTCCAGACCCAATGTGATTTATGGCCCCACCACGGCTGTTTTGTAGGTCACTTTGGTGCCACATCACTCAAGCTGTGCAAACAACAAGTCTGATATCAGTGTTGGTTAACCGTAAAGGAGGACACACATGCGCACCCCGTGTCGAAAAATGAAAATGTTTTGCCTCGAATGTTGTGTTTGCCCGTCCTGCCATGAAATCAAATGAATTTTGGAAAAGCGCGAGTGACTCAGAGGGACACGACGCGACGCACCGGAGAGACTTGATACAGAGGGAAGTAAATCAAACACAGGAGATACTTTCAGTCCTTCCAGGTGTCTATCTCATCCCTGTATTTATACGCGCATAATTTGCTTATCCATTATGATTGGAGGAAACATATTTGCTACTCGGATGATGTTCACTAGCACATATTGACCGTAGACCATAAACTGGGGTTTACAATGTTTACTGAGGTAATAAATCAAGTGAGCTGTAGGGTATTTTTCTCATAGACTTCTATACAATCAGGCCTCTTTATTTTTTTTGGCACTTCTGAATTGGCTTCACTTTTCAGACCTGGAGGTTAGCGCTTCGGAACACTGCACTCCAGAGGGTTAAATAGGAAAGCTCAAAATAAAAAATGGCAACAAAAAACAACACCCTTTTTTAGCATATTGGACAAGAAAGAAAGAAGAAATGTGTTTTTTCAATAGCTGAATAAGTATCATGACATTGCTGACTCACTTTTACCCTTCTGGTTTTCTTGTGGGGAGCAATTACGTAAGTCTGATGAGAATCTGTCGGCAAAAAAAGTAGGGAAATGAGGCCCAGGTTAATGACGACAACAATCGTGATGCAAACGGTTACAAAAGCCGTCTGGCACCATATAGAGCAATTGGCCCATGAGCAGCAGTTAATGGTGTGAATTTGTCATACACTATTTAAACACAAATTTGGCTTCAGCAAGGTGGGACGAGAAAATTGGCATATGATTTTTGGAGTGACTCAATTGACTGAAATTAAACCTGCCATTAGAAAACTCAAATTATGGGGTTGCCAAGCAACATCAATCCCAAATTCCATTTCTTCAATTATTCTGCCGGCGTTAATCCTTTTCTTCATTGTGGCACTGGGATTATTGATGCAAATTTAAAATGAGAAGAGAGAAATGGTGAAGTCATCACAGGAAATGACTCTGTGCAGAGACGTCCCAATTGCTTTCCACCGCCATTTTTTCTGGTTCAGGGGATTCATTTTTTTAATTACAGCAGAACCAATCGTGTTGAAACAGTATTTGCAGATCAGTGGCATCTGGGCTGTTTGTTCCCTATCCTTGCTCAAAAAGAGCTGTGTCAGTTTTTACTTCCTGCTCCTTATTTGAAAAGATTGGGAGCGAGGGTTGCTGCAGAACGGGCCAGTTCAAGTTAATCCTCATTCTGAGGCACTTTGGAGAACACTATCAGTAGACTGAAATCAACAAAAGAAAACGGAGCTGATCTTTAATTTTGAATCGGACGTTCTCTTCACAAGCTCCTTCCACCATTTAGGCCTGTGAGATGTTACAATGAAGTACGGGGCAGAGATTTCATGTACAGACCGCAAAGAAACACGGTCAGCCTCTTTAGTCAATCTGCAGGCCTTTTACTCTTTCGAGCCAACTGATGTACAAGGTTATTTATTTTGCCGATTATTTGAAAGTGACACATGTTGTTGAGTCATAAGCCAGCCATGGTCACCTACTTCTTTAGTGCGATGAGAAAGAGATGTCACAAAAGGAAAGGGAATATGATTACCATCAGTTACAGCTCACTTGGCTTTATTCAGCTTCTTTCAGACACGGGCAGAAATCTCATCCAACATCAGTACCACAGAAGCAAAATGATAATTCTAAGCATTTGTGTTGCAACTGAGATACACTTTAGATGAATACCTGATATAAATGATGAAAAGTAAAGTACAGCAGGAAAGACAAAGCAAAGATTCTTGATTTCTATGCCCCTCAATTTGATTAACAGTTCGTTTTTTCTATCATCCGCTGTTTGTTGTCATAGAGACACATGAGTCCCTCCAATCTGAGAGGCTGCAGGTGGATAATTTTTTTCCTTTTCAATTGTGAATACAACTCTTGAAAACAGTCGGGCAATAATCAATTCTTGCAATTATTTGAGAGATTGTTCAGGGGCAAAATTAAATGGATCGGCATTAACTTCCTGAAGAGTCAAAGGAAATAAACATTCAGGGGAAAAAATAACCCAGAAGAGCGGGGTACAATTTACCCTGACCACCTGGGTCTGCTGAGAATTTCGGAAATAGGCATTCAAAATTTGCTGTTTTGGCATCTGAAAAAAAGGAGACGGCTCTCAATTGAGTCTCTTTCACTGAGATATCTCAAACAAATATAGGATGGACCGCAATAAAAAAGTTTGGTGACGCCGTAACTTCATATGGTCAAGATGTCGATTGGACCAATACTTTGGTTTATGACTAAATCTGCAAAAATACTGACATTCCCACCAACGCTAAATGATCGATCGGGATTGACAGGTCGCTACCACGGCGTTGTCGGGTCTGGGTGTTTTGGTGAAAAACTGCCATATTCAACGTTTGGTTGTACTTAGCTGGACCCCCTTCGGTTAGGTGATGGCCAAAAAAAAACAAGTTACCGATGGTCAAAACGGAGAACTCGAGGCTTCAACCTAGTAGTCCAACCAACCGATGTGTGACGTCACCATGACTACGTCCACATCGAATCTAAGAAGGTGAACATGGTTAATGGTTTACCTGTTAAGCATCAGCATGTTGGCATGCTGGCTAAATGCTAAAAAACCCGACTGCTATAGCATGGCTTTGCAGGCCTCGTTCCATTTAAAACCAATACAATTCTCGATACATTGCAAATTTTTCATTCAGATACGGTCGGAGATTGCAAAAAAAAAAAAATCCGAAGGGGGTTTTAAGGTCCGAAGTATAAAATTAGGTTCTTCTGTATGTTCTTGTGCTATTTGCTGTTAAGTAAATGGGGTCATTTAGGTCAGGAGGAATACTGTGTACCCTGCAGCCACTGTAATGGAGTTCCCTCCCCTCTGGATAGAAGGCTGATTTATTTTGAGGACAGCGCTGAAGAAAAATCATTCGGGCCTGAGACCTTCAAAGCCTGAATATCTTTCTTGGCGGCCCCTTTTTAGCTGACTAGCAGATGTTTGTTTGCCCAAGCGGGAGACCAGCGCTGGAATACAGTTGGCTTCATTAACATAGTCCGCAAACCTCTATTTGATTGCATAATGTATACCGAGTGGAAATAAGGTCAGGCATCCATGACGACTGGCCATTCAGCTGCAGAATCATAAAGTCTTCATCATTTCGATTGTAAATGTAATATGCGATATTTAAGTAATGACTCGAGGATTAAAGTCAGATCAGTTTAAAACCCTCATATGAATGACACCTGTAAACAGTTTCATACCAGGGTACATTGTTACCAATACAAAGAGTCCTTCTTCAGGACATCACACAATGCAATAAGAGTTTGAAGCCGAACACATTTCAGCTGGAGAATTAAAGAATTCTAGCCGTCTTCAGCGGTACAATATTTCCGCTAACACCCGAGGATCAAGTGTCTCTTTGAGTGAATTTCTGAGGAAATACCTGTCTTGACTTCGCAGTGACACAGACGGAGGAGATCTGGAAAAAAAATCCTCCGAGTTCAGGGATCATTATCTCAGTCCACAATCCAATGACAAAGTGAGACTGTGACTTGAAACTTCACTGTTCATGCATTTTTTATTCTAAAAGTTGGGCAGCGCAGAGTTTTAAGAAAAGGTCTTAACTCTGTCGTAAGATTTAATCGGAGCATGTTATTTCCATCTTAAACTGATGATTAATTGAACGTTTTTCGTTTGAGATTACAGTATCCAGTGTCACTGTCTCAACCTTGTTTCCTGTTTACTGTTTAGAGGCACATTAAGTATTGGTGAACCACCGATCAGATAATTTGTCCTTCCTGTCACACTGTGAGCTTCATTCTGTCTCATCATGAGTCACTAGTCTCGAATGATACTGCGGCTCCGGATACTGACCTTACTCTGACCCATTGTATAAATACTAGTCCTCTCCACATCCCTCGCTTGATTCCTTATCTGATTATAAAGAGCCATTTTGAGCTTTTATCTGGTCCTCTCTCTCTTTTACAATAACATTTCAATTTCAAATAAATGCATAATTTAAAGCAAGCTATAACAAGTAACTGTTTGTTTGCTGAGCACCAGATTCCCTTTTAGAAAACCTTGTGTCGAATGTTCTGACAGTCTAACAAGCGCCGTTCTGGTTCTGGTTCTCCCGTGCCTCCTTTCCCTGTAGCAGGCCCAGCAATAGGGCCTGGGTCTCTACCGGCGCGGTGTTGGGTGTTGGGATCGTTGGAGTGGCGAAGCAGTGCCCCTGGCCTGAGGAGGAGAAGCTGCCGCCGGGGCGTGGAGCAGGTGGAAAGGCGGCAGCAAAGCCGGCTCTGTGTCTGTCCGCAGTGGGCTGATGGCTGCCGGTCATGATGTCTGAGACTATTAGTCTTAAAGATACTCGTTGATTATTGCAAAAAGTAAATAAAGTTGATCCCAAAGTGTGGGCACAAAGCAACGTGACAATAGCACTCGAGCCAATCAAATGATTTTTTTATTCAGCCTTATGTAACAGTTAGGTAAGCTGTCCCTCCATACTGCCGTGTCTCTCATTGTTTCAAAGTTGGAAGTGCTTCTCTTGGTATTTATTTTGCTGTATATTTTAATGATAAATAATCCACCAGAGGGGGAGACAGTGTGAGGTCAGCAACTGCATCAAAAAGCAGCAGATGCTCAAGTAAGCCTCGTTGCGCTTCCCTTTAGGCGGACCATATAATTGGAGCTACATTACAAGCCTGCCTTCACACTGCTACAAAAACACCACACACAAAAAAAAAAATACAAAAAAAAAAATACAATAAGCACAAAAGCCCCCCAAAAAAGTTCCAGTGGCAGATATCTGTCTGGCTCTGCTGCTGTCTCTGTAATGAGCATCAGCAGACTTCGCTGCTACAAAAGCTTTAAGGACTGCAAATCCTTTAAGAATTGGGAAGGAATCAATCACATTGGAACTGAAACCAAACTCTTCACCTCTGAGGTTTCAAAACCAAGGAACTATCTTTCTTACTGTGTTTTGAGGCCAATTATTAAGAGGTTTTTTGTTGGAATATGACATCTATTGCCATTGGACTTCCAGCACTACATCAGCGTGCAGTAAATGAGTCTACCCGGAGAGTCGGATAATTAAGAATGACACACCAGAAGACCCTTTTTTCCCCCCCTCTTACTTTTGAGTCTCAAATATAAAGGATCATTTTGGGATCATCAAAAAATCCAGAAGCACTTCAACTTGGGTTGAGGGGTGGGGGGCGCAGTGGAGTGAAATGTAATCAGCTTGAACTTCATTTGAAGCTCTCAGAAGTTTTGGAAACACTAGAATGTGACCTATTTCACCAGAGGTGCGGAGAAACGGATCCAAGATGGCCGATTGCGAAGGGGATTCTCCAACTCCGCAACGCTGGATGACACTGGCTTAGTCTTGGGGAGCGTGGGGGTGGCAGGAGTGACCCTGCCGTCTCCAGACCGACCTGCCTCCTCGTTTGCACCCCCCGTCCCCATCCTAATTAAATCACAATGACACCACTTTTGGATTTTGAACTCCAGCTCCAAAAGGTCTCCTAATAGAAAAAAAACATCCAGCTCCAAGGATTCGGGATGAGTGCGGCATTTGTCAGATCACAGGCGCACGTGTTCGAGGGCACGGTCCCTAACTCAAGCCAGTGATAGTGTTTAAAGGATCGGAAACTTTTGAGACAGGAAGAAATGAGACAATATTTATCTTTATTTTACAATCGTCTGGAGCTGTGCGGAGATGCCTTTCACTGTGAGTCATAACCCTGAGTTTCTCTCCTCCTTTGTTCCGGTATCTCTGCTCATGTCAAAGTAGACAACTGTGCCTGGCATGGTGTATTCTTTTTCATTTTTTCCCTTTGGCAAAGATCATCACACTTTAACAGCATCCATCCACTCAGGGTGAGAAGACAAGAGGAGCGGGGGGGGGAAGGGGGGGATTAAATTTAGGCTTCCAACAGCCTTCAGAAAGTTATTGCCTCCCACAGAATTCGATGCCATGAGTATTTACAACTGGCTGTTATCATTTAATAACGGTCACTAGTTCGAAGCCTGCAGGATCTGCCGGGAATATTCTGAGCAGCTCTTCGTGTTTGATCCCGGGTTTGCCGCTGTCATTTTTGGATAAAAAGACACGAGGGTGGAGCAAAAAAGTTTTTTTGGGAAGAGGACAAATAGCCACAGTGTATGATAAGCTTTGCTTGTCTAGTTTTCTCATGCAAGAGATTCGATAATAGGCAGAATTGTCAGAATAAAGAATTAGAGAGGGGGGAGGTGGGGGAAATGATACCTGACTGCTTTCACCTCTTGTATAAGGTCAGAATTGGAGCTCGGTACTAGAGAGAAAGGTCTGCAGAGTCTGCTGCGAAATCCAAAAAGGAGCCATTCTCTGCCCCTGTGGAAGTAACTGGATTCACCCCCCCGTCACAGCTAATCCTTTCCCTGGGCTGGAAGTTGTCATTAAAGAGCCAAAATAACAAGTGGACATGGCCAAAAGGGAAATGCAGCGCTGCACTGTGATTGCACAGCCCTTAATTGAGCACAGGGGTGGGTGGTTAAAACAGACCATTGATGTACGACATGCACAAAGTCCCAAACTCCTGCCAGAAAATCTAAATACGTTTTTTTTAAATGCGGCATCGAGCAGAGATGCCAGGTGGAAAGAAAAAAAAATATTTTAAGGTGTATATTCAGTCTGGATTAACTCAAATACTTCAAGGTTCCTGGTATGCAATTTCAGTTTGAATTCAGAGCACATAAGAGGTGGCTGAATGGAAAGTGAACACAGTCTGTCTCCAACCTCAGAGTGAGGGATTGAGGTTATAACCTGGTCCTCCACTGCAGATGGTGGAGGTGGTGGGGGGATCTTTTTAGTGAACTAAGTTGTTTGATTGCAGGTCTTGGCAAAGACTCCGTCTCTTCGCACACCTGCCTCCCAGGAAGCACAGGCCACTGTATTTGCAGGGGGAAATCGCATCAATATTCATGTTGTGAAAATATTAGGGGACTTCTGCTTGAAAAATGGATTTGCGGTTCTCATTCGGATTGTCTCAAAGCGACTCATCATCTAACTGCATCATCTGGCGTGTGGCTGGTGTAGATTTAATGAGGGCACTCGACAAGAAGAAAAAAAAGAACACAACCGATTCATCAAGCGTCCGACCCCGAAGAGTGAACCGGAGCGCTTGCAGTCCTGAGTCATTTCCATCTCCTCCTTGGACCTGCTCTTGATAGCAGCAGCCGACAGTGACGGATTGAGGCTGTGACCCGGTGATGGACTTCCATTGCGGCAGTCCGGGGGGTCTCTCCCCTGAAGCCGAGCTGTTTGATTTCAGTCCTGGTCCCAGATCAAGTCACCCCGTGTTGGCCTCTCGGGTGGCAGGGAATTCAAATGAAATCGGGCCAGTGCAGGATGTCGGATTCTAAGAAGCTAGAAAGACGTGATTTACTGCGTGACAGCTCAATTATGGTACAATTACAGCATTCAAAGTGGTCCAAAAGACAATAAAACACAATACAAAACTGTCATTGAGCTCTTAAGTTTAGGTTTTTCCTTTTTTTTCTGGGAGACAACGATAATAGACATATCAAACTCAATTTAAAGGATAAAGATGGCATTGAAAAACCAACAATGCATTACTCTGTCTATATATATTCTTCCCTATCTGTGAACCCATTGTAATCACAAATATGTTTCATGTATAAAAAAAAGGGCTCACTTATATCCTAGAACAGTTGTTTTTAGCGCACCTTATACTAAAACAGGACTAAATAGCGCATTTGTTTTGGACTATTTTTAGCTGCGGATGAATACACATTTGGTGCTCCAGTGAGTATTTTTGGCAAAATGATGGATGTATGTAAACTACAGTGCCTCTGTTCGTGGTAATAAAGCGATGGCGACCGGTCCCACAGTGTGACATATGGGTTTTTAATAGTGTTTGGACAACAATGGAGCTTATGGGCACAGAGGAGTAAGCTAAACCGGGCTTTGGCTACATGTTAACCAATTGTGCAATCTGTTCAATGTTTGACTTGGTCTTGTCATATGATACGTCGACAATAATACATATCGTCAACAAATATATACGAAATGACATAATTAATTAGAGAACATTACCAGCCGTATCCTTTTTAATCGCTATGGGATTTGGCATTTGGTGACCCCTGTCCGTTCAAAACTGTCCTTGGCAGGTCTCCAGGCCCAACGCATGCAAACAGGGATTAATTAAGTGAGACTCCACTGAAATGTGGCCTCAAATCACAACGAGTTTACATAGTAGAATAAACAGCTTTAATTATGTGGCCGCAGTCGAAGGGAGCTTGGTTGACCCAGCCTTTTTTTTTATTGATCAGGATTTGTGGTTGCTTTGTCATTCTGTGTTGTTTTTTTTCTTCTTTTTTTCGCTGTTATAAAAGGAGAGATATCCTATAATTGAGGGTGTAGTGATACACGCAGATTAGTAGACAAATACAAGCAGAGGTAGATGGATTCAGAACATTGCACGATATGTCTGCGTGCGTGTTTGTGTGAATGAAAAGTGAAACTGGGTTTGGCACGTACACCGCCGCCCCCCCCCCCCCCTGCACTCACTTCACAATTCACCAAGCACCGCACTAACATTTCATCTACAGACAAACTGTTTGGTCTCCAAACGGCTTTTGGAGAGATTACGTATCTTTCCTTTCATAAAGATGCCATTAGTGTCTGGGGAGTAATGGGATCCACTAATTTGATAGTCTGACCTTAAGCTATTCATCAGCTCAGAGGGAAGAGAAGAATAGATGATGCGGGAGATCACATTATAATTTGGCTACAGGATCCAATAGTCTAATGACAGCATTAACTCAAAACAGCTGCAAAGAAAATGTTTGGAGATGCGGGGGAACAAAAGGCTGGCATGGCGAGGCTGAGTAGAGTAGGCAAATCAGTCAGAAAGTCCCAACTTCTCAGCAGGGAGCAAATATAATATTCACACAATTCCACAAACGGGTGGAGGGGGGGGACGTCCTTGTCGTTGTTCCTGCTTGGCCCTCGAGCAGCTCTTAAAAGTCACAGTAAAGAATGATAATTGTTTCTCCAGAGAATGGGCTAAGGGTAGCAAAACTAAATTGCTCTTTTTTTCTTTTCTTTTTTATGCTGCCATAACACACCAAGGTTGTCCCCTTTTTAATTTAAAAACAACACAAGTCAGGAGTAAGAGTTTAAGAGGGGGTGGGGTGGGAAGGGGGTAATTTGAACACTTGGATAAACTGCCAGCACAGGTGTTCTTACGGAGAGGTCAGGCTGATGAATAATTGAGGGGAAGTTATCCAATTCCCGCCCCATTGTTTGGATCCTTTGGACATGTGTACAGCATTAAGACTGAAACGGGGCCAACGTGCGAGTGAGATGGGAGCGGGGCAACGGTTGGCAGACGTGAGACAATGTCGGGGCTTGACGCAACGTCAAGCTAGTGCGTTGAGATGCTTTTTTTTTGGGAGCACGCTGAATGGCTATTCTTGCGTTCTGAGCAAAAGTTATCGTTGCCCTTTTGTTCTATGTCCAAACCGGCTCTCCTGCTGACGGGGGCTCTCTGAGTCGAACCTCTATCACTCCATTGTATCCATGGGTGGCTTTGACCACACAAATCGTTGCCTGGTGGGTGCCCCCCCCCCCAATGCCCTGGTCTCGGCTGCGACAGACCTCACCTGCCATGATCCCTCTTCTTGGGAATCTACAGGTGTAGTAGACACGCAAGATCCATGTGTCTACGGTGTGTTTTTCAGGCTGCAAACAGAATCCTTTAGAATGTGGTCAGCGTGTATGATCAATGAGCTGAGATGGGCTAAACACACACACGTGTGGCCCTTCCACATGCCTCAAGTTAAGCGATGTCCAATTTCTATTGGAAGGATTCCCATTTGAGTCCACTTCCATTGACATTTTTATTTTTTTCTTCTGAAAATGTCAACATGATAGATATAAAGCGCTTGTCAAACGCACAAGGACCACATGTAACCAATTCTACATAGTTCCCGGAGACCCGTTCGTGATAAATCTCCCGCCGGTAAGGTTTATCCAATCCACAAATCCACCGTTGATTTCCCCTCTGCTGGTGTCCAATTACAGCAATAGATTATGTGTCCTTCTGCAATGTGCAGACCAGGGAAGAGCACTCTCCGATCGCTCTGAGACACTCGCGTGGCCGTCTATCATTACAGACAGCTTCCATCGAGGCCACAGCTCCCCTGCCCAGTGCCGCGTGATGAATCTGCGCCCATTCAAAGCCTCATTTGGACGCCATTGGCCGTGCCTCAAATTCCGTTGATCCCGCCGGGTCAAGACCTCCATTTGGTCAGCGAGCTCGTCCCTCTTCGTTCATCTCATCTCTGGAGACCTGCAGCGGCAAAAGGCGCAGGGGACTGATAGATGCACGGTGCGCAGGTGGGGGAGGGAGTAATGTATTGTGGTCCTTGCAGGCAACAGAGATGAGGTTTAAATGATCTAGTACGCAGACGGTTTGTAATCTTGCTGATCAAATTTGCCGGGGATCTTCTTCGCCACTGCCATCTCTATATGGAGAAGTAATGGAGTCTACCAGGAGTGAACACAGGAGCTGTACTCCATCAAGGGCCTTCCGACTCACTGCATCGTATCTCAGATTGCCGATCTCCAACCAGCCACTGACACACAGAAAGTACTTGTCACCAAAGAGCGACTGCAATCGAAAACTTTGTTCCAATTTGTTTTTAAAATACAGATAAAGCTCGGCATGAGAACCATATTAACGTTATATTAATTCCTAACCACCATGATTGAATTATATTTTAGGTATTGGGTTAATACACATTTTTGCACATGAATGAGGACATGTATGTATAGTTTCTAGTTAACACCCGGGCAAGACCAATGATGAAACAGATTGAGGTGAAGATGACACATTTAAAAAAGCCAAAAGATGAGACAAAGCGTGTATGTGTGTGACTTTTTTTTTTTTCTTGAACTTATTTGCGTATATCTATACAACAGGCACAATGCACTTAACATTTATTGCACACATGCATCGCCAGCACCCAGCAGAGTCTTGTTTACCTGTACTGTTTATGACGAATGGTGCATTGGGGAACGTTGGAGTGGTTGACCTTTTCACTGCTCTCTGTGGCATTTCCAAGTCCCCGCTCCAGCCTCTCTTCCCCCGGCATGTCGGCACGAGCCGATAAAGTAATGTACATCCAAACAGCATGTATATTGTCAAACATTTGCCCCCGCCGCTCGCCAGCAATTATTTTAATTACATACTTTGTGCAACAGTGCAATTTTCTGGAGAGCCGCGAGAGCACCGCAGCCTGCTTCCATTCCATCCTGAGCGCTCTCTCAAAGCCCCTCGGAGGAGGGGCGTTTGCTTTGTGTGGTAAACAAGACTTTAGCGGATAATGCTGTTAAAGCTATTCTGTGGTCAGAGGTCCTCAGAGAACGGGGCACGCTCACCAAATCCTGCGGCCTCGTTGTCGCTAACATATTCTAAGCCTGACGGCAAACAATGTGGAAATCGGTTATTGTGAGGTACGGTGGATGGTTTCCCAAACAGCTTAAACACAGTGTCTGTGCGTTTTCTAGTGGCATGTTGAAAACCAGCTTCCTCAGTGTGCATCGAGCTCTTTGAAAAGGACAATTTGAAGAGATGTGTCCTGTATTAAATAATAATAAATTTAATTTGTAATGCACTTTTCATTCATAAGAATCTCAGAGTGCATAAAGCCAGTACATAGTTAAAATCATAGTTAAAACAGACTATAATAAAGAAAGAAATAGCTGACAGATTTAACACAGTAAAAAACGCCTTCCTGAATAAAAAGGTTTTTAGGCCAGTCTTAAAAGAGTCCAGTGTCTGTGTTGCCCTTATGTGGTCATTAGGTATGTATGTATTAGGGCTCTGTGTGAACATTTTTGGGGTGGTGAGGGGTTAATGACCCATGGCGCATCTTTTTGATGCATCAAGTTAACAGTTTCCACAGGCGATCCGAAGCCGCTTGTTGGGAATCATTAACACAACGTCAGTATGTATTTTAAAGGGTTTGAGGCTTTTATGTTAAGAGGATAAAGTTTCTTCTTCAATGATCTTCTTTTGCCGTCTGCATTTTAATCCTGATTTCACTTTAACGGATACGTGTGAAGAAAGCGACTTCTAAAACAAAGGCGTATTTGTAACGGAAGCAGAACGTGCCAATTCGATCAAGTGTTTCCGAAATCCTTAGTTGAGGGTGTTTTTTTGAATAACAAACAAGTCGGGGCGGATTATGCTTCACTCTTTCACTGTTGGAGGTCGGAGGAGCGAGGCCACGTCGCACAAATCCCAGAGCTTTGCCGCTGACATTTGATTAAGCCAAATGGAAAACAATATGGACATCAGCGAATCTGACATCCGCAGTTAAACTCCGGGGAGCCTGTTTATCATTCATCCGTCTTTTCTCATTTTTAATCACAATCAGATCGGACTCGTCAGTGTGTCCCCCCACCTCAGACCGCTGTGTGGTCCGAGATTAATTACGATGTCACGCCGTTTTTCTTCTCCTCCCTTTCGTGCAGAGAAAATAGGGAGGCAAAGAACCGAAAAAAAGAAGAAAAGAGAGACAGGACAGTGTGACCAGAACAATAACATAACAACTGGGGCTCAAACATAAGGAAGTGCACGCACAGGACACTTCTTCACAGTGAACTAATTCTACGTAATACCTACAGTAAATAGCACCACTCCTCTTCTCTCCCAAACACTCCGGAGCTCCGCCACACTTATCTTGTGACCATAAAAGCCACGTCGCAGGCTTTGAGGCACTGCAAATGGTGCAATCTACTCATAATGACACACTATTCAATAGTCCATTGAACATTTTATTTATTTATTTTTTGTTGAACTTGCTGCCACTGTCCCCTTCTCTCTTTGGAAATACCCATGCCGGTGTTGTTTTATCAGCTGTGGTTTATGACTCACGGGGCTGATTCCATCATAAAAGATGGCTTTGTCTGGCACCGCTTTCTGCTTGGACGGCAACAGCCAGGAGAAACGGCAATAATAACAGCAACAGAAATAATCAATAAGTAGCTTTCCATTATTCTTCATCTCACAGAAAAAAAAGCATGCTTTTGTTGCTTAAAAGGACTAAATTTACAGCGATGGTGACTGAGCATGAATTTGAATTAATTATATTGTCCACCATTTAAATAGTACAACACATGTAGCATTCATCTATAATACAATCATGTACCAACAAGGGAATGTAGGTCGACGGACGAGGAAACTACTGTAAATACAAGCTTTGAGGTTATGATCCATATTTCATAGTGTGTTGAGAAAGGGATCTCGGATTTCAATCACATGTCTTGTGTCAACGTAACCTTGTTTCTCCATATGGTAATCCACAAGGCAAGCGCCACGGCAAAGAGCAACAGCATGATGGAGGCAATTGCTTCTCGCAGTTTCTGTGTGTTGTGGCTCTGACCAAAATACGTCCTTCACCTTGGCTCCAGCGTATCAGCTGAAATACCAACACAATTTCCCATCTTTTTATGAGGTTGCCGCAAACAATTTGAGACCTCCTCAACCCGCGTGGTGCGTTTTACTGCCTACCCTAGCTGAATGAAATCAGCCCTGCCTATATGCATCCTTGAAATTTACTCTCCGTCACTCCAGGCAAATATCACAGCATGTACCGGCCTGCGATGCATTACTGTCGGGTCTGCAAAAACAGGACACAACTTTGAGTTTCCCAATTAAGTCCTATGAGATTTTGACTCTTTTTTTAGCAGTGTTTGAAAGTCTGCCTTCCCCATTCCCTCAGAAAAGACACTGCCGACGCAGTTCTTGTGCTTTTGTTCCTCACTCCTGACGATCAACACCAAGGTTTCTGATCTGTTATTCTCTTCTTTTCTGCTACACTTCCCCCAAAAGCCCTCAAGCGCGATAAATAAATGATCAAAATGTGAACAGCGGTGACTGTTGAGGTAAGTCACCTCTTGGATTATCGAATTTAATGACGGGACAAAAGCTTTAATCAATAGGGGTAGTTTCATCCGTGGATAAATGCGGAGCTTGATGACGAAACCCTCCGGGAACAGATGGAGGCATCCCCGTAAACGATTCCTTTTGAATGAGTGTGACGCTGTTGCGTATCCGGGCTTTTTTTTTTTTTAAGTCAAACATTTTTGCCAATCAACAAAAGCACTCTCCCAGCATGCTTTGAGTGATAATTTGCCAGCTGAGCAGAGCAATAGCCTCAATCCCAGTCACGTCAAACGTATGCAAAAAAAAAAGAAGAAACATCGCACTTTAAACACAACCTTCATCACAAAGACATGAAAACAATGACGAGACACGCAATGCATGTTTTGGGTTTTGAAGCCGGCAGAGCTTTTGCGTTTCTTGGTCAAATGTGTGCGTTTTTATGTGTAGCTCTCCTCCAGAGGTGTAAACAAGTCGATATTCATACGAGGAAAGCTCTCTCGTTCTTGCTTGTTTGACTATTTAGTTAGACTCAGTAAGATTTTTTTCATTTCATTAGCCAGTTCTTCCCAACCCCACACCTAATGGTTAGGATGCATAATCAATTGTATTTCCAGGGCAATAACAATTAATCCCCCTTTTTAACTATGAGCAAATGCAAAGCTTTATGTTTACAATTGTTCAGCCCTCCCGGAGCTCTTACTGTGAAAAGCATCAGGTATCATTGCTGTGTGACGTACCACCAGGTGTTCAGCATTATAATCTGAAAAGCTGTGCCTCGTTTCTTCTTGGCCTCATCACAAGAAATTCAGGTCGAAGACACTGACTCAAAGCTCAATTGGACCCACACTATTTTTTTTTTTTTGGGGATTATATCAGGCCAGTCTAATGCTTCAACAAAAGAGGTCAGACACCGACCCCGGCAAGAAAGAGCCACAGTTTGACTCATGAGGGAAAGAGACTTTACTGGAGGCATCAAAAAAAACATCCTTTCACACAAAGACTCCTAAAGTGCGGCCCCACTCTTGATAAGTTGCTGTACAAATTTAATTGAAGAGATAAATCACATGGAATGTATAACATGGCAATGTACCAGCACCGGTTCAGAGGTTTGCAATTAAAATTCAGTGAAAGTCATCCATTTCTCCCAGTGCCACTTTTTTTTATATCGTCTGCAAATCAACAATATCTTCAAAATGCTCTTATATCTTTGAGCATTTTTAGGGGTGTATAGGTTGAAATATGTTTTACAGGCAGAGTTGGTTAAATGACAACACTAAGTTGCACCCTGGGAAGTGTAGGATCCAAAAATTGTGTGCTCGATTCCTATTAATAAAAGTAAGATAATCTCTGCTGTGCCAGATTTGACACTTTAATAATTTTGTTTAATGCAAATTTTCGAAACATTTCTAAAACGTTACATTAATATGTAAAAGAAAATGACGAAGCTAACAATAGCAGAGTATGTTAGCATAACATTAACGAGCATTCACTCTTATATGCTACGCTAGCCACTGCTGCTTCTGCTTTTTAATTATTGTAACAGCTTTACAAAAACAATGTTGTTCCTTAATTTCATTGTCCTCCGTCTCGATCGCCAGGTGATGTGAGAGGTTCACTTTAACACCGTCATCCATAGCCTTTATCTTTATTTATGTATTTATTTATCAATTTGTATTTTTAGAGCCTTCTTTCAGCTTTCCAAAAAATCCATATTATTTCTTCAGAGAGTACAGTTAGTGACAGTGTGGGCTCCATGGTAACTCGCCGGAGTAGCAGCAGTGGGCAGGGCTTAGCGATGGGTCAATTAAGGTTTGGTTAAACACAATATCGTACATACGAATGTCCTGTGTGGGCCGGACTATGTTGTTAAATGCGTACATTTCTGTATGTACTAACTATGTCATCTTTTTGGAGATTTTGAAGACAGTGGGTTGAAGTTGAAGTCTAGTCAAATGATAATTACAATACATTTGTACATTAGTAGTTGCAAATATGCTTTGCACTCTGTAAATCGGTGATATGTCCCCAGTGTCACACAGCAAAGCAGCTACATGTTTTGGGAATTCAGAAACGCATTACCATTTTAATTCAGGTAAGTTCAGGGGACAAGACCGTGTGCAGGGTTCATCATGCAGCCGCTGAAAGATTCCATTTCACAAAAAAATTTGAATATTGGAGTCCCTGACTAGAGTAAATTGCAATAATGCCCAACTTTGAGACATGCAAGGTCGAGTTGATATGAGGCTACGGTTATATAAAATGGCAACATGGTGCGATACCGTTAAACATGTCCACACTTTTTCTTCTCCCTGTCTGCCGTTATTTGCCAGTGACTGAGCAAAATGTCAGAACGGTCCACCTGGAGAGCGCCGGGCAGATGGAGAGGAGTCTCTGCTGGAACTCAAACCTCTTGACAGCATGGGAGTTCAGGAGATTCGCACGAAACGCCTAAAGGGAACTGAACAGAAGCCAAAAAGAGAATCTACACATCAGAACCTAGGTATCCACAGTGAGGTGCATTTATGTGGATGAGGAGAGTCAAAGGTCTGAAGGCAGTGGAGTGTATTTTTAATGCGTTTTATTTTCTTTCTGCCCCCCCCCCCCCCTCCCCTCAATCCATTACCAGATGCAGAGGATTGGTAAACAGAGATGTGCGTCCTGGTTGGACTGTATCACTTTTCTATAAAAGCAGTTCTTTTGAAAAAAATTCAAACGAAATACCCATTTTACAAAATTCACAGTGGATTTTGAACGTTGGCCATGGAAGCTGAAATTATGCTGGGCCTCTGGGGACTTTTTGTTTTTTTTTACGCAGAATAATATGCTACGTAGGTTGAAGGATAGAGGATGTAAAAGCACATTGATTTATTTGGAACAGGGTCCTCAAAAAACTTTTGATTTGAAGATATTGGAAAGTCCATTGGGATAACTATGGCAGCAAAAATATTCACTATGAGAGAGCTTTTGCATTTAATGCTATATGATCTGATGAATTTTATATAAGTAGTTTTCTTTGCAAACCCCTGCAGCAGTGTCTTGAATTAATGAAGCATATTTTCTGCATGTTCTTTTTTTTTTTCTCTTCCTGTCATTCATCTGGTCTGTTTAAAATATATTTTTACCTCAGTGAAAATTGTCAGCATATGTGCTGTAGATTTTCATTGTTATTTCATAAAAAAATTTTTTTGTCAAGTTAATTAATCTTTAAAATGATCCATGATGCATGTATCTCTCTAATGACACATGTGGATCACCAGTTATACGTTCTCATCTGATTTACATGGTCGTAAACACTCTGCCCCCTTCAGCCTGTTCCTATTCTTCTTCTTGTGGAATTAACCACTCTCTGTTGGTGTGCTGGCAGGCATAGATGTTGTTGTTTTCTTTTCTTTTTTTTCCAATTACGTGCAGTGGAGGGAAGTCTGTAGGGGCTCAGGTCAAGTTCTGTATGTTGCTAGCCCTTAAGGGCTTGTTATGGATCTCAAACTCATCTCTGAGAGCTGTCTTAACTCCTGCAGTCGACACCGTCTCGACCTTTCCATCCAAGAGCACTTCTTTTATAGGACGTTGTGGGTGCACACGGGGTGGGTGGGGGGGTTCCATTCCTATTTATTTATTTTTCACCAGCGCTGCATTTATGTTGACAGTTAATTTAAGCGGATCAAGGTGTCCAGTTGCCTTGTCTAAAGCAACGGCTTAGTATGACAAACAGCGGGGCAGTAAACTCCAAAGTCTATCTCTTCAGCTGCACTGCCCACTCTCTGTCTGCAAAGATTAACCTCTCCGGCTCTGGTGACACGGTTTCGATTATTTCCATAGCCGGCGTGAGCGGAGAGTGCAGCCTGGATTCACAGGATCCTGACAAACATCCCTATTTCAATTTGGAATAAAAAAAAAAGGAAAAAAAAGTGAGACTCGAAGAGCAGAGAAAGGTGGGGAGATGACTGCTGCCACGTTCAACCTATTAAGACTGCTTCACTGTAGGACTGGATCTCAGATTTCTAAAGGACAATGCAATTTGTACAACAAGTACAGGTTTGAACCTTGAAACATTTATGCAACAGTTCTAGTCTTTAGTTTCTGTCACTCAATGTGTGAGATCGATTTAAAGAGAAAGATTTTCAAACATTGACTTCCGTTCATCACGGGAAATTGGACTGACGCTAGTTTTGTGGTTGTGCACAAGTTTGGCATTCACTTGCACCTCGACACCTCAACACCTTTCCTGTAATGAGAATAAAGTCACTACGGATTGTCTTTGTCGTTGATTGCAAATTTTGAAAATTGCATCACACATTTCAAATTTGGACGCATGCGCCGCAACGCTGCCGAGGGTTGACTACATTTGCCCATGAAGTTGTGGAATTTGTGTAAGAAGCCGCACAAACCAACTCAAACCCATCCAACACAATCAACCGAATCACGAGCTCTCAGCCTTGGCCTCAATTTATTTTTATTTATTTTTATTTTGAGAAACAAAAGTGCTTGCTCGTTCAGTAGCCTTCTCCTTGTTCTAAACACGGTGCGGGCATTATCAGTTTGAAGTCCACTCCAGCCAAAGGTAATTAGGAGGAATGTAATAGGGGCTGTATTGTGCCGCTTTGAAGGCTCCTTGCTGAGCTCGGAGAGGACTAACCACTAAATCAGCATGCCACTGCTGGTATATAATGCCATATTATATCTAAATAATGAGGTCGCTCTGGGAAAATAAGAAGGGATTGTTATGTGCTGACAAAACCATAAGGTCTGGGAGGTCCTCACACAGCATCATTTGAGAGTGATGCAATTATTTTCTCAGTAGTGGAACTCACATCGTTTCCAGGTAGTTATCACTGCGTGCTGTCAGCATTCAGGCAAAAAGCTTGCAAAAGCACATAAATTGATGTGCCAAATGTGAGATAAAAAAAAAGTATTTTGTTATCTTTTATTCATTCATGCATTTTTGACATTTATTTAGTATCAGTGGTTTGGCAGGGATCTGGGTTTTGGATTTGTCTCTGCTTCCTGTCTTTGTGCTAAGCTAACCAAATCATCTCCCGGATTTAGCATATACGTGATCGTGGCATTGGTCTTCCCAAAAAGGTCAAATTACTCCTTTTTAAGGTCTTGATTTTAACAATGTTATACAATAAAAGTTGAAAAAAAAAATGTAATGTTTAAGACATTAAACTAAAGCGATAGATCTGTTTGGATAATAACTAATGATATATTTTTTGCTAATTCTGTTAAATTGCTTGGATTCATTAAAAGGTGTGTGTGTGGGAGGGGGGGTGGCTTAAAGAGACAGACGTTAAAACCGAGCGTTTCAGACTTTTTAACAATACAGTGTGGACACATGTTCTAGTAGAAAACCAAAATACAAGTGTAAACCTGAAAATGGGAGTTTAAATATGACTCACAACCAAAGATAATTGAATCCCATCCTCCAAATGTACAGTGTTCTGTCATACTGTCCAGCACACCCAGCCACTACTGATATGACATAGCAACAATTATTAAATGAGCCCGTTTACAAGACATCGTTACATAACTGCAGCATAAAGGCAATGCATGACAAACAAATATCATTAACTTCCATCTAATGCAACTTTTACATATACATGGTTTGTCAGCTCTGACCCCGAAAGTCCTCCCACAGGTCAGGGAACACTATAAGTAGCAGATGACACACGGGGAAATGATGGGGATTACTATGGTTGCCTTTGGCTACAGTTAATGCATTTCATTTCTAATCATTATTCAGGGAACATGCTGCATTGAAGATGATGTGACAACTATCAAAGTAGACCGTATGCTAAAGACCCAATTGGTATTTATGGCGATATAAAAGCAGTATAATCACATACTGGGGGGAGTGTGCTTTTCAGACGCTTGTACATGAAAATGAAAACAAACCTTTTAACACTCATCAAAAACAGAGCCTTGGATTTAATTGATGTCAAATGGATGTCTGCTTAATGAAAGACCTGTCAATCACTTTGAGAGGCAGCTTCAGCAAGTCAGCTGTAACTGAAAAAAACCCAGTACCGCAACACTGCCATTATGTTCTTCTTCTCTCTGTAATTCGATTCACCTTTTCTTTCACAACGGGAAATGTGAATTCAAACTATCAAGTGCCCTGTGCATGAGTGGTCGCCCATCTTTCCTGTTATGCAATCGCACTATTGTAGCATTTTTAAAGTTGGACACGAGAACACCAGTCGCCACATTCTGCTACTTTGTTGCCATTTTGTCCTGCTAAAGTGCAGAGTTGCCAAGTGCAGCATTTACATTGTGCTGTGAATGTAGCATCTGCTCCGTGTATGTGTTTGTGTGTGTTCGTGTGGGTGGGTGTTTTGTTTTTCACTTCTTTGTCAAAAGCCTTAATGTGCTGCTTCAAATGAACTGATCAGCTGTCTAATCCTTCAATGAAATCGTTGCACTTCAAAGACTCCACTCTTCCAGTGGGGCGCAATGCACCGCGAGAACTGCGTCTTCTCAAATCATAGAAGGGTCCATGCCTTTACCTCACATCCTCCTCACTTGTTCCCTCGGGTTTTCCTCCTTTACCTTATCCCTCTGTTCCAGTAGACGTCTTCTCTTTTCCTCACATCGCAGACTAAAGTCTACTTTTCCATCATCCCCTCTCCCGCAGACAAACAGGTCTTTGCTTGAATAGTTGACATATCAAGTTGGATGTCTGCCTGCCGCTTTAAGCTTATCCTCAGTGACAACAACATAGTGAGTCCTGCCCGGACCACTAAGCATCTCGGTGTGATCCCTGGCAGCAAACTGTCATACGAGGCCCCTCATCGCAGCCGCAAAACCTTCCTGTAAATGTCTTCTCTTAAGAAAGCATGGGTCAAACCTGAATATTCCCTCACCAGGGACACAGAAACAGCTTGTCTGATCTCTAATCATCTCCTGTCTGCGGCCCTGGCCTATAGGGCCTCATATGTACAAAGTATTCTACAGCTACATGTGGTCTTCAAAGCCCACACATCTGCCTACTATGTAAAAACCTGGACATTGTCCATTTTAGCCTTGGCTTTCCTCCCTCTTGTCTCTCAAAAATAATGCAGACTCTTTTTTTTTTTTTTTGAAAAACAGTCCCTCACCATTCCGCTTGCATTAGCTAGAAACTAATCTCCTTAAAAAAAAAGAAACTCAACATTTTATGTATTTCTTCCAAAGCAGGGCCAAACTAATTGAAGACCGCTGCAGTGGCTCTCCATTTCCTTTAATTATTCTGTTATTTTTCTTATTTTCCATTTGGCCCCTCAAGCATTCTTAGAAGAACTGCCACATGTATCTTTGGTTTTTTTTGGGGGGTGGGGGGGGGTCTCTTTTTTTCAAGTGCAGTTGTATCAAATTTATACAGCCCGACTGTAACAATTTGTAAGTGAGATGCAACTGGGATGTGCTCTGGTGCTGAATCCCCGATCCCATTAGGCCACCTGCAGCCCACAGAATCTACAGAGTGAGCTGCTGGGTTACTAAAGCCACTGTGGCGGAGGAGGTGAGAGATAAAGACAATATGGGAAAAAAAAGATGACCATACTTTCATTTATTGTCATAAGGAATGTGGAGGCGCTGGCTAACAAGATGGATGAGCTGCCTGCATTGGCTAGGACTTAGGCTAGTGGGACTCTAGTGTTCACTGAGATGTGGCTTTAGCCTGAGCTTCTGCACTGGACTCCAGCAGGAGCTTTCCATGTGAGTGGACTGATGGTATAATTCAGGGTATGCTATATATTACCTGCCTCTATCTGCCATGGCTGTTAGCACTGCGTAACACCACCCTCTGAGATCTTGCGGGGTTTACAAACACAATATCTCTGCACCGTGACTGAAATGCCCTTTTTTTCATTTCAAAGTGTACGGGACTGGACTAGCTGTAGGCTGATGGTAAGGGTGCATTAAGCTTCACTAGTTTCCACCCCTAGAGATCAAACAGCAAGCTCTTCCATCTCTTTCAGTGTATGTGCCAACTGACAAAAAAACTGCACATTAACCTCAAAAGGCTGTGTTTTGAGTATTCTATAGAGGCTATACAGTACACGGTCGGGCTTGCCATTACTGATTCCACTTTAGGAGTGGGTGAACCCTAGGATTGTGACAAATGTAGCTCACAATAGCGAGCAATGTGCCTCCATGGATAATAACAAAATAAGAGCGCAATCTTCAAAGCCCGGTGATAACTTGCCAGTTTCCTCATGCTGGAACTCACCGATAGGAATAGGGCTCCAACTACACCCAATAAAAACCCTACTCTACCCTTCTTTAATTATAGACTCTGGATTGGGCTTCACTCCCATGTCGAGAGGCTGGGAGGCATGGTGGAAATATGGATTTCTCTTTCTTATTTTCATTGCTTTCAATTTTCATCCAACTACAAACGCCCCAGCTTTAAAGTGACAGTTTTTCTTTTAATAGAGAATTATTTTGTTTTTTTCTTCTATTGAAAGTTACACATAGAAAATGATGAGCAATAATCTACAACTTTTTCACATTAAAATGCACTCAAGTGTTTATAACCTTTCTTGGTCTAGACCAGTAGATTATGGCAATATGTTTGCAACTTCAGTTTTAATTATTCCTTCAAGGTCATAATCTATTAAAACAGCATATAATGGACAATCTAGAAAGCCTTTAGTGATTTCAATCTCGCTCCCATCTCAATATCAGTATATATTTAGAGTTAAAACCCATGTTATTCAAATGTCCATCCTCAGTGTGACCCAAATCAGTTAGTTTTTCATCAATTTACTAATTGGACGTGGATGGGGCTTTTGGCCGGCAAGGACTTATTTACATGATTGTCTACCACTCTTCAAAGCAGTTAATAGCTGGTAAAGGATGAGAGACAAGTACTGTAATCATGAGGGGTGTAATGACAAATTATCTGGAGACGCAAAATTGTATCAAAATGCAAATCTCGTCTCTCGTCAAATTTTCGACATATCAAAACAAGCTAAATGTATCACCCAATGAATGTACAAAGATGTCAGTGTCTCTAATATCAGCCTTCATGTTATTAGCATCTTCAGTAAGTCTCTGAAACGCTGCTTGTCTGCCTTCTTCAAAAACTACACTATGGTCCCAAAAGCAGAGGAACATTTCGCTTTGACCTCTGTGGTCATGAAAGTTTCTGTGAGACTTGTACTGCTTATCTCATATCCATCACTGACCCCTGGATCCACAGCAGTTTGCCTACAGGGCCAACAGGTTAGTGGGGGACATTGTTGATATGGGCCTGCACTTCATCCGACAGCAGCTTGACAGCCTGTGAACCAACGCCAAGGCACAGTTTGTGGACTTCAGCTCTGGGTTTAATACCAAGCCCTCCCAGCTGACTCTGCCCAATCCCATCTGTTGTTGGATCACCAGCTTCCCAACTGGTGAGACACAACAAGTGAAGCTTGAAGAGCAAATGTTGAACACGTCCTCCTCAGCAGTGCTGTTCTCCTTCCACGCCAGTGGCTACACCTCCAAAGACCTTTCTATGAAGCTTACTGACAGCACAACTGTCCGGCCGTTCATCACATGATGGGGAAGGGTCGGCGTGCAAACATGGAGCGAAACAGCTGGCTGGTTCAGCCAGAACAACACAGGCACCAAACGCAAGAGCTGTAAACACGAGGGTCGACTTCGGGAGGTGCAAATCCGCTTTTTTGCTTCCCATCATGGAAACAGTTCTGAAATTTAGGCTGCATTTCTACTCTCGCAACCATTCCGTCCATCTGAGGCATCGGCATCACACAGCGTCACATCACCCAGTCAGCGAAGGAAATCATTGGCAGCAACTTGCCCTCCCTCCAGGACCCCGAGCGCACCAGGATTAGGAAGCAGCCCTCCTCCATCTGGGAGGAGCTTATGGAATTTGCCACACCATGTCGACCGCACAAACAGCTTTTTTCCTCAGAGCTGTCTTCCTAATGAAGAAAGACCTGCCTACACCCCCCAACAACCTGTCAGCCATGCCCTTGTTAAAAAGCACACATATTGCCAGCAACTCCTCAGGACAAATTCCTTTCATGCATATGAAATGCAAAAGGCCGATTCTAAAGAGGACACACAAAATCATATAGTTTGTTCTTTTTGAAAGGGTTACTCAAATGAGTGGGAGTTTTGAACTACAATTCCCAGAAATCTCATGATGCACCATCAAAAGGCCAGACTCATGTTTGTGAGAGTTGTCACTGCTAGATACCAACATAATGAGATGTAAAAAGGTCTAATAGTGCGGAGTCCAGCTGTCTGGGGACACTCAAAAACTCACTGCTGTTCAGGAAACAGCAATTAAAACTTAGTTAAATACAAACTAATTAATAACTCCCTGTGGGTAGACAATTAATACACTACCCAACAAAAGAATTTCATTTCAGCAAATATGGAAAATCTGCGGGGTCTCATTAAGTACAGATGGCAAGCTCGTCTCTCTTCATTTACACACAGCAAAAAAAAAAACTGATGGAGAACTGGTATTTATTCAAAGACCACATCTTTTATTCAACCAAGGATTACTCCTCCTTGCTATCGGGACATCATAAGATCCAATAATTCCTAAAAGAACAATGTAGGAATATGTCTATCTGGCTCTCAGTTGATGCTCTCTTTAAATTAAACAATCACCAAATCTGGGGATTCAGCTGGAAGCCAGAACTTATCAAATCAGATCTTACACATGCTGCCACGTCTGTATTGCGGAGTAGACTATTACATGTAACTTTTGACCCACTGGAGGACCCAGACCTTCATTCTGTGATGGTCATTAAAATACCTTCCGACTGTTTCATCATTTCCAAAAGAACTGAATTGAACATGTCCCATTCATGGAAGAAGGAGAAGCTGCATGACCTTGAGGCTTGCGACACCCATTTTAAAAGCTGTAGTCTTAATCAAGCATGTCTGTTCGGAGGGATTTTGCAAGAACCCTTATATCTTATTTTATCACCACATACAGGATTGTAAAGTAACATTTTGCTCCACAGCTTTCAAATGTAATAAAATACACTGCCTTTATGAAGTCACAGACATCTCTGTGCGTTGGTAATAAATGGCACCCACCTTTTTCCCTTTAGTAAATGACCAAAACAACTGGAGATAAAAACATTTCAAAGCTGAGGGGAATCTCAATGCCTCAGTTCTTTATCATTCTGGTCGTTTGTGTTGTGTACGCCGCCTCTAAATTCTGCATACAATATGACAGCATTTACATCACTAATGCACCAATTTCATTCTGCTCACAATCGACGTCCACATTGACATTGCTGCTGAGTAATGACGTGCAATGGCCCGGCATTCATTTCGGGCTCTTGGGTGTCTTCCTCGTTTTGCCCCGGGGCCCCGGGGGAGACGAGCAACGGTGTCACCCATTAACATGAGAGTGATTAATGTGGCCAGATGAACCCTGCACTGTAAAACATTCTTTTAAAAAAAAAAGAAAAGTTGATGCACGGGACACTGTGTAATTACATGATCACAAACGACCCTGACAAAATAGTCATGGGAGTGCATTGGAGCTGGTATTTAATGTTGATTTATGATGTTGTGCTAAGTGTGCTCATCTCATTCCTGAATGATGTGTGGCGGTTTGGGGATTTAGGGGTCTTGTATACTTGGGAGCCAAAACAATATAGTCATAATGGCAACAAAAGAAGAAAAATGGCTCAAATTACTAATATTTCAATTAAAAACATGTTGTGGACTTTAAATGGTAAATGAGAACGTCTTTAAAATAAGAATGTTAACTACAATACATAACTACATTGCTTTGCTGAGCTAATTAGTTTCCAGCTGAAGTACCTCATACTTTTTGCATCTACTGATTAATGTTATGGAGATGTAAACCATTTATCAAACGCTATCAACCGTTCCTCGTAACTGTTGCTCGTGAGCCAGCGGCCTCCGAATGACTGCCAGTGTTTCATAGTACTACTGGGGGGTTGCTTTGGGTGGGTCCACACCAGAGACCCAGCTACCCGATGTCCCATCTGTATACAGAAGTTGTCTCAAATCCTGTACTGGATCCTTAAAGGATGCGCTCGCGCAGAGGCGTGTCCTTCGTAAATTCCTGAAGGCCAGGCTGACTCTATGTCTCCTCTGAAAAGGACACTGTCTAGCCTGACGGACTGAAACTAATGATGCCGTCCAGCCACCTCCGTCAACCCATAATGTCAAACATGTAAAAGTTTATGAGCATACGTCCAAGAGTGTCGAGGTGCCACCGCCAAAGTAAAGCGTGAAATCGGAGTTTACATTAAGAGATGTACAGTATTACATTGCATTTCCTGTTATACCTTGTGATTAACAGCATTTCCACACTGCTAACGAGCACAAAACTGTGGAGTTTATCACCCCCATTATTTACACCTCTCAGTGGCTTTTTCATTGGTCTGGTTTAAGCGATTATAAAACCAGTGATCAATGACCACCTGGGTGCAAATACCTGGTAAATGGAATACGTTCACGTGATATTTCCGAACTTTACGAGTTGAGGAGAATTGCCTGACTGCTTCATTAATTAACTGGCCAGTGCTCAATGGATTATTGGCTGCAGAGAGCCACAAAAGGATTCACTGCACGTGTCCTCCAAACTCAGAGAAGAAAAAAAAAGAGGCCGCATTCCTTCAAGCAGATGAATTGGGACAAACTTCTTGACCTGTTATAATGTATTTGGACTAGAAAAGCAAAACATGCAGGATCCAGACCCTGAATTGAGACACAAGTAGGGTCCTGAACTACATATTTTGTCTTTAGAAGTGACAATATTTGTGCATAAGGAAAAGGGTACAACATAATCTCATACACGGTTCGTATCATATCGTGTGAACAGTTAGATCTCGGTTTTGGTGCATTTTCCTACAAATGTCCCTGCATTGCACAACCTGTACAGGATACAAACTACTTGGTTAGGTCGAGGAAAAGTACGAAAGTTACACAGCAAAAGTAAGGTCACACAACCTCCACCCTATGTGGACATTCTTCATACTATGTCACCTGACTTCCTTAGCGGCCGCCCTACAGGTCTTAGGGTTAAACATGAATTGCAGTGCATTCATTAATATAGGTAAAAGCCTGAATGGTGAATAAACAGCCTGACGTGACGCTTGTTACATCCGAGGCTTAGGAAACATCTAATCCCTTAATCGACACTCATTTCCATGCATGGAAAACTTACATGTGAATACTCTGGAATTAAGTGGTATTTTTTTTTTTATCATGGCTTTGACACGATCAAACTAACAGACAAACGAAGAGAGAGGCTTATGAAGTTGACTATCAGATAGACAAAATAACAGAAAACTCAAAGCAACCATACTGACAGGAAGCCAGACCAGCTAAAATGACTGACAGGCATATAATATAATTGAACTGATAGCACACAGGTTCCCTGGATGTGTGTGGAAGCGCCGATAACCAGCTGGTCAGCTTCAACTCAATCGGGGGGGCTTCCAAGAGTTCTAAAGGGAAGGGAATAAAAGGAGTGCTCTGCCGATTGTCATTCAACTCTAGATTGAGCTGTTTATCAGAGGGAAAAGAGGTGAATCTCTTAGCGGAGTGACAGAGGAGAGAGTGAAAGAGAAAATCTGAGGTTGAGTGAATAAGTGCCGCTGTCATATGACAAGCTCGCCTGGGTTCCATCGCTCTGTTTCGAAGATGCAGCGGCGCCGCCGACTTAACCACTGTATCAAACATGGACGTTTCTGACAGGGACAGGAAGCTGCTTTAAGCTTTCATCGCACATTTACTTCAGTGTGGGGTGCTATTTCGTACGCTGCTGAAACCTCCTTCTCTTGTCCAGGTGTAAAAAGAAAAAACACATATTTATGATGCAAAGTGATGCATGCACATTAGGACAGTAATATAATTCGAGCGAGGCTTACTCCCATGCGATCGTGATGAAATGTAACTATTAAAATTCCATAAATAACCAATTTGACTCCAGGACGAGGGTCAATATTTGCATTTGACCCTTAACAGCAGCTCATGAGAACCGCCCAGGTGTATCCAAAAGAATATTGTATAAGTCATGAGATGTTTATTTTTTGCTTGTTTTGTTAGCATTAATAATGGATTCAGTGATTTGTGACCTTATCTATTATTCAAGTGTACCAGCAGCTCCGCGAGCGGACACATGTTGTGACTCCGGAGTAAACAATTGGGTTATCTGCAGAGTTAAGGTCACCATGGGATGATGCTATCGGGGCGGAATATTTCACTCCGTTAAGCCAGTGCATCATTCTGACCCCTTGCATGATTTAAAAAAAACACAAATACACAGCCATCACATGAGCTGTCCTTCTTCTGCACTGGCTTCAAAAACTCTGGGGGCAAACCAGAGGATCAAAGTGTCTTTATAGACCCGCTCTGCTTTTAAAGCGCAACGTGCCCACGGCGTCTCCACATCAGACACTCGTGTGATGGGTTCTCTGTCAACAAACACGGGGTGTGCAACTCAAACACGCAAGGTTACTTTTTACCAGCTCTGGTATTTCACTAAATCAACTCCAGCTTCACCATGAGACCTGGCTGCATTCCAATATTCAGTGGTTTTACAAGGTGTGTGGTCCCCCTAAAACGAAGGACCTAAGGACAACGTCCTTCACTGGCCATGATACTGTCAGTTTCTGTGGTGAAAATAGTATTTAAAGAGTAAATGAATGAATTAGAATTGTCCCGGTTTCAAGCTGGGTCCTCTCAAATATCCCAGTTTTGAACAGTCACGACCTAATTCTGACGCTTTTCACCAGAATAATGATAATACAGAGTACTATTATTATTTCCCATAATGTATTAGAATTATAATGTATTCCTTTTGTTTTTAGTTCTTGCACAGATGTTTATCATGTTCTGTTCCATTCGTTATAACCGAACTCGAAATAAAGACAAAAACGATGCACCTGCGCTTGTGCATATGTTCACACCCCGAACCACCCAAACTAATAGAATTGTCCTCTTGGTTGCTGTAATCAGTCTGTGTGGTCAATGTGCTGTAGGTGTGGACTCCATTTCCCAGAAGACATTTATAGAAGGCAGAGCAGGAAAAGCCCGGATCCAATCAATAACACTAATTAGACCTGCATTTCGATTTTAGGCGGGCTGGTTCCATCTGCGTTTGGTGTTATAGCTCATGCTGGCTCAGTGGGATACTTGATGGAACAGAGCCACCGTTGGACACCTGTGCTTGTGAGGTATGAAGGTAGATTTGTGTCTTTATTACGCAAACAAATAAAAATGGTTTGTAAGTAAAAAATATATAAACTGAGTTAGTTTTGCTTATGAAACTAGAATTCTTGCTCTCAAAAAAAAACCTTCGCTCTCAAAACGAAAAGCTATGAGTTGAGTTTTTTGTAAGGTTAGCCCACAGTGGGCTAACATTACATGCACGCAGAAAGTGGTGCTTTATGTCAACACAGCAGCCCTCCATGTCGTTCTTTAAAAATAGAGACTCCACGACACTGACAACATGAATACAAAGTAAAGTGCTGCTACATTTAAAATAATTTTGACAAAACAGAGCAATATAATGTCAACTTACCTCCATGTCCTCCTCAACGTAACCTCCCGTTAGGTGCCAAGAGCAAGTCAAATCCACCAATAGAAACTCCTGGCTCATTCAGCAGTGTATGCCCCGCCCACTACGTCCAAACTCAACACGTTTTTTTTTTTTTGAGAGCAAAAGTTTTTGATTTGCAGCCAAAAATTCTAGTTTTATAAGCAAAACTAACTCTCAGTTTATATATTTTTACTTACAAACGAGAAATTTGCTCTCAAATTTTTTTTTGTTTGTTTGCGTAATAAAGACACAAATCTACCTTCATAGTGAGGCTGATGTGGAAAAGACCTCACAGGGAGTCAAGTGCACTAAAGGAAAAGAGGTGCCACTGTCACGATATTACATGATTGCACAACTCCGACAAGTCAACTGTGAAGCCGAGGGACAATAGGAAGTCTCCACGCAGCAGCAACTGGGAGAGGAGTTGTGTCGACAAAGGAGACGAGCGCCACGGCACCAAGTGCAGTGGGGCATCGTTTGACACGGACGCGTCTCCTCCTTCCACGTGAAAGAGAGGAGACGGGACGCCAACATGTGACTCAGATAAACCTTCCATCTCGTCTCTGGTCCACTTCCTGGTGGCCGACTTTGTCTCTTGCTTGATGATTTAAAATTTTTTTTATTATGCAATGCATCTTGTTTGTTTGGAGGCCGCTGCTGCTGTGTTACTGCTGTGTTGTTGCTGCTGCTGTCTGGATGAAAGCCCGCCGAGGCCGGTGCATTTATTGGTTGTTCAGTCACCTGTCGACCGCGCGCGATTGTTTGTGGCCTGAGCTGCTGTGCTGTTGTTTGGGGGAATATCTTCTCTGTTGGTTCCCCTTGTTGTTAAATGAGTCACGGCGGACTAGAACACTGAAAGGCCTTGCAGGCTGTTTTTAATGAATAACAATCGTATGGATAAGAGTGTGTACGTCATGTGTTTAAAACATGCATTGATTTTTTTGTGGAGATTTGCGACTCGCTCAGTCTGGCAATTTGTGAACAGCAATGGCAGTATTCCACACACTCTCCCCGTCCTTTCAACTGTTCCGCTAATGGCCTTTTTAAACCCCAGAAAACCCAAAACATTTCTCCCCTGTTGACATCGAGCATGACTCGCAGCGCGCTGTTCACCTCAAATAAAAAGTCCTCCCTTGATGGCCAACTCGTCCCGCGTTCGCATTGTCGACTTCCGCCGAGGGGCGTGAGCCAATAACTGGCCGTCCTTGGGGGCGTCTAGTCAATTTGGGCTGCTGGGAATGTTGCATCTCGCCGCGTGAGTCATGAGCGCTTTGATCAGTCCTTGAATGACCTGCGAACACTGGCTCATTCAGCGAGTAGACGGCAGTCGCCGAGGGCTGGATTTGCTTTCTTTTTTTTGTTTTCCATAAACCCTAATGAGTGTAACGTTCTTGACAGTCTATTTCGAGCCCCCTCAGATGAATGTCTTCATAATGTTTCATTCTAAATGTACTGTACGTCTTGATGAACATTAAACCAATTCTCTGCCAGTAAATGATTATTTACGGAATATTCAACATTGGCCCGTGTTGGTGAACGCGAGTGAGCAACTGGAGCTCGTTGCTGCGGAGGGGAAAACAAACGATGTAAATCGGATGAAATGAATCCGAACGAGTTAAATTTGGATCAGACAAGCTCATCTCCATAATTAGCCAATTGTGTTTGGAGAGAGACTCATTTAAAATCGGCTCACTGTTGAAATATGCATGTCTTGAGTCATTTAAAACAAGGGCTTATCTCTAATACTGTATGCGTGCAAACTGTGGCTCCTCTGGAGGTGTAACGAGGCGTCTTTGGTCCATGAATCCAGCTAAAGCATACAGTATACCCACGATGCAGTGCGTGTCGTAAGTCAAGTCTCCAATGGAAACACTCGCGTGGCAGTCGATGACAATGACATGTTGCATCATCTGCTTTCCATATCCTTAAGTTACTTTATTGTTTTTATTTTTATCAACTCAACTGAATTTCAAAGTAATGCACCATTGAATAACGTCGGTGCTATCAACAAGAATCGGAATTAATCAGTTTTGACAATCATATCAATTAACTCTGCGGGCGATTTTGTGTTAAATCCAGCATCCAGCCTCTCTTTTTTTTTTTTTTTTAATCAGACTGTTGTTCATAAGATGATGACATCTCTCTGCTCTGTATTTGTCATCAGCCCACCTCCCAACATATGGTAAACTCGTTAAGCAAGATGGGAATTACCTATTAACGCTGCAGGTATCCGTCAGGTTATCGCAAATAAAGGTAATTTACAGGGGGGGGGCGAGCCACAAGCAGCTGTCGGCATCACTTGGATCTGCCTTTGGGGCGCATTGTTCCAAGCATGTCTGCGGCAGTTTATTCAGACTGTGGAGCAAATCCCTTTCATTTGGTTCACATGGTTAGACAAAGCCATTCGAATTTGGGTGCACACCAAACTGCCCCACTGACACCGCCTTAGTCTTGGTTCTCCTTCGGGCGAACTGAGGTGAAGTTCATTAAGGAGGAGAAGTGTGTAAGATTGATTAGCTGTTGACATCATCGGAGAAGGGGGAAGTTGACAAGAAAAGCTTGTTTTTTTAATTTTTTTTATTCCTACTAAAGTATACTAAAGGAACATCAGGAAGATCCCGCGGTACAATTAAGAACATGTGGAGTTGAATAATCAAAATAAATGATTAAAAAGGACGGGCTGTCACGTAAAAGAATGCGAGAGGGGATTACTTGAATTAATTTCAGGAGGAGATCTACCCTTGTGTCAATAACATTTTACCAGTAGAATCAAATTGTTTGTCAGTGTTTTTGGTCGTATTCACAGTCTCAAACAGCTGAACCATGTCATGCGATGAGCCACTTCAATGCATTTCTAGGAACAAATATTTCGGAGACGGCAACAGAAACACAGATGGAAATGTCATAGCCAGGAATTCACATTTTTTTATAAAATACACATGAACTTGGCTTTATAGATAAATTGAGACTGACCAACCAGATGAATGATGCCAACAGGTACAACGTCTATAGTAAATAACTAAGTTGGAGGTTGCAAGTCTGCATTTAAAAGCCCCAACAGAGTCAGAGGTGAGAAAGGTGGCACAATAGAAAAAAAGGCCGCTGACTTCTTTTTGACTGTACTCTGAGAGCAGAGAGCACAGGATGGCATTAAAGTTCAGATCCGACAGGTAGGAAAGGCGGCGTGCCCATTTACAAGTTTGTAAGTCATCAAAGGCACCTTTTTAAAGTCTGATCTGACATGGATAGGGAGCTGGTGAGGAGAAGCTAAAATGCTCCAATTTTCTGCTTTTTAGTTAAAATTCAAGCTGCAGCCCTTTGGACCATTTGAAGACCTGGTCGTAGCTTACAGCAGGCCGGACAACCAAACGTCCCATGAGTCAAGTTTGGATCTCTGCGTCAGCCATGGGAAGAATGCTTTCTTCTTCGTGATTTATTTAATATGCTGGTCAAAGAAGTGCCGTGATTTGAGTGAAAGCCAAGACTCTTGTTTTTTACATTTGATCAAGCTCTGTTGTCGAGAGTCACTGCCACTCCGTGTGTAAAAGCATTCCCTTTTTAAAATACAGACTTTGATTGATAACAAATGAAACGTTCAATTATTAATGCAAACCAGTGCATGAATTAGTCATTGCTGTACATTGCATTGCAGCAGCCAAAGTGCAACTGCTGTTGCCAAAGCGTGGAGTACATTAGATGTCAATGTCACTTTTTACATATGCAAAGGGAATAAGGGATGTTGGATTCTCCAAAAGATCACTTCACCCCAAAATGAAATATTACCTGTTACTTACCTTTTGTGCTATTTACTAATCAAGATTATTTTGGTGTGAGTTGCTGAAGCACCAAAACCATACATTTGACAGATTCAACAGCATTGTCTGAAATCATGACCTGGTTACTCAAGATACTCCACATGCCCTGCGGCAAGAAGTAAATATGCAAAGTAAGGAAACAAATGCATTTCAAACTAAAAGCACGCCAATAAAACCAGGCAGAATAATACACATTTAAGATACAAAATATATTTAAAAACAAGTATAGAAACATCCGTTACATCCTCCTACACATGGATAGTGTATTTTCAAATTTTAACTTCCGCGTTCATAGGAAAGGTATAGTGTTTCCGCTCATTGCATTCGTACAGTGTCTTCAAAATAAACTTCCAATGTAGGTTTACATAGTTTTTTATATTTAATTTGTACAAGTACTTTGGTTTGAAAGTCTGTGTAGAATGCTACAGGGATTACATGAAATGAACCAACATTCTAGGTGTGCATGAACCCCAGTTCTTTATTAATGTAGAATAACGTCACATGATTGGAGTTTTGCTTTGAGCGAAAACACGACCGTGTTAACCATTATGTTAAAACATAAATTGTTGTTTTTTGATTTTAGTTACTAAAATGGTTACAAGTAAATCTTATGCCTTTTCATGTTCTGTTATTTCCCAGAATTATGATCCCAGCATTCAAAGCCATCTCTTTGAAATCCACATGGAATACAGCTCAAAACCAAAATGTTACTGCCCTTCATGAGGAGACTTTTATATTTTCCAGCCAGGCGACTTCCATTACAGTCTCAAAAACTCAAACAGACTTGACAATTTTAACTTTGTATATTTTTGACTCCCTGCCTGCAAAGTAATTTCTTTTGATGAAATCTATGTAGGATGGTGCCCAAGCCCAACGTCTCACTGACCCTTTCCACTTTTCTAACACATTCAAGATCAAGGACAGCCCCAGTTTTCAAAGCTGTATTTTCTTTTTTGTGGAAAAAAGGGATCCCACTTCAGTAAATGCAGTGTTTATTCTCTTTACTTTTAAATTCAACACTCAAACTTAATATCAATTCCATTATCCTGTCTCTCCGCCACAAGCTCTGGAAGTCACTTACTGTGCAACGCAATGTAAATGATGTTGACTCAAATGATTTCCCCATGACTGTGTAGTTCTGTACGTGTGAACTTCAAAGCTTCCATTCAGCACCAGTAAAAGTACAAGGGCCCATTCTGGTGCGGCACGTCTTTGTTCTTGTACACCGTGCTATAAATCACTCTGAATTGTTACGTAATACCTGCTTAGTGCGGAGACTTAAGTGTGATTAAAAAGGCGGAGGAAACATGGACTTAATCACACATCGTGCACGATCCAGGACGTGTCGCACGTTATCCTGAATGTGTAGCCATGCATCATTGGTGTAACATATACCACGTCTTCTGGTGCCTCTAGAATGTTAAGGGGGGGCGGGGTGGGCTAATGTCTGCTCCGATAACAAAGTGACAAGCGATCTGGTGTGGACCCAGTCATCTAGAGAGAGCGGGGACATGTGGAGAAGACCAAGGCAGTGTCTCCAATCTGGCGGCGTCCGTCGCGGCAGATGGAGCGGACGGTCGGCCAAGCGGCCTCCGTTGGCGGCGGCGGCGCCCGTTCGCAAACAGCGCGGCGCATCGCGACTCCACGAGCTGATCGGGGAAACAAGACACAAAGGCAAAGATGAATCGCCCTCGCCCCGCTGGGTAGCATTAAAAGGACACGTCTGCTTTTCCTCGTTTCAAACGACAGAGGGATAGACCGCCCTTCTGGTGCATTTTGTTTTCCCCCCGCTACTTGTACACATGACAAATGACCAGGAAGATCAAAGTACAGAATGTCAGCCGGTCCACAGGGAGGAGAGTCATGCATGGGATTGAGAGTTGGCCTGTTTACACGCTGCAGACTGCTCATACGGATGGAGGGGGGGGGAGGGAAGCGGGGACTGTTATCCAAGACACTGATCCCAGTGGGGTACCTATCACAGTCGATACCTTTTTGAAGTCCAAAGCCCGGCTTTTTCATGAATTGGCTCCAATGACCTTGAAATATAAATAATGTTACTACAAAATATAATTTGGTGTATATGTCTTGCTATTGAACATAAATGTCCTTAATGGCATTAAAGTATGTGGGCACCCCATTTATTGTCTGTTTTACTCCTAATGGGACCATCATTTACTAATGGAACATCATGCTTTATTGAAAAAGAATGAAAATACAATTTTTACTGAGGTAATAAATAATTTTCTCATACAATTCTATACATTCTGACTTCTTTTTGCATCCAGAGGAGTCTTGACGTTTAAAGCGCTTTCACATTGGCTTCACTTTTCAGAACAGGAGGTTGCCGCCTGTTTTGCGGCCCAAAAATCTCAATTAACTGCTAATGCTGCAGACTACAGTAATATTTTGGACAATAGTGTTTCCAACTTTGTTTGGATGAGGACCTTTTCTCTTTCAACCTGACATTAAGAAATGGTTTCCCGAGTTTGGTTTGAAAAAAACAAAACGACAGAGTGCTAACTTTGTACCCGTGGCTGTATTGGAGCAAAAACCTGCAGCCAGGTTCCACTATCTTGTGGACTGCCTCCCCAGAACCGGGGAGGCAGTTATAGCAGCATATTAATGCCCAAGGTTTTTGGAATAAGATGTTTAACAATCACACATGGGCAGATGTTGAGATGCCACATGCTTTGGACCATGTAGTGTATTTTCAATGCTAACACTGGTGCATTTCCTAAAGCAAACAATGCATGTAACATCTCAGTGTGAAATGTATTCATAAAAGAGCAATTCAATATGCTTTAGCATGCATAATTGAGTTGACGTAGGTTCTTTCAGTGTCCTTTTTCATCAATTCGCCGACCGGCGGCCAGACAGTGAAAGTCGAGCACTGCAGCAGCGGGCGGCAGAAAATTAAATATTTGAGTAGCATCCAGCAAATCTTTAACCGTATGACCTTTATCAAAAGTAATTTTCAACAGGGGATTTTATCATACTCCACATGGACCTCATGCATAAAACACCATTGGTTAACTGGGCTCAGTTAAGTCATTTTGTTCTCGTTTTCTCCAGAGAAGAACTGTATCTCTGTGCTTTCTATGTTGCAGTGTGATGAGAGCGAGGCCTGATGCCGTTGTTGACGAGCAGCGGACAGCATCAAACCCATCAGTACAGGCCTGCCGCGGTTATCGCTTTCCCCCCCCCATTTTACATCTTTGATGATCAACGGTCTGTGTGCCAATCCGGTGGGGTAATTGGCCGTACATCTTCGCCTGTGAAAAGGTCAATTAGTGTGCTATTATGTGGGTGATTGAAAGCTATGATAAACGATGTAATGGCTTTTACTCAAGATTTGTTTCGCCACAGTGTGCTGCCACCAATAATGCTTGGTTATTTAGGTTATTTACTTGTATTAATGGAAACACATTTTTCACCATATCTTAAAGGAACAAATAGCCCGCCTAAGGAGATCTGCATGGCAATACATTTTCTCTGAAAAATGATCAATTCGACTGTTTTGTGTGACTTGATACAGGATTTTACAGTTAAATTGAAACACTGTGTTGCTCAGCAATCATACATCAAGGATCAACAGCTCTATTTAGAAATTTCAAAGCAAATTTTCAAAGCTTTTAACCATATTGAGTAACTAACCAGATATAAATCCATTTGCCAGCACCTAGACGAAGGACCAGACCTCTTGAGCATTTCATTATGAGGTGTGTCCACGTCAAGTTGCAAACATTTGTGGAATTACCAGAATTTTTCGATTATCAAAACAAAGACTGCAATTCTACCTGTGATTGCACACACCGGGCTGCACCACCCAGTCTCGTGCACGACCTCCAGATCTGGATCAACGCATATGCAGAGACGGACTGCAGAAATAAGCATATACATTACAATATTTGGGATGTTGATGTTGGCGGGTTGAAATGAAAAGCATCGTCTCACTGTCACTACATCTGCCGGAGAGCAGAAAAACACACATACTCCATTAGTATGCTGGTGTTTGTGCAGCCGTACCAACATAATGAACACATTCCTCCAGCGAGCACATGACTCATTCACACGTACAGTGCTGCAGTACAAGGTGGAGTCAAAGAGACCAAGGCCATACCGTTAAGTGTAAAACTATGTCCCGCCTACATTATAGATGCTGACACACATGTGAAATCCCCTGAACTCAGTCACATACAGAGACTTGCAGCAAAAGTGTTTTTTTCTGTTGCAAGTTGAAGGGTGCTTTTTTCTCATGCACTTTGGGATAAACTAACTAAAAGATATCCTGGAGTCATATTGAATATAATAATGATTATAAAACCACTAGGCTATTAATAAATGATTTAGACATACATTGAGCAAAACCTTGAACAAAAATCCACAGTAGTTTCCAGTCAAACTTTAAAGCTATTTAAATATAACAAAGTTCAGATTTATGCCTTTAAAACTGTACTCCATATTAATCTATTAAACATATCAAAAGGTTTTGCAAGTGGATTTACTTACTTCTAAAGAACATAACATAACTTTTTGGGGAAAAATACTAAATGTGCATACCCACGTTTTCAAACGGTGACCTCTCGCTGTTATTTCGACGCTCCAATGAGCAAAGTTGGAGCTCTTGAGACTTTCAACTCCTCACCACACGGTACTGCAGCAAACACGGTAAATTGTTTGGTTTAGTCGGGGCCGGTTTGATTAACTAATCGCTGTGTGACAGACTCTATGTGATGAACCCATTCCTTCAATATTGTTTTCTCCAAGACGTCGGTATCCCAGCCCTCCATCCCATTGTTGGTACCGACCCACAGGCCGTAAACTACACATAATTGTTTGAATCTCAATCATGTAGGCAGTTTGTAATCTCTGCCAGAAGGGGACCGCTTAATCACAGCGGGAGGGGAGGGGGAGGAGGGGGCATCACTGTCAACAGACGTTTGTCTACCACGTTGGCAATCCAAAGCCTCGTTCCCAATGATGATCACATCATAACCCGCGCGAACAACAAGTGGAGGCGAGGGCGATACAAACATTTTTCATGCTCCTCGTACGTTTCCCTGATTAAAATTCCCATAACATCCTGAGGGGGAATCGTTGCCATGTATTATTCATATAAGAAAAAAAAGAAAAACCTGAAGCATTTAATATAATTACGTGTGAACACACACACACACACACTCACACAGGTGCGGTTATAGATAAGCATGCGTGTTTGTAAAGAACAATCTCTCTTTCATTGAGACTCATTATGTAATCATCGCCATTGTTAATCAGGGGATAAACCAGACAAATGAACGAACCTGGACTTTGATCCAGGGTAGCCCATCAAAACCGGAGCACCGATACTCCACAGCCCCCCGGGGGGCAGAGCTACCATCATCATTTGAGGCGGCGTTTATGACCAGAGGTCAGCATGCAAAATAGCGTGGCATCCTAGTTTACCTAGTACCTAGTGATATGCAGTGCTGACCCTGCCCTTGAGGGCACCCTGAGGGGTGAGTGTTAATGGGGCACCTCGCCGCTCAACAGCAGCTCCTTTTAGGAGGAGAAAAAAACCCACACATGAATCTAAAGCCACACAAGCAGCCCTGTGATGCTCATTATTGTTGGATTAAAAATGGAGAGATCGTACTTAGACATGCGTCAATATAGTATGATTGACTTTTTATTGAATCTCAAACATTCAACATGAAGAAAAAAAAAAAAACATCAGAATTTTTGACAGTGTGTATTTAAAGAACAGCCGAATGTTTGCGTTAGTGGTTTATTAGCGCTACAACAAATGTGACCTTTTTAGAAGGGTAATATGAAAGAGTTATTGGTCTACAAACGATCTGCAATCTGCAATGATCGGGGCGAGGCTTGATCAATGGGCCGTCCCTACGTTAAAGGACAAAATAGGATTATTGAGATTAAAAGTTTTGTTGGTGAGAGACGTGGCATTTTTCAAAGTCATTTTGATGTTTAAATGAAACCTAACGACGCCTCTTGTTCCAAGGCTCTGTGGTAATAGACTTGAGAACCGTGTAATTAACGCCTCTGGGTTTTCGGGGCGGGGTTGATAGCGGAGCTCGATGGCCTGACTGGGGAAAGCAGTGGTTGAAAGTGTTAAAGTAAAAAAATGAATCCACCTCGAAGAAAGATACACTGCTTGGAACACCAGAGCGTGCCTGAGAATCATCGTGTTTTTAATCTTCCTTGAGTATCAAAGTGATCCAGTGATAGATGGCTGTACATCCATGGCTGCATCGCAAAAAGGAGCTTAATTCAGCAAACTTTGAATTGTGTCAATTTACCAAAATGTGAACATATTGTGCGTTAAAAATCTGTTGTAGCCCGCAGCATACCCCATGGCAGCATTAGACTTCCTGCTTACATCTCACCCAAAAATACATTATGGGAGCTGTAGTTCCAAAACCTTTTATACTTTCACAAACTGTTGTGAGAGGAATTACTTTTATTTTGTTTTTTGGAGCTGGAATAAGAGAGAAAACAAGCAGTTATTCACTGTTTACTAAATGTATTCATTTAGCTTAGAGTGCCATATTTCATCTTTTTTTTATTCTGGGAAGGTGGGGCTTCATCCCCACCGCCCCCCCAAAAAAAGTCAAATTGCAATGGGTGGAGTGGCATTGTTTCGGTGGGGTATGCCAAACTGAGGCTCATATGGATGGCGGGCTCCACGAGTATATCTTCTGGGCACACGACGCCTCTCCACAGTCCCCATGGCAACAGAGACATTTCAAAGGAAATAAGAGGAGGATAGAAAATGTGAAATGATAGAAAGTCAAGAGAGAGGTATTTACCCCGAGTGACGGAACACTTGGGTCGATGCATTTTTTTTTTTTGCGAGGATCTAAATTCCACTCGCGTGCTGCTGCTGCTCTCCAACATATATACATTCACGTGTTGTTCATCCCCACTGTGTTTCCCCGTGAGACCGGCTCGGCAGAAGAGGGAGCCGTCTTCGGGCGGCAAACTTTCATTCGTCGTTCAACACGAACACGCTGCAGCAGCAGCAGCAGGTTAACGTCCCTCTAACCACCGCATCCCGTTCAATTTCACGTCCCACGTCAAGTCTTGGTATAACCACCGCGACCTTATCTCGTCATCGCCATGCCTTCAAAGACAGTCAAAATGCATGCATATAAATGTATATATATATATATATATATGCTTTTGATCCAATATCTCTGGTCCCCCCATCATGTTGCAGCGGGATTATTGGGATCACTGTCTGTCGGAAGCAATCTAAGGGCCCCCAGATAGAAGCATGACCAGCCAAACTCTGTTTTTCTGCTTGGTTAATCCGACAGCACCTTCTGAGGGGGATCCAATTAAATCTCCCCTTCAAAGAATATGTGACTGCCGGAGCGTAGACGAGATGAGAGGGATGGGCGGTGGGGGGATGGAGGGAGGGAAAGAAAGGGGGTCTCTTCTGTTTTAATCATTCCAGATCAGCGTCACACTATTTAACCAGCCCCTGCTCGGCGGGAGGAACGTGTTTGTAACAGAGGAGAAAAATAAATAAATAAATCCACTCCACACATGCAAGTGTGTGTGAGGGGAGGGAGGGGGGGGGGGGCTGATAAACACATCATACGCTGTATCTGTTGATTGAAGGTGATAGGAGGAATCACATCTCAGATCTGATTTATTGACGCCTTTTTTTTTTTTAAATCGACACCGCTGCTCACAATGCGGTGAAAAAAAATGTGCATCTTGTTTTTTGGGGAAAAACTATAGTAACACTTTGTTTTATTCCGAGTACATTCATCATGCCAATTATGAGTTTGAAGTGCACTTGTGATCGTGAAAGTCTCTTGGACTGTTTCTCGCTTTTCCTCTGTAAATTACTGCATTTATTTATCTTTATTTATCACGGGGCATACAAAATAAAATTGTTTTGCTGAAATAAAAAAATAAAAAAGATTCCCAAAGCAAGACGCCCATGCATTATGTTAAATATGTCAATATTAGAGTGCTTGTTTGAATTCGTTCCAGAGGCCCGTGTTTACTGAGACGCACTGTGGTAATACAGTTTTATCAAGTCTGTGGCTAATTGTTTGGTGGTGGGATCCCAAGGGAGGGAAAGCCTGCTGGGAAGCAGGGCAACGAGGACGGCAACCTCCGCGTGTGTTAACACAAATTATTATATGCGTGTTCTATCTCAGGCGGGAACAAATAAATAAATAAATAAAAAACTAAATTAGAGAAACAAGGAAGAAAAAACATCGGAACTATATATGCATCGACTCGTTTTTTCTCCCTCCTTCGTGGTGTCCTCCAGTCATCTTGCAGTCAACAGCACATGCCGGAGGCGGCCCTCCGCCGAGTGAGTGGCCGGTAATTAATAACAGCGCACGACAGGTATTTTTCCCGCTAATTAATTTTGGGACGCACAGGCAAACCGTGCATTTGTTTTTTCCACTTTATTAAGCAGTGGCGGTGAAGTGTTTGGCGGTTAAAAAGTGCGCCCTGCTCCGGATGGATGGATGATAAAGGGAAGTCAGGGAGGGGGGGAGCGAGGTGAAGAAGGGTGGACTCCAACTTGGAGATTAGAGAGACGCAGATGGATCGACGGATAATTGCACATATTAAGTGTATAGTAAGGAGCCGGTGTCAAGTTGAACCAGTCAAGGCTGAGCCTCCACTACAAAGTCTGAGGCCTCGAAAGCACCAGAGGTGCTGACTCTCACCATAATGGTGTTTAGACCCTCTCTGCCCCTCATCCTCATCCACACGTTTGTGTGTGTGTGTGAGTAAAAAAAAAAAAAGAAAAAAAGCCTCTTAGGGCTCAAAACCGCTTTAATAGAAACTCCTCTTTTTTTGCTGGGGTGCACACTGAACACTTCGCCACGGCTAAAGAGATCCGGAACACAAATGTAATGGTTTCCCATCACAGCGTGACAGCCGCTGCGAGCGACGCGCCGTGACATCCTGCAGAGCGGATAGTCCACAGTCAAAGTGAACCCCCTCCCCCTCCCCCCACCCACCAAATCTCCCAAACACCCTCTAATTGTCACAGTGAAGTGTGTGGCCCGCTTACAGTATGCCCTGCCCCCCCACCCCCCACCCTTATGTTAATATAATGCGACCCCTCTCAGATGTCTCGCTATACGTCACAAAAGGCTGAGTAATGGATTTACTTTTTTTTTATTTTGTTTTTCTTTATTTAGCTGTTGCACAGTCAGATTTAAATCGTACGATAATTCCCATTTTATATTTGAACAACAGACTGGAGAACATTTTGGCTTGGAGACGTAATCGGTGTTTGAGCTAAAACCGCGGTGACTTCAGGTCACGCCTTTTTACGGCAGCCACGCCTCCGCTCGTCTCCCAAAACCTCGACACCGGTGGCCATCTTTCCCCGTGAACATACACAAACACAGTTTTGTCGCCGCATGAAAGGAAGTCTTTGTTCCAAGACAACACGGTGATGGAATTCCACCCATCCCGCCCCCACGCAGCAATCCCGCCCCGCCTCCGCAAGGCTCTCCCTCGCTCCTTCGGCTGAGTGAAATGATGGCGCATTTGCATGACGAAAAAAAAGAAAACACGGCTCTCTTTGATATGCCTCCGTGGCTTCCCCCTTAGTTCCTCCTGCAGGCCCCCGCTCGCCAGGGACAGATAATTGTCGGGGAATCTCGCTCCCTCTTCCTTCTCGTTCCTCAGCAGGCAGGTAATGATGGCAAAGCCGTTTGAGGTGCAACAGGGCTGGGCAACCAATTAAGGATCCTGAGTCGAGCTGGCTCCAGAAAGGGGGTGGGGGGGGCGGGGGGTGACGCCACGCCGCTGCACTTTGTTAGGTAAGAACGCAGAAATTAGCCATGAACGGTGGAGATCTTGCCCTCGATGAATTCCGGCGATTTCTTTCGTGAGCAAATCTCTGCCGGGGTCGCCGGAAAATCAACTAATAGGAATTGTTTGATCACAAAGGCTGCAAAAGGAGGAGATGATAGGAAATGAGGGGATTTTTTTTTTTTCTCGTTTCGCGCAATAGAGTTCAAGGCCTCTCTCTCGCTCTCTCCATTTTAAGCTCGATAATCCTCTAAATCAAGTCAAACATGTAGCCCGGTCCTCCTTCTCAAAAGGGTGTGGGGGAATCAATTACCCAACACAAAACCATAATCAGGGTTGCTCCAAAATCTTTGGTACAAATGGGTCAACATGTTGTGTTGCATGAATAATGGCGCACTCCTTGCACTTGCTGCATTCCTCCTCACTCCCCCTGCCCGCTCGCCTCATCTTCCCCCCCCCTGTTCTCTCTCTCTCTCTCTCTCTCCTCGTGCGCTCGGGAGTGAAAGCCTCAGCTGCAGATCTCCATCAGACTTGTGAAATGAGTGCCAAAAACAAAGACTGCAGCTGTGTTTTTAACCAAGGGAAGCCTTTTGTCTTCGGGATGACTTAGGCTCCCCTCGCTCACCTCCCCCCTCCCCCGTTGTCTCATACTGTTGAGCAGCCCGGCTCCTTTTTTGCTGAAAGATTTGTCTCCTCGTGAGTCTTAATGTTCCATTCCGACGATTACATTTTCACCAAGGCGTGTCAAGGCCCGTGGCTGCTGCACACGCAGGAAATATTGATTACCCTACAAGGCAGCGGCAGCAGCGGGGACCTGAGAGTGAGCGGCAGGGGGGGAGAAGGGGGCGTTGGCAAAAACAGGGTCAAGTTCACTTGAAATATCACCACTGAGAGAGGTGTCAAGCACAATCTTCGTCATTTTCTCATCATGCAGAGATGAAGCCCCACCCGTCTGCACCGATCGCACAAAGTGCAGCGCTCCACCACTCGAGTCTGCGAACAAAGTCTCGACACATTCTGCGCCATCCTCCGCCGACAGGTGGGACGCTCGTCGCTCATCGTTTCCGCGATAAGCCACGAATCTCGTGCAGATTTGCCAAGAAGGCCCCGATTTTGCTGGAACTCAATGGCAAGCTGAAGCCTCTCTTCCGGGGAGGTTGATAAAATAAATGCCCCCTGAAAGCAATAAACACAAAGACAAATGCAGGTGGCCCAAATTGTTCGCAGGGGTAATTTATTTATTTTCTATCTTAAAATGTCAGAAACTTTTCAGTCTCCCGGACAATAATAAGAGAAGAGGAATAGAAGTGAGAATAAGTTTTACATTTTTGTCATTTTGTAGGTGCCATCTTGGGGTTTGGTATCTGGTTCTTATTATGCATTCAAGACCTCTTCTCACCAGATGATCGGAGAGAATTGCTCAACATGCCCAAAAATGTTTTACCTCTGTGGACCCACCAACAGTGCACAGTAGTGTTTTGCAGTTCGAGGTGTATTGTCAAACGTCTCTTTTACAATGGTGACCTGTGGGTAAAACAACTTTTGGGGGCCGAAGGGGGAATTTTTAGGCTCCAATACGGCGACATCATAATACCCGATTCTGTGCAGCCCTCGTTTAACATACACAAGTAATTTGATTCTTTAAGAATGCAAATAGTTCCTCCGGGTAAAGAATCAAGCCATTTTAAACACAAGATCCACTCGACTTGAATCTGTTCAAGGAGACTCATGGTAAGTTAGACAGCGAGAATATCTTCAGGGGCATCGAGAGGTTTCCATTCCAAAGGGAGCTCTCAATTTACTGAGGAACTCTTGAATAATTGAGCATTGGAATGACTTTGATAAGAGATCCAGCCACAAAGCCAACAACAAGGAGCCGCCGTTGACGCACAAACGCACGGAAAGTTGGTTTGGAGTTTTATCAGCGGCGGCATCAATCACACTTAGAATCGATGTCAGCCATAAGAGTCCCTGCTGTTCTTTTTCCTAATCAACATATTGCAGAATGCGCGGCCTTGCTGCGGGGAAGGTGGCGGAGGGGGACGGCGAGGCTTTGAGCGGAGGCGGAAAAGGAGTGAAAGATCTTCAAAGCATCTGCTTTACATGTCTGATGTATTCTCACTAGCTGGGTTAAAATCCTTTGTGTCTCATTAGGCGGCGATTTTGGGACGGTGCCTTTTGTGCACTGGACGAATTCTGTTTGAAATGCAAGGGGGGGAGAGGGGGGGGCTCTCTCCGCTGTCGGCAAACCCATGGGCTCAGGCTTTGCTAGCGCAAAGAAGAGGGTCACTCGTCTCAACCAATAAACGCCGGTTTTAGTCATCCTTTAAGAAGACAAGTAAATATCCATAATGGTGATGATTTATCTGTCTGCAAACGGGGGAAAAAATGGACCGTGTTCAGTTGCTACTTGAAGTGGATGTGAGCTGCATAGTTTGGTATGAACAGTGATTATCATGAGGACAGATGGCAATCAATGATTTATGGACCGTTTCGATGGAATTGCATTGCTAGGCAACAGTTTGGGTGCATGTTTGCCGCCTGTCGTTCGCGTGCACGCCGACAGGAAAGTTTACGTTGACCACCGTGAACTGGCGGAGCAGCCACGAGACCTGTACGAGAGGGGCTTGTCGTGTGAAAGCATGGCGATCCAGTCAACCGACTTGTATTCTAAGAACGGAGCATTCGAGGACGTCTCTATCTGCCGTCTACGGGGATCGAACACGGGGGAGAATTAAACTGCAGTTTTAACAACCAAGCTAACGCGACTACCAGAGAAAAAAATATTTTTTTTATTTTTTGACATTATCAGTTACAGCCACAGTATGGAACAGACTGGAATCCACGCATTTCGACTAAAACTACGCACCTGTTTTTTTTTTTTTTTACGGAGAACCAAGCAGATCGAGCGGCTATCTTTTTGCACCACTACAGCCAAAGAAATCGTTGATTTGTGTCGTTCATAATTGCACTTTTAACGATATTAACTTCGTCGAAGCTACAGCACATCAGAGTAAGAAATAACAACAATAAACACAATCAAAACGCACAAATAAGAAAACATTTACCTGCACAGTTTACTGGTAGAAGCACAATTATTCAGCGGAATCCGAGCGTTAGTGTTGAAATCAAAAGGGAAATATTTCAAGGGCAATTTTGAGAGAGAGAGAAGAAGATCGTTGATACATTTTAAGGTGTTTTATAGGCTTGAAAAGATAAAACTCAAGTGAAACTAGTTTTCAAATTATTGTTTTTTTTTATATCACATTGATGGAGTTTCAAAACAGCTGTAAAACGTTTTTTGCACTTTTCTTTCGTTAATTGCTCCAGAACCAGACACGATACACAATGAAGTTGTACTCAAGAGAGAGGACAACTTTGGAAGTTCAAAGTCTAAGTGTTTTTTAAAGTTTGCCTTTAAAGCAATTGTCGAATAAAGTTGAAGAGGCAGATCATTTATGTCATTCACATCAGTTATGAAATTGTGGTTTTCAACAATTCGTGTTCAATAAATCACCGGCATGTCCTTGCAGAAATAAAAGCACGCGTCTCCTGAATGAGCGGCCCACTCTTAGTGCTTGAATAATGAGCGCATTGTTGCATGTTGGACGAGTCAGCACGGAACAGAAGAACCGCAGTGGGCGTTCCTCCAGAACCGGCCTTTATTAAATATCCCTCTGAGCTCCATGATCATTCTCATTACACTACCACTCCTGTTAAACCATAGAAATTTCCCCCGATTGATGCGTGTTAATCACTTAACCAAAACATTATAAGTTGTTGAAAAGGCCTGTATTGTGTTAAAAAAAAATAAAAATAGGAGAGAATCGCAGCTCCAATTAGGTGGTTGAGGCGCCGTGAACCTGCCCTTTGAGTCTCCTCGCTGTTCATTCGCCCCTTGTCTTCTCTAATTGCACGAAGGCCGGCTGTTCATTTATTCACATTCAGTAATAAGGGTTATAATTGAGCTCAAAAGGAACGACTCGGCGAGGTTCATTCCCTTTCTAAGGGATGTCTTCTCTGGCTCTTTGTAATCGCGTTGTGTAACCGCAGCCGGAACGGGGAGTACTGATTGGCACGAACTCACGCCGACAAATCTTGGGGCCGACCAAATTCCCGATGTAAAAATCTGCCTCGTCCTCCTCGCGAGCCTCTTGTTGCGTTCAAGTTGAATGTTTCTTTGAGAGTTATTCACGGCAAAAATCTTTTTGTGCAGTAAAACAAATGAATATGTCTGAGGTAGAGGTGAATCACCATCATCATCACCAATCCTTTTAAATCCAACAGCTGGGGAGACATCTCTGCCACTTTGAATGCATTTAAAGCCAAAAGAAAATCGCTCACTGTGGGGGGATTAAATGGAAATCTGGACAGAAATCCAAGATGTAAATGTTCAACACATGGATGTGCGGGTTGGGGCCCAAAGCAGCTCGAGGGTTGAACCTGTCCAATATGATATGTTTTCATGAGCCAAAGCCTTGATTCAAAGATAAAAGAAAATCTCCATAATATACCTCATGATGCTCAGTGGCCTTGCACCGTTCCTCGAGAACAGGAATTATGGGCCGGCGTGGCACATAAATTCTGCGCTTGTTTGTCTGTTCGATGCAGAAGTTTTACACAACTTTGGGTTGACGACTTCCTCCCGATCCACTGCTTTGACTTTGACTTTTGCGGTCCTTGCTTTGACCTTTCGCTTTGCACCTCAGCTTCCCGCACACATCTCTGCACAGTATCTACAGCACCCAACTACGTGGAGATCCATGCAGCAAAACGCTTTTCCCCAAAAATCGCCAGACAAATCAATCATGCAACACGGGACAGATATTAGAAGTAAATACATGACACTTCAGTCGACCAGCAACGGAGGGGGGCGTCTGAAATATTGATGAACGAGGAAAGGAAGCGCACAATGAAATTTACATGAAGTTATGAATCAAAAGCCCCCCCCCCCACCACCACCGTACCATGCTACCCAGCAGACACACGCTAATGCAAACTGTACTGCAAGCAGACCCGTGGCTGAAAGCAGACCGCGGTGGGATATGCTGGAACGACTGAGACGCTGACAATGAGGAATTCTAATGACGGGCAGGATTCAGGGAGGTTGTGGAAGGGCATGGGGGGTTGAAATAAATCACGCCAGGAGATGTCGCGCGATTCCTCTCGACTTATGCAAAACGTGCACACGTCGGGGGAGGGAGGCATTGGCGGTGAGAGTTTATCAAACTTTACATCCGGCGCTCACAGCCGTCCCACCGTTCAAGGAGATTTAGTTTTTTCCTCATCTGCCAGTTTACTGACGGATGCAAATGCTGCAGCAGTGTATCTTAAAGCCATCAACTTGTTCCCTTTTTAAAGACACGGATTTCATCATCGGTGACAAAGAATTCCATCGTGGACGGAAATTGCAATGTTATGTTAATACGAGCATCCCCCCACTGCATTTAGTGTGCAAATTACAACAAGCAAAGCGTTCCTTCGGACAGCAGAGTCCCATTTGCTTACGTGATGGATGAGTGCATTTTGTAAAAAGGCAGTGTCCTGCGTTTGTTTGTGTGTGTGTGACACGTCAATGATCTTCTCAAACCGACTGAAGAATAGATACCCTGGATTATTTGCCTGTTTTTTCCGAGCTGCGCACAAACTTAAGTCTTCTCTCGGCTTTGATTTATCTTTGATGTGCTAAGTTCATTAGCGGCAATCACTGAGGCTTGTCAGAACCGCGCTGAAGTGATTTTCTTAATGACCCTGGAGATGGATCATCCTGAGGTATGGAGGCGTCTCGCAAGGAAAACAGAATAATGTGGCTGCACTCGGTACTCCGGCTTCCATGGGCCCATCGAATGCACACTCAGGATAGTCAATACCTTCTCATTAGCAAGGGAAACATGAGAGAGAAAAAAATATATATAAAAAAAGTTGTCAAAAGTACAGCTCGCCGGCTTGGTTGTAGAGATGCACTTAAGAACGTCAGAGATAATTATTTGAACCCTCTTCACAGTGTGCAGAGGTATGCGAACAGCAGAACAGGGCAAGTAAATACTTTTTTTTTATCTGTCATTGTAATATCAGCAACGTTGGAGACGTATTTCCTATATTTTCTATCATTCAAAATCTCATTTGTTCCTTTACACACGTTGTTTTTATTTCCTTTTTCACGAGAGCCCGTTTAAAGCGACACGACTGGAATAGCTCTGTCCAAATAAATAATGCATCCGAATGTATCCCATGTGCCATGTAGCATGACTTCAGAGCTGCATGTTGTGACCCATGTGGAATTAATGGACTGGCATCACGCTGTTGTTATTGATTAAAACGTCACAAAGGATAAGCGTCTTACTACAGTGCGTGCCGAAATGTTCTCACGTTGGCCATACAGGGTCCTAGAAGGCAAGGCACCCAAGGGTCCTGCCATAGAGAGTCCAGACTCCCCAGAGCCCTCTCGCGCTCTCTCTCTCTCTCTCTCTCTGAGAGTGCATCTCAAGTCTCTTAAATTGCATCTCTCACTTGCGTCTTTGTCCCACCAATGGAGGACGTATGGCGAAACCATGACAGGAAACTAAGAAAATATGTTTTAATGGAAATGAGACGTCCTTTTCCTCAATTTAAACAGATGTTTCACTACACAATGAATCAGAAATCAAATCAAATACACAACTTTGGAGCGACACCCTCGGGTTTCATCCGGCGCATCAGATCAGCTTCAGCGTCCAATAAGGGGGCGTGTCGAGGAAAGAGGAAACATCAAATATGGGAGTTGGCATGCATCCTCTGTTGTCGTGTACACACACACACACACACACACTAACTAAGGGCACCCAGGGGCCTTCTCCACACCAACACAACCATTAGGCTGCTGCATTGATCTCCACTCTCCACATAATGGGGCAGCAACACAGGCACAATGCGAGCAGCTCGCCTATAAGAAGCTTAGCTCCGCTGCAGCCACTGTTGATGCAATTAATGTATTATTTAGCAGAATCAGTGATTAGAACATGCACAATTCGACTTTTAGCGTGGCACAATATGGGACGCAGTCGCTTTCCCCTGACGACTGGCGCAAAGGCAGATTACAAGGAGGAAGGAGGCAATTGTGAGAACACACTCTGCAGCGCTCTCTAAATGTGTTGCTGTCTAATGATTCCCCCACGGAGAAAATAAGCAATTCAGGGCAAAAATTACATGAATCCAGAAAGTCATACAATTTCTCCATGCGAGCATTTGTGATGACTGCGATACAAAAAATGACCTCAGTGTTTTGATTGGACGTCGTGCAGTATGTGGTGTGTCTAAGAGGAAAGGGCAGGGAATTGATTTTGCCGCTGCACAGTCGACTGTTTAATTTTCACTACAGGCCTGTGAAAGGCTCCTTGTTAAGATATCGATTCCAACTTGGCAAATCATGAAAGCATTTATGACAACTGCTTCTTAGCAACCGCTCGTGAAGTTATGGTCACAAGGTGTGAGGCGGTACCGCTAAGTTCTTTTTGTTAGCCAACTAATTTGCGCTTCCCGTAAATGTGGAGAGCCACACTCTTCGTCTCCGGGTTTTTATGCCTCCCCACCGGCAAACAGCGCTGGCCAGAGGCGTCACGTCTACGGGGGTGTCCATTCCGCCCCATTCTCATGAACACAATAGTCGTATAATTTCTTCAAATATAGCAAAAAACGTCGATGTGGGACGACCAAATGTCAAGGTCACTGTCCGTCCCGTTCTCATGATGACTCGGGAACGCCTCGTGCAAATTACTTCAACTTCGGCACTAACGGCCACTTGGACTCGAGGAGGAACTGCTTAGAATTTGGTGGTCGAAGGCCGGGTCGTCCTTTTATCCAGAAGGTTTAGCGGTTCGATCCCCAGCTCCTAACTGTCCCAGGTCAAAAGCGTCCTTGAGTGAGACACTGAAGCCCAAGAACGCTTCGGACGGGTCCAAAGCAGAGGTCAAATTTCATGTATGAATATGACTATTGTGATGAAGTTGAATTATGCCAATTTTACACAAATGTCCAATAAGATAAAGTAAGGACATTTTGCACAGAAATGGATGCAAACTGCAACTTGACTGGTTGGCAGAAGCTGGACAGATGTGACCTCTAGCCGAATGTAGCCATCGTAGCTAGTCAGCTATATATATATATATATATATATTTTTTTTTTTACATATATATATATATATATATATATATATATATATATATATATTAATCAATTATTTTTATAAATTATAAATAAGGGAGTTCTGAATGAGAGAAAAGCATGGCCTGAAACGGTCTTCAGAGACTCCTGACGTAGAGCTTCTGGGACTTCTGAATGACAGCGCAGTCAACTGCAAATTAGTTTTTTACCCTCTCGAATGCCACCAACATCATAAAAGCGGCCGTAAAAATGATGTGGTAATCGTGTGTAATATTGAAAACGCTCTTGTAGGTGTTCAGCTGTTTTTTTAGATCTATTGACTGTGAAGGTTATAGCAAATCAATCACATTTTCACTCCCATTAAACCATGCAGTCCCCAGTATGGCAGCACCGGCATTCGTCGGGTTTCTCCACATTTATTTCATTATTTATTTCGGCCTATACAATCGACGTGACAATCATTTTTTATTAATTTTTAATAAAATAGTCTGTGCGCTTTTAAAGGAGAAAGCCAGAACGGACACGCGCGAGGAAAGCACCGACAGCTATTCATTTTCAGCTACATCCTTCCGACAGGAGATAATTCGGCTTGAACAGTACACTTAAGCACGTTCCCATCAAATTAGCAGCCGAGCGCCATTCCGACGCAACGGAGAGACGTCTCCAAGACATACTCACCTGTCTTGGAGAGAGAGAGAGAGAGGGAGAGAGAACACCTGTCAGGGACAAGAGACGCACGCTCGCGCCGGAGATGTCTGAATGGTGACAGTCTAATTCAATCGCAGTTGAGCCCAAAGGCAACACGGCAGCGCGGGATGTAATTTGTAATCAGCTGCACAACTGCAAAGCTCAATAGCGCTTGATTAGAGCCCTTCACTTAAATGTGTTCAACTCTGTGGAAAAAAAAAAAAACACCAATCAGAGTGACACGTTAAGCCTATATACATGTTTATTACATATATTATTTTTTTTCTTTTCACTTAGTCTTGAACATGTAAAAGCAGGTGAGCTTTCGGAATGAGTTTTTAAAAGGCATACATTATTAAGGCTTGGATTCACTGAAGAGTTATAATCCGATCTTTTTATGCACATAACCGATGCACGCAACCTGCCACATACAGAGCGTCATGTGGATAGTCAGAGGGGCGGATACGGATTGAATGTGTATTGAAAAAGCCCCTCACCCGCATCGACGCCGCATGCGATGAGAATAATTGCCGAGTTTTAGCCCCGCCCCCTGCTCGATGCCCTCTTTTTTCCCTGCATTAAGCTGAATGACCCCGGATGTTTGTTTTTTTAGAGGATGGAGGGCATTTAATACGAGTGAAAACATGTCAAGGGTCGCATTCAAATGCGGCTCGGGGCCCCGTTGTCACGTAATGCGGAGCAATGTCACTCCCGACTACTTCCAAAACTAATGAACTATGAATGAGAACTAATGAAAGTTTCAAGGATCAAGATGAAGGTAAAAAAAAAAGAAAAAAGTGTCTTTGCTTTTCCTGCCCTGGAGCCTCTTCTCTTTATATGCTAACAAATGCACAGCCTCGAGGCCTGAATTCCATCGGAGACTGGTGGAATACTTAACTAGTCACATTACTGCCACCTGACACATGCTCACGCTTACAGTAGCAGGGCTCCAGACAGAGACCCACCCCAAACCTTTTTTTTTTTTTTGAGTGTGTGCGAGTACAAATTTCACGTGCATGATGATCTTTATCATCGGTGGCCCCCGCCGGCACTCGTTGCCCTTCGCACAGCGTGCGATGTGACTGCATCGTGGCTGATGAGCTGAGGGACCGCTGCTGTTGTCCTACTTCATTTGATAAAAAAATTTTGATATGTTTTCTTTCTAAATTACTTAGAAGGACGATGAGCTAGCGTGTCAGCAGCCACTGCTCCTGGCAGGAAGACTTAAAACTTTAAAATATTTTGATAGCATGCTCGACCACAAAAAAAGTGGTGCGGCGGAATCCTGTGCTAGCGAGAAGCACATTGGAGGAGTTTGAAGTCGGGGCTTTTTTTTGTTGCCAGAAATCTCCTTTGGTTTAGGCAACACACCTAATTTTGAGGTGAAGAAAAATGTAATTTTTTGTGATCCTGTTCCTGGTGCGACCGACTGATAAAGTTGGTGGTATATATATTTGCATTTTCGACATCCTTCTCATGAGGAATTGCAGAAACACCTGAGTCCGTCCGGCAGGCCTTGAGACAGTTCTGGATCCGGGGCTTCTCCAAAGCTGACCAACTAATCTTACATTCTTCCCGCCCTTACTACCTGGCACGCTGCTCTGCATGTTCAGCAGAGTAACGCTTGTGGAAACAGTAACCGTCCCCCTTGCAGATAAATTGGGCAGCAGTCACATTAAACTCCATGAAAAAATAATTAATCATCGACCTCTCTTGAAATTGTCTGCGCTCCCGGCCCACCTGTCTTTTGGGTTTAGAGGGACGCTTTGTTCTTCTGGGGCACATTAGTAAATCAGGGTGCTGCTGTTTTTATGTTGACGCGTTGTGCACTGAGAGCACAGGTAGTTTGCTTGCTTTGCTAAACGTGAAATAGATCTGTGTAATTTTTTTACACTCCAACTTTGCAGCCCTGCAAAACACCCAAGTGACTACTCCAAAAAAGAACCCTGTATTCTGATAGTAACGTACGGGCCAAACAGTTCTAAACAGGTTCAGGGCTTCTGGAAATTGTGGGCCAGATATGTTAATGATGGTATGAGCGATTTAAAATTCTTATTATTGGTTAATGGTTCATTATTCACATCCCCAGTTATGGTTTTTGGTGTTTTATATCCAAATACCTTTATTTATGAGATGTTTCCAAATCAAGCCTGGTCAACCCACAATGATCAATTGCTATCTTGCAGCATGCAACATTTGTCAGTTTTCAGACGTAAATGCCCTACATTTTTTTGCCACAAAATAACAAATAATTTAAATAACTGAAGTGTGTTTGACATCTCATTCGCTTTATTAATAAAACTTGCAATTTAGAGCCCACTCACTTTCCCCACTGGACTGTTGTGATCTCACTTTCAATCTGATAATTATATAATTTTCCTTCACAGTTAGTTTCCATCCCTAGGAAATAACTGTGTTTGAAGCTTGTAAGATACATTTCATGTATAATTTACAAAGTTTATACTCAAAGTTTCTGTTTCCTGCTCTGAAATGGCAGCAATAGATCATTAATAGTAACTATTCATCATTCAGCCTGGATTTTAGGTCAAAACACTCCAAACTTTGCCAGTTGAGGTAATCAGGTAATCTAGTTTTAATATTTAAAGCCCTGGTACTTTCATGACTATAACTTCATTGATGGTAATTAGGTCTACTTTTGGGAAGAGCACCCCAGAGATACAGTTAAATCCCTTAGAAAGCTGTCTATTATACTTTTAAAATGCATGATCACATACCTGTCGCCTACTGTACATTGAATTTTCTCCAGATTATGATGTCATCCTCATTTTGAAAGCTCAATTCAAAGTCTTCCTCCTATGGGGGCGGGGGGGCAAACGTAGTGTCAGACTTTTGTTTATTCAGGGTGTCATCTGCTTGGAGTGTTCAGAACACACTCTGGGCCGTCTCGCCAAGAAGTGAGAGCAGCCGAGCGTACGGATGTTTCCATCGACGGCGAGCGATACCCAGCTGACTAGCTCAACTCTGGACGAAGCTCAAACTCGAGCTGTAAAAAATAATTCAAATTGAGATGTCTCCTATTTGAAATACACACTTTTTTAAAATAAAAGATTGGTTATACAGTATATCACACCACCTCATTCTTACTTTGGGCAAAATTACAGCTTTGATTGTGAGTAGGTTATGATCACCAGACATCACGTCATAAATAGTTTGTATGGACATCAACAAAATAAAAAGCAAATAATACAAAATAAATTTAAATATGTTCTTTCCATTAGGGAAATCCATCCAGCAGTCATGGTTTAACCTTCATATACACACACACACACATATATATATATCATAATCTGCTTAAAGCACTGTACAATTATAGTTGTAATTCATAATAACTTACTCTAATGTAATTAGAAGTTACTCTCAGTGGTCATTGTTTGCTTGAAGTAAATTATTTTGTTTGTGTTGTTCTTGCATAGATGTAATTACCACAACAGTGACCAGAGTAATTCAAAATCACATTATAATGCATAATAACAGTGATTCTAATGTCTATTATGTTTTGCAACAATGGGAATTATAAAACACCATGATCCATATAAAAAAACAAAACTTAACCTTTTAAGTTATTCTAAAATGCTTTGTGTTATGAATAAACAGTTATATAAGAAGATTATAACGCATTATTAGTATGTTCATACTACATAATTGACATGGGCATCAAAAACAAGATTTAAGTTTGCTACATACAGTATGCTCTGGTGTTATAACTAATTCATTTTTCTATTGATGGATTCACTTTGTTCAAAGGCAATTGTCTTCACTCCCACTCTTGTAACTTGTTTAGTGTTTAAAAGAAGCACAATGTCTGTAAAGGCCAGTTATGTAATACTGGATTTACTGACATACCTCACACTCTTATTCCCCTATAGCTACTGCTGCTAATATGGCAGTGTCATATTCTCACCTCGCTCCATAACACCACAAAGGCATTGTTTTCTTTCGTATTCTCAAGAAAACTTCAACAACAGCCACCACTGCGGATGATCAACTGTAATCCACCATCTTTGATTTCATTGTCTTAACGATGTCGGTATATTTTACCCTGCAGTCCCAAACCCTTAATGGCCGCCAGGTGCCTTAGCAACAGCACTGCGTTGTTCTTCCCAATATTTCCCCAGCCAACCCCAGTGTGCCGCCGCAAGCAGCTCCGACAGTTGGGACTGAAATTATTGAAAAGGGACCTCGGCTCTCCAGTCTCTGTGAGGCGGAGAGCGAGTGACAGCCTGCTGGGAACTGCACCGAGGCCTTTATTTTGGTGGGTTTAAAGCCTGTTGTATCAGATAAATTCAGCAAAAAAAAAGAACTTTTGAAAATGACATCTTGTATATCTTGCACCGGTGTTCAGTTCACACAGTTTTATCGGCCCCCCTTTGAGATGATTTTGAGGACAATAATAACAGGTTGAAGTGAGACTGTATATTGTATCTGTATTAGCGAGCTAGTGAGGCTTGAGAGGTAAGAAAGATCTTCCGTGACCAAAGATCGCCTGTGGGCGTTCTTCCTTTTGCTGCCAATATTATTGGTTTAGATTGAAAATTCTTGAGTGATGCTCTTCACCCATGACAACAATGCAGGTTTCTGCTTTGAGCAAGTCATTACATCTCAAGGCAGTGCTTGCGTCAGTACAAAAGCATGTGCAGATTGGCCCATTGCCCCTTTACAACACATCCATGTATTGATACATTCTTATTGTGCTATCTCTTTTTTCTTTCACAGTTTGTTCATCATAGAAAACTCTGCTGTTGAACGTAAAGCCTTGGGAGTGTTGCGTCATCAAACCAGGCTTCACAGTCGAGTTAAGCCTATTCAGTATAGTAATTTTAAAGGCAACTGTAGTGAAGCGTGGACTTTATCTTTAAGCGAACACGTATTTAACATGTTCTGGGCAATGCTTGGAGAACAATAACAAAGACCCGTGTGCAGCTGTGGTCACTCCGCCTGTTAACAGATGATTTTCAATGATTCCTTATCCGGGAAGTAAATTGCGGGAGGGGGTGGGGGGGGTATTCTGTCTTTTGTGATGATTCTGGTGCCTTCCATAACATCGGGCCAACAGAGCGTTCCCTCCTTATCTTCCCAAGTCCTGGCTTGAGTTCTTTTTTTTTTTTCTTTTTTGGAAAGATGTTCCCTTTTCTCCATCTAGTTCTTGTTCAGCCATGAAGATAACAACCCTCGTCCCCCGCCCCCACTCTGCCTAACACCCGCTGACATATAATCACAACCCTGACTGAAGTGTGTATCTCTAAGAGCAGATTCCCATGCTTATAATAGGAGGGCATAGTGCAAACGAGGGCGGTGTGTTTTCCTTTGAACGCGTCCTGGGCAGCTGCCACAGCTCCCGGTGCCATGAAGCATTTTCAAAGTGAAAGGGGCCTCGGCGAGACTCACCGAGCACCCAAAACTCTTCAGATTGAAATGAAAGAGGAACACACATCGCCATCGTTGGACACGTCGTTTTCTTTCATGCGAAAAGCGGGGCCAAATGGCTGGAGTGAGATTACCAAACAATTACCTGGCATAATAGACGGTCCGAATCTGCTGGGAGGGGACCAGATGCTGCTAAATGGGAAGCATTTGGTTGACATTTGCCTTTGACTCCCTGGTTGTGCAGACGCAATGCAATGCATGGCGGCGGTGGCGGTGGTGGTGGGGGGGCAGACAGACGCAGCTTAAGGTAATGCAATCACAGTCGCGGCTCGCTCACAAACCCCGCATCTCCCTCCCTGCTCTGCTATGCATGTATTCTCTTTCAGCCGCCCATCGCCGAATCTCGTACTCGGCTTGTGAAGTGACGCCGCAGGTTACGGCGACACTTAACCACTTTGAGAAAACATCAATACGGCGCCATGCTCGTTCCCGCTGCAGAATCCTTCCTCTTCCCGTGAGGCCATCAAGATGAAAAGGTCAAACGAAGAGCAGTGAGAGTTGCCATATTGGCCCGGCGTCGACCGTGGGACCACCAGGGAACAAAAAAAAAAAGGTTATGTTAAAGCGTGGAGGCAGCCAAAGTAACATCAGTTGGGGATTAATTCCACCGGCTTAAATCCAATGTTGACTAGGACATGTGAAATCTGTCCTTTAACAGGATCAACTCAAGATTACTTCCACCAGATGAGATTGAAATAGAGCGGGTGAGAAACGGCTAAATGGAATAAAAGAGGGGAGTAAGCGCTAGAATCTTTGCTGTGCTTTTCTTCATTAGATGGTCAGTCGGTCTGTCAGATGCTGGAGGCCCAGGTCGTATTGCTGTGCCCGCTGGAGGGGAAGAGAGGCACGGGAGAACCAGAACCAGGACTGTGTGAGGCAGACTGTCAGACCCTGCTGCAGTAAAATGAGAGGTTTTCTAAAGGGCGATGTCCACAGGGACCCCCAAAATCAACACATTACGTACGTCTCTCATAAAAGTTTTAATCATCCTTTCGTATTTGTATCTGTCGACGTCATTTTTTTTTTTTACCTTCCTTTGTTTAAGCCATTTGTTTATTTCTGTGTATGACTATTGTAGACAACTTAATACCTGAGTCAAATTCCTTGCATGTGTACACACTTAACTTCTGAAATTGTTTGGTCAAACCCCAAAGCTATTTTTTTTAATCTGTTTAGATTTAATACTACATTTTGGCTTGAAAAGTCCACCTTTTTATATTTGGACAATTGATTAATTATTCACTTCTGGCCTATAAATACAATTTTAATAAGATAACAAAGGACATTTTAGGTGACTGCCATGCACATTACAAGCAAGAAAAATAAGCAGAAAGCAAGTACACATGTGTCAGACTTTGTCATGAATTCAAAAGAAAAGACACAACAGAGGCTCCCAAAAACAGAAGTTTTAAAGGACGGACACCGCTGCTTACTAAATTACACATGGATGAGACTGCGGGGCACACTGAGATGATTCTTAAGAAGAATCCTTTAATCTCCACTCCACAAGTTCAGTTGCTCACTGCAAAGACAATTAAAAGAGAACGAAACCACATGTCACCGGGTGACACGGCGCCACCCCAGGGCACTCATATTGCAGATGAGAAAACCGTCAGTAAAAAAAAAAAAGAAGTGACCCATGGCATTTAAAAAGGTGTCTCCCGGCTGAAGTCTGTCCCGACCCCCAGAGAGACTGATAGGGAGAGAAAGTGTGAGTGAGAGACTCGGACAGTCACGTCGCGATCCCGGGAGGCGCCGCCGCCGCGCCACTTCAAATTAAATCACATTTACACCGGGGCCTAAATTAGTACCCCGTCACTCCCCGCGCCGCCGGTCCACACGCAAAAATCAAAACCAATCAAAGGACAAGTCGTTAAGCGAGAAGAAGAAGATTTGTCATATCCCCCTAAATCCACTTTCCTCCATTCTGCATCCTTACAGTGGTGTTGTGTTACTGCACCGGGGCCTTCTGTATAGATTGCCTCCGGGATTGGAGAGGGCACTGGATCCAGGCTCGCACTGTGGCGAGGGAGGAAGCAGCGATATTGATTAAACTCTTTCTAAGCCACCCACCGTCGGCATCCAGAAGCTGTGGACTTCTTTGTTGCCGCTCTGTGTTTGTGGAAAGATTTAGGATTAATTCAGTATCTGCTTAACCCATCTGCGTGCGAGTATTGCCCGCGAGTCATTGTTCTACACACGCAATTAGCTTAGCATAATCAATTCTGCTCCTATTTGGGTCGGTGCAGATGTTTTTATGATATTGAAAATCTCTTAAGCCATTGTTCCAGTGCGCTATTAAAGTTATTCCTCCCTTAATGATCTCTTAGATGATTGTCCTTCATGGCGAGACATCTGAAGTGAGTGTATTCGGAAGCAGTCTCGCAGGCTCGAATTTGAATACTCTACCTGGTGGAGTTTCTTGTGAAACTCTAGAGATGGGGTGTGATGAAAGCAACAGGCCGCTTTCTTCTGACCGAAGCGATACATCACACGGCAGACAAGATGTAGATACGTTGCTACTTTGTGGGAGTGCTCCGATCGTAAAATGGCAACTGTCACTGAGGGTGTAGTAGTTCACAATGGCGTTCATCAACCATCTCATAGGAGGAGGACTGATCTAGGAACAGTTTGCTGCACCCTGAACCAAACAGAGATTGATGGACACGCAACGGCCGTAAATATTTGCCATGAATAGGTTTTAGAAACGGGTTGTTCAAATCTCATCTCTGCACTTTGGATTTATAGATGGCGGTTTTTAGTCTGCAAACACTGTCTTAGTCACACCCTCAAAGGATTAGCAATGATTCACGTTGCTGGAACGGTACAAATATGTTCCAGGGAAGTCCTGGATGGTTCATCTTCTCTGTCATTAGGGGTTGGGGTCAATTCCCTTTCTTTTCAGCAAACTCAGGGTAGATTTTCTTTGATAACCCGAATCAATGTCTTTGTTGGGGCAACCGTGTCTCTTATAAAATTAAGTTTCTATTTAACTCAACTTCACTCTCAATGACGTTTTGAGGTAAATTAATTTTTCGACTTTTTATTTCACATTGACTTTGTCTATTTGTAGATTTCTCCTAAATTTACGAAAAGACAAACTTAGATAATATCTCAGTTGCATATTTAAATTTAAGTGTGCATCTAGGGAAGTTTCACGGGAATATGCACCAGTTACAAATTGTAACCCTGCTCATCTATAGTGTCTTGCATAATGGATGGAGTTTTAATACATGACGGGTTTGTTCATATATAATTCATAACCTGATTTATACAGCAATTAATTACAAAAATATATATTTTTATAGGTATTTTTTGATTAATGGAGTGATACAAAAACTACAAAATCCCCTCTGTGAAAACCTTTGACAGATTTAAAATTAATTCAAATGTTCAGTTATCTGTTGTGGAAACGTATGCACATTAGCACATATTTGTATTTAAACATACTTTTTCAGAAAACTTCTAATACAAATAAAATTGTCTTAATGTAAGTAACCACCTGGGGAAGCTTCATGATGATATATATTAGTTACATTAGTTTTTACCCTATTCATTCTATAGTGTCTACTGTTTAAATATTCTACCAATAGGGCAGGAGAAATGGAAAAATATGCAGATGCACAGAAGGGGAATCGCTCTTCTCTGGCCTAGCCACTGGTGGCTCCATCGCATGAGAAGCTGATCTTTCATTCCGACAGACAGATGACAATGACAAGGTCAAAAGATTAAGCCCCTATATGTCACCAGTTATTTATGTCTCTTTGACTTTGCGATGCTCTTGAAAGTCTAATTGACGGCTACAATAGGTCTCATCACACCGAGTGCCGGACACTGTAAGGACACACTGTACTGTAAGTACAATGAGAGCTGCTGCAACTGGGTTATTTATTTTTGGAGTTTTTTAAAAGGACAATGTATTGCTTGATTTCAGTGTTGCGTCAGTGATATTTTCACCGCAAACTGGACTGGAATGACATATCTGGATTTAGGAAACAGATTGTTCTTTGCGTTCAAATTCACCTAGGACACACTTAATTTTTAAACAAAAAGGTGGAGGATTTATAGATTTGGTAGTTGTTTTGTATCTGAAGCATACTTGGTTGCAGCTTCCCTCACCTTTTTATGAAAGAAAATGCCCTTGCAATTTAGAAGCATTTGGTGCAAGGGCAAGGGATACATAAAGTACCAGGATGTTTTGTCTTAAATGTTACACCATTAAACTATTCAATAGTGGAAAAAAAATACCCAAACTGAGCTGAGGAAGTGCATTAGTGATTGTGTCTTTTAACGCTGCACCCCCCACCCCTCTAAAAAGGCCCTTTTTTAGAAGGAAAAAAAAGCCAACAACTTTCATTTACATCAACATAAAATGCTATCGATGCATTTTGACTTCCACTCCAAGGCTGAGTGCCAGTTCACTGTGTACCATTTAAGGCTCTGGGACCCACTCACTCCCCACATGATTTCTCAGAGCCGTACAGAGCTACGTTTATAAAAAAAAAAAAAAAAAAAATAGTTTATTCCGCCGGGCAGGGGTAAACATCCCTTGGGCCCATCAGTCACTGCTATAGCTGTTTGAGTGCACTCCAGGATGGCCTGCACACACACCAGCGCCCCACAGTGAGAGCTGGGAAAACCTGCATACCCCGTGTGATGTTCCAAACGCTCCCGTCTGCCAAGAGCGGTCGGTGTGAGTCCAACACTAAACTCTCCCTTATTTTCCGAATTTGTCATTCCACTGGGAGACGTGCTGGAGGGGGGCTACCTGCTGTCACAACACGGGAAGTAAAGCCAGGCCTCGGCCGTCCAGAATTCAAAGCAATGCCCCGGAATGGGTCGAATTCAACGCTGGATGATTATGCAACAAGAAAGCCGACGCTGGCTGAAAGTCAATCCGTCACTCATCAGCTCAAATTCCAGTTCATGAATTTGCTCATTTAGTCATTCAAAATCCCATCTATTCACCCCTCGATATTTCATTCATCCCATCTGCCAGAAATACATTTATGCATTTATTCCTCCACATGCATTCAAATAGTAAATGGTGGAGGAAGTGACTGAGTCAATGGATGAGATTTGCCTATTATAATTCTGTCAAATGTAAATCTGCTTCCATGATTGTTCCAGAGGTGTAAGAAGTGTTAAATCTATGAATATATCTGACTGTCAGCTGCGGTATGTAAAGGGAAGGCAAGGCAAGTTTATTTGTCTTTCAACAACGAGGGGATTCAATGTGCTTTACATAAGACATAAAAGGCATTAAGAATACGAGCCTTCATCCAAAGAAACATCATTACAAGCTTTGGCAGCTACAGGCCAGGGATTTAGGGCCCCATGAAAAGAGAAGACATTGGGCCCCCACAACCGGAAGCCAATGCCAACCCATTACCACTGCTGTAACCACACCCCGAGAACCCAATTAATCCAACGTTTTAAATAAGCCTTATAGTTCAATACTTCCCGTGTGAAATGTCATGATAGGGAGCTATGATTTGTACTGTGCAGACATGATATATATACCTTCTATGAGAAATGTGCTAAATGCCATCTTTTAAGGTCTCAATCTAAGTTTAATACTAATATTCTTGAATGGAAAATTCTCTTAATATTTGATATCTTAAAATCAATTAACGTCAATTAAAATAAATTATTAATATCATCTATAGAATGATATAAAAAAAATAAATTACTAAAATGAGGAGAAGGTTTTCTAACTTAATATATATCCAAACTAATAATACATAATATAATGAATTGCCATTTATAACCACAATTCCACTGACAAAAGGCTTGTCATTCAACAAAATGCTTGGGAGTAACTTTTTGCCATGAACTGTAAAAGGCAAAGAAACTGTTTCATTAGTATGTTGTGAGTAAAATATTCCATTTATGATGAAATGTACATATTTCTTTTTTATTAAAATAAAATTCAAATGCTGTAATATATTTTTTGTGGGTCCCTGTCAGTCACAGACTGTTAGACCCTGGCTCCAGGTACCCCTAATGAGAGGAAATGAGACATCCACTCATTATTTGACCCAGGTCTTGATTATATGACCAGATTTCCCACATTGTCTGTTGTGCCTTATTAGGACACGTCAAATCCCATTTAGGAACAAGTCACTTCACCAAGTATGGCGTACACAGGGGAGAAACATGGCCTTTGCAATGCAGCCAGCGGGGCGCTCACATATTTCACACTGTTTCATCACTGTGTCCATTTGCATCCACTCTCTTGTTTGAAAGATGACACCCGGCTTTGTTGAATAGATTGCATTATCTTTTTTATAGGAGTGTTTGTGTTGTTACAATATGTGTGATATTTTTTGATTTTAAAAGACTTATATTTTACCAAACTCCGCTCCAATTTTGACAAATATGATACATATTTGCTCAAATCTCTGACATATTTCTGCATTAATTCATAATACACATGTTTTTATTTTGCATGTATCACAGTACATGTCCTACTGATTTCTTGAGCACATTTTCTTTTTCTATGTATAGGTTTATCTCTATATGGAATTTTGCTGTTTTTGTTAGGTAAGATGCTGAACACAATTTTGTCGTACTGGTACTTACTGTGTTCAATGCCAAATTTGTTAATTTGTAATTTGTCCTAAAATGACCCCTAAGAGCATTTTCTGGTCTGACAGCCCTATTGGCATGGCAACATAGTTTGTCATCACCTTCCAAAACTGCCACAAAATACCGAGGTTAGGGTATAAGAAATCCTAGGATAAAGTTCTCTCCTGGGAAAAACTGTAGTCACAGTTAAACAATGCCAATGTTGCCCCAAGATGCGTTCAGTACACATGCACACTTCCACCAAATCTCCAAGCTCCGTGTGTTTCTACTGTTTGAAGCTTACTGAAAAACCACAAAAGTGAAAGGAATTAGCACCACAAACATATCAGACATCACAATATCAAAATCAAGGAACTGTCATCGGGAATTATAACTTCGGAACACGTTGGCGTTCGCCCCACTCAGATGCTAGCGTCTGTTCATCAAGTAAAGTGTGAATTTGACTGTACGTTCATGAATGGGTGATCAGTGAAATAATCAAATAAAATCAGTGAAATAATCAAAGACAAACTGAGGAAATAATGGCTGATTGTAAAAATTGCCGCTTGTCAAACTTCAGCCTTCCGGTTTGATGGTCTGGTCCAATTTACAACAACATAAAAATAAAGTGAATACAGAATAGACTGTTAACATTGATTGCTTGTTTTGTTTGATAGCTAGGTGAAAAACACCCTCAAATACAATAGCATGTTGAATGACATGACAATCAAAGTGGGAGCAATGGAACACCAAAAGTATTTTTTTTTTCTCTGGCACACACTGCACTTGGCAGTGTTTCAAGGTAGGATTCCAGAATTTATGACAAAAGCACTCAGAACAACAAGAGCGTGCCGAGATTCCTTCAGCTATTCGAGTGCAGATTTAATGGCGCGCACACATACACACTTGAATACAGAACGAAGGGCAGAAGCCAAACTCTATTTGCAGAGGTGTGGAAGACTTGAGAGACAAGCTCATTATGCAGTTCGGGACATACTGTATCATCGATTAACATTCATCATGCTCAATCTACCTCAAACTCGCCCAACCTGTGCTGCAAATGCAAAGCAGCGCCCCCCTCCGCTCCCCCCGCTTCACCACTGCCACAGCCATATTTGTAGACAGAGGTTAATGGGACTGGAGCGCTGTGTCACCGCATTGCCATGTATTTCGAAGACCTTCAATTGGAAAGTTCAAGACAAGTGATGTTTACCCAGCGATACCGTAACAACATGTCAGTGTGATTCGCCGCTGCCCGGGTCAGGTGGCAGGGAACTGTGTTGTGTGCCGCTGCCTGCCGTGAAGGCGTAGCAATAAGCATGCAGCAGGAGTTAAGTGCTGCGATGAGGAATGGCAATTAATGGATGCATCATGACAGCATACCTTGCTGAGACTGGTGGCTACCATGCATTTGACAGCATGCTGATTCGTTGATAAGTCATCTGGAGTTGTATCCTCTGACTACATATAAGAAGTGGGCTTTGTGACTGTGACGTCACCCATTGATTTCTGGACCGTGTTCTTTTGAAGCCTCAAGTTTGCCATTTTGTCCGTCGCCATCTTGGTTTTTGACCGTCCCCATCTTAGTTTTTGGCTGTTGCAATCTTGTTTTATTGCAACCAGGAGTGACACAAGAGGGTGGGGCTAGGTACAACCAAACCCTGAATAAGACATTTTCAATCGGTTACAATGTTACAATTAACTTTCATGACCTGAAAACACACTGTGAAAGGGTTGAAGTGGTAAGACAAAAACATGGACTCCTCACAGACTGCACAATGCTGTGGGAGCTGTTTACTGAGGAATAAATAAAGTGAGAAGTAATGTCCTTTTCTTGTAGATTTCTATACAATCTTTTTCTTTTTTCAACCAGAGGAGTGGCCCTCTGATGGTCACTAGAAAGAATGAAGGCTAAAGACACTTCTGCTTTGGCTCGTCAGAACCGGAGATTGCCGTTTGGTCATAAGCTAATAAACCCGAGAGTGATTATCTTGAATCTTATCTGCAAATGCAGCTATGAAGTCAAGTGTTGTAATTTCAATACTTAATTTGTGTATAGTTAGCAACTAATATATGCATTATTCAGGACAATAACGAAAGGTTTTAATTCAGTCTAAACACCAGACTGGGAAAGCAAATGGAAAAGAGGAAATTACTCTGGTGGTTAAATATTTCCTGAGTTTACCTGACCTTTCGGTTTGCTATTGCCCAATTATTTTGAAATGTTTCTCCAAAAATAGAGGCAGGAATAAAACTAAGCATGTCTGTGAGAGCATTCGCCGCTTGAAAGATAATATGCTTTAAAAAGATAAATACTGAGATCTATGCTCATTTTCTTTGATTATGCAGTTCTACTTGAGCAGACTTCAAAACAAGGGAAGTTAAGCTCGCAGCACAGAAGTTTGGTAAAGGTCATTCAAGGCTGACATACTGTACTGTGGGAAATGTTAAACAAAATATGGAACCGCAGAGGAAAATAAAGCGCTGTTTAAGTTGATGCCATCCAACACTCCAGTGTGTAACAGCTGAAACATACAGTTTAGTTTGAAGACGAGTACGATGCACACAAAATTAGCAGGTAACTGAACAGCATTCTGCCTCATTTCACTTGATAAGCTAAATCCACACAGTGCGTCTGAGGGTAGCTGTGCACAGAATAGCTGCAGAACAATAAAGTAAAATCTCCCTGCCAGTCACCAGTTTCAGTGAGCAATCCCTAGAAGATATTCACGTTATTTTCCAAAAGGAGGTGATTTGTTTTCTCTCCACTGGTCTTCCAATAAATTCCACTTGCTTTCGTCTGCATCAATTAGCTGCTAAATTGCAGAGAAATTCTATTTAACCAGTCATTATATAGGCGTGTACTGCACCGAGTGAATATAGACAAATGCAATATGTGTGCATGCATTCATTTCCCAAAATGGAGACAGGGAACTTTGGGATATTATATGTTGCGTTAGGAGAATGAGAAAGATGGACACTTACAGTACAGTACAGTTGAGAAAGGTCTATTGGAATGTGGTTGAGGGCCAGAGTGGGAACCCATTATATACAGTCATGCACACATACAGAGGTTGTTTTTTTGTTGTTGTTTTTTTTCTCATAGTGCAGCCAACAAAAAGGTAAGCTAGGTTAAATGGCCCCTATAGACCGCCTGACTGATTTAAAACTCAAAGGCCACCTGCTTGGCACCCTAGGGCCTGTAATTGCCATCACTACACTGACAGCTAGAAAATCACACAAGAAAGGGATTATCTTGTGGCCAAGGTTCTTGTGTGCAGCAGAAACCACACGGTTGATTGCGTTAAGGTACCCGCGGAGCCCACCCCTGTGGAGGAATTAAATAAAGAAGCTGTGGTGGCTGTACATTGTGCTTTTAAGGTGGTTTCACTTAGAGACTGCTGTTAATCAGCGGTGAATGGAAGTCAGAGATCAATACGGAATGGATGGAAGTGGTTTGCGGGATGGATACAGAGTTAACACAATATACACTAGCTTTTAAAAAAGACCACTTTGGAGGACAACAATCATAGACATTGATAATGAGTAAGTACCTCTTGACCATTCAGAGCGGTTCTTTGTGTTTTCTAACCCCAATAGATGCTGTTTTTTGTGATCACCAAAAAACATAATCTCTTTCTTTTGCTTGATTATGATACCAAACAGCAGTCCCCAGAACTCCTCTATTTAACTGGAACTGTACGCTTCCTGCTGTACAGATACCTCAAAAAGCCCTGCAGCATTTATACAGAGAGCTCAGTTGGTTGCTCACAAAATGCTGCAATTGTGTAAAGCACTGTGGAAATTACTATTTTAAAAGTGGTGCTACAAATGAACAATTACAATACTTCAAAAAAATAAATAAGTTTTGTCAGGTTTGGCTCTGTCATGTGCACAAATGGTTGTACCTTAATTGAGTAGTCATTTTCCTGCTCCCACTCCTGAACCTCTTTAAGGTCGCAGCAGAACTGCACTCGCATAAATCTTAAGTTATCTCACCACCCCACTCCAAAGCTAGCTAGCCCAATAATACACAATTTTATCAATTTAGCAGAATTTATGCAACCCTAGCAGAAAAAAAAGAATGTATGGTGCAGTGGTCTTCCCACTTGGAAAATACTTTGAGGAAGTTCTCTAAATCTCAGACAGCAGAAGGCCCATTTTATATTGCAATGCATGGAAACTCGTTCAACCATTGGGGAACCAAGTTCTGCGGAATCACTTCAGTCCCGTTTTCTCGTGACGTGGATTTAAAAGCAGTGCAAGTAGCGTTTTGCTCAGCGTCTATTTGATTTTGTGGAGATGCAACCTCTGGAACCCGATCTACACCAGCTCTAATCAAATGTTGACCAGCCTCAGAGTAAATAAACACAAAGAGAAATTACATTTGTGACTGGCATAATTAAGCTCCCTGCCCGGTAACTGTGTCTGTTTCTCAACTTTGAACCCAGACTCTATAAGTCTGGGCTTTTACTGCAAAAATAAAATGCTTGCAGTGATCTTTCTAAAGGTATAAATAATACATGAAAGCAACCAATGCCAGAATGTTGTTTTTTCCTAATCATCTGAAAAATTACATTCATGAAATAATAAAGAATCCATTAGCCACAAATTGCAATGCATTAACAAGCTGGAAATGGTATTTTCCATCAATTTACACTGACCTTTCCATTGTGTTTTTGTACACATTCCCTTTATATTTTTTTTGCATTATACCATGAGTTATAGTTCGGATTCCTTCACTATTTCTGGAATCAATTCCTTTTTTTTCAAAAAAGAGAATGTGCTAAATGCATTATGCAAACAACTTTGTCTCATCAATTCTGAAATAACATTTAACTTGGACGTTTCTCCATTTTTCTCTCGTAGATGGTTAAATTACCAAGCCGACTTGTTTTGTTTCCGGTTCGCAACCTATACTTCTTCCTTTCTGTTTACTGGCGGACTACAGCCATGCCTAAAGCGGAACCTCGAGCACCAACTTCTCAACAAAAGTATGCTAGAGCAGAGTTTATGCGCTCCAAACAAGTTGATGGAGACGCGACTGATTTGCTTTTCTCTTTTTTGCGACATTTCAAAAGTTTGTTTGAAATTCGCTCTGCAATTGAAAGGAAAATACGTTGACTGTTTTCCTCCTCCATGGAATAGCGAAAGCAGTTGGCAGTTCAGGCTGGTATTGGCTTTATATCACACATTGCTTAATTTCCTTACCTGCCTCATTGTCTCCTTTAGTCCAGAATCACGCTTTCGGTGTCCACTTCAAGTAGTGCCAAGATTTTTCAAAACTCACAATACTGAGGTAAGGTGACATAAATGCATCTGATCCCCTTAGTCATGTCACTATCTTACAAGTTGATAGCGGTGATAGGTTAGCCAGCTCAAGGATTGCTGTTAAGCCTAATTAATACCTGGTTAAGTCAATTCTTCATTTAACTTTTTTTTTCTGAATTTCTGAAAAATCCAATAAAAAGACCACAATCAACAGCGCATTATTCCATCTCTTAATACTGTCTGACTTCCCGACCCTTACTGCAGCACTCGGCCTCAAGCCCATTGATTTTCTTTATCCGAGATCTAAATCTTAATAACGGGTCACAAATAAATTGTTTCATTTTCAAGAAAGGTTAAGTAATTCCTTAATGCACAGGGGCACGGTAGTTTTCAGCAAACGGGAGAAAACTGTGAATTCATAGTCATGTTCTTCAGTGAAGGAGTGTGCGTGGGATCAGCTCACACCAAACGGTGTCCATGTTCATGGCAATGAAAGAGCATGTCACCCGGAGCAAGAGTGTGGTGCACTGATGTGTTTTCAATATCTGTTGGACGACAATGAAGCTCTATGGCACGCAGGAATAAAATACTTTGGCTTCAAAGTCAATTCTCGATTTTTTTTTGGACAGTAAGGACACAAAAGAATATCACCATCCTCATCATGCAATGTTGTTGGCATGTTCTTGCTTTTTGTTGAAATGCAGCTACAAACAATGGAAATGTGGATTTTTGTCTTTTTGCATTTATTTTTAGCATTATTGTTGATCTAGGGATGAGGAATCTTGGAATCACTAGCTTGAAGTTGTACCCGTATTTGCATTTCCAACAGTTCTGTAGTTCTTTGTTATATCCAGGGTGCAGCAATGAAATAGAAACATCCCTGTGCCAATTTTACCATGGCTTGTACGGCTTCATTTTGCTAGCACTCTTCCTGCATAAAAGGATTACATGCAAGTACCCACACAAATGCTAGATACGTCGGAATTCATGCATTTCAGTTTATTTCCATCGATGACATTAAATAGATGATGAATGATGCGTATAGGAATGAATAACTCCATCCAGTGAGCAGCTGCAGAGGGTCATTTACCTCAGTGCATGGGAATAATGATCAGGTGTATAATCATGATTATGAGGGTAAGTTAGGCTATTCTATGAAGACAGACACATCAGAAGTGTTGACCAGAACGCACTGCTGTATTCCCTATCGCTCTGATAATAGAGGATGCCCCTTTGAGCAGACCCAGCCATCCCAGTGACATATCAGTTCGTGATATTACACCATGGCAGATGGCAAATGGATTACGACGACGTAAATTTGTGGAAATGCCAGACCAGAATCAGTTTGTTTTCAAGGTCGACACATCTTTTGCCTTTGCAGAACTGATTTCTCTACTGTCGCTTGCTACACGTGTAAAAAGTTTATTTTAAGAAGGCCCCCTTTGCATCTGCTTAGAGGTGTGTACTGGCTGGCAGTGTGTCTCCGATTCGACATGACCAAACAGAGTTTCCCATGTAAGCAGCATGGATTTGTCAGTATCTGTAATTTCACTCAAACAGAGCCGTTGGCCCGCAAAGACTACAATATGTTTAATTTATAATGTTGACAAGGCTTCAATATTCATTCCCAATTTTCAGCGCAGTAGTGTGGATCAAACAGCCGCACATCATGTTTAACAGTGTTTGGTTGCCTCACCAGTCACTTGTCATGTATCATTCTACCAGTTACTTTTGTAAGCTAAGAGCAGCAAAGATCACATTGGTAAAGAAAATATATATAAAAGTCCACTAGACGTTATGATGCCTCATTGGTCATTGGCAATCAATGAAAATCATTATTAATTTCACATATTTCAAGAAACCCTGAATACATAACACTGTCTGACTAAAGTCTTGACATTGATGGCAAGAATAAATTGCAGCTATGTGTTGTGATGAGTGTGGAAGGCAATCCCCAAGAGCAATACCCACTGCCAAAGTGTCAATGGGACGAATAAGTCAGATCAATCTAGCGAGAGGACACCTTTTCCCTATCCCATGTCCATTTAAGCTGATAAGACGGGTCTATTTCCCCCCCTCAGATATTTCTCTCAAGCTGTATTAAATCAATAACCATGCAGGGTTGGTGGCAGAAAACTGCCTCTGTTGGACTTATCCTCAGGTACTTCCCGGTGTTATGTGCCCCCAAATGTGCCGGGCCAAACACCCAGCTCACCTCTGGGTCCACGTCTCCTCTGTCAAGCCCGCTGGTTTCGTCAGCAGCTTTTTTCTCCAGACACATCGTAATGTTCACGGATAATTCAATTGAGCCTCAAGGGCACTGAAATATAAAAGGCACTAGAGGCCACTTATGCCATTGTTACACTGCCCACTAATGCAGATCTTAACAAATGTACTGCCCAGACTGAGACTTGGATTTCAATTACCTAAGGGAATATTCCGCAGTGGCCGTTTTGTAAAGGGGGGGGCGGGGAGGTCGAAACAAAATTGGTGCACTTAAGAATTTTCTTTGACCTTAAGAAGGTCATAAGGAAACAAGTTGAGTCAAGGAGACGCATTTGTCTGAACGGCCACAACTCTCAGGTTCCCATATTGGCGCGATCGAGCAATTTCTTGACTTTGAATCCCTGACCGAGGTCCCCGTGACAGCCATCTTTGAAGCATCATCGGCCGTCTCAGCCTCTCAGCCCTCACTCACATAAATGTCATCGCAATGCACCTGCTGACGGAAAGCATAACAGGAGAGAGCGAGAGAGAGAGAGAGAGAGAGGTGAAAGAAATACATAAACTGATTTCCGGTATGAAATGCGCATCACACGCACAGTGAATTGGAATAAATCCCTTCAAAAACAACACAACCGGACATTGTGGTCAACACCGCAGGAGGATGTAGCCCAGTATTTCATTTGAGGTTTGTTTGAAAAGCAAAACCCCTTTAGGTAAATTAAAGTATCCCTCCCGAATGGTACAGATGCAGCGCTAAATTTAATTACAATTCTCGCAGTCTCGGTTGAATTATTTTCACTGGGAATCCAAATAAATAAATGTAGGGAAACGGAATGAAGGGATCCCTCGCCGGCGTTCTCCGCATGAAACACGTCTGCAGTCGTTCTCCTCGGCCGGCATTCTTTACGGCAGGGAAAAAAATTATGAATTATTTTACCCCCTTGTATCTCCCACCCTTTGAAGATGTGAAAAAAATAAAAATAAAAAGTTTTAATTGACACTCTGTCTCACCTTCCCTAAAAGAGGACACAGTATGTCGTTCTCGGGGGAGTCTCGCATTAAACGAGACGGAAAGAAAATTCAGAATTCACATTCTGCAGGCTCTGGGAATGTATCTAAGAAAAAAAAATTAAAAAATCCTTCAAGAGGCATAATTGGAGCAAAGAAAACAGTTGAAAGTTTTCTTACAGCGTGCAAAATCACCTCGGCGCCCTAAACCCCGAGGCAACCCACAGATGAGTCCGAGGTGACTCAAAGAGTGTCAAAATGTCCTCATCATGAATTAGATGAATTCAGCTGCGAAAGAATAATAATGAGTGATTTCACTGCCGTATCCAAGACGCTCACGGGGACAAAAACAGGACATTGCTGATGGGCTGATGATCCTTACGTTACGGACGCAGGGGCACCGGCTGAACCTCTGTGGGCCAACATGATGTCAGGAGACACTGCCGATCTAATATATGCAAATAATTAATCAGCCCTCTCTCTTTCTCTCTTGATCCCAGTCGAACAAGTTGCTTTTGACACAGACGGAGCTCCCAAACGAGTCCATTAGCGCTCTCGCCTCAAAATTCATCTTCAGCGATGTTGACATTTTTGCAGGATAAGTCTCAACCTGACCGACTATCTGCCAGGGGGGACTTTCTCGCGGGACCCAGCTACACACACACACACACACGAGGCCCACATGCTTTCTCACTCGCACACACACATGCACGCGGCGAGGCAGAGAAAATGATCCCCACGTCCCGCAGCATTAGCATCTCGGCGGACGTCAATCACCGCAAGTGAGCGTGAACACACTTGAAAAGGCTCGTTGACAGCTCCGCGGGAAACGTCCGGCCTCGTTTCGGCAGCATCAGTAACAATCCTGCGCCGCCATCATTAGCGGTAATATAAATCAACAAGAGAAAAAAAAGAGCTAATTTCAGATACTACTCCCTTGTTAGATGCACTGGAGTCGCATAATGGGGCTGGACGAGGAGCAGGGATTTTTTGTAACGCATTTCAAAATTGTTTTTTTCAAAGTTTGCACACGTCCTCCTCATGCTCCTCTTCTCAAATCGTTCATTTTCATGCACGTTTTGCACTTGCACACCGTCCAAATCCTGGGAATTTAATCATCGATGCTCTTCGATCACAAATGAATCCGCCCGACCTGTCCACCTGTTTTACTCAGGTTTCAGCCTTAGTGATAATCTCCCCCTACCTTATCAACAGCGGCAGCCAATGTAAGCCGCCTTGTCAGCCCAGGAGGTGGTTGTTCTTAACAGCTGAATCAAGTCACCCAACACCAGTAGGTCAGACTTGCTGCGACGTCTGTATTCTAGACAGATGAACTAAAATGATCAAATGCCATACACTGTGCAATACATTATATGTAGGAAAATGTAAAAAAAATACCATTGAAATATTACTGAAGCGAAATGGGAAATTTTATAGAATAAAACCCAAAATGGATTGCGTATAGATCAGTCACATCCTTAATATTCCCAAATGACTTTGCCTCCCAGCGGTGCGTGAGAATCCACAGAGGGTACACCGAATAGAGACGGTCATCTGGGAACAAGGCGATAATTGATCACAATGATTATGAATCGTCCGGCTTGGAAAAATCAGTCAAAAGCAGAGACAGCGGACCAGCTGTGGCTGCCGATATAAAAAGAACAGTTTATTTCCACTGGATAGACAGACGAGAGAGCGGAGGCATGGAGGATGGGTGGCAAATCCACTATTTTGCTTTCCCCCGGCTGCCTCAGCTGGGCTTTACAAGCTGCAGCTGGTATCGTCGCTCAAAGCACGTTATTATTATGGAACATGTTTAGGAAGCAAATGCAAACAAAGGCATAACCAGGCGGTTCATCATTCACTCCACAGTGCAGTGTGTGTGATCTGTTTATGCAAACGAAGAAGAGAAGGAAATTGGTGATAGAAAATTCCCTGATGTCCACGAAAACCCTCTTGTCTCTTTAAATATGAAAATGTTTTAAAAAAGCACATTATTTTTCAGGTGAAAGGAGCTACTGGAACTTGGTCATTGATTTGTCTCCCTTACACGGCCAGCAGCCGTTGACGGTGGGAATTAAGCTCCAGTCATAAATCAGTGAAGTCTCAACACTTATACATCCCACACAGATTCTTAGATGCAGTGAGACTTGCACTCTCTTGGGATTTCATTTTTTCCTATTTGCATTTGGAATAAACATCCACAAATCTGACTAATTACACAAAAAAGACGGCTCTTCACAACTCCAGAACTTGCTTGAGAATTATCCAATTTTTTTATGTTTCCTTCAGTATCAAAGAAATAAGGCGACATGTATCTCAACATCCATGGCGACATTGCAAAGAGGAACTACTAATAGTTAATTCGGCATACTTTAATAGTGAACGTAGTCATAAGTTACAATCCATCACAGGCTGAACACTCGTCTGTTCCGACCGACTCAATGGAGCAATTGAAGTAAGTCGCTTTACATAAAAACGTGCAGCGAAATGAATGCGATGTTCGGTAATAACACACAGTTTAACTAAAAAGTGAGTCCACTCATGAACTTTAATATGTTATAATATATATAAATATACAGATGAAAGGGGTGCAATTGCCAGCATTTTGCCTGAGGATGGGCCCACAGTGTCAGACTGTGAACCCCTTTCCCTTAGACCAGTTTATTGTCTGTCACGGTCACGGTTGCACAGGCGGGAGCGAGTGAAACACCCGGGAGAGGTCGCCAGCCAGCAGACAGTCACCTACAGTTCTGAGTTTCATCGTGCATCGACCCTCTTGTCCTCGCACTAAAGACAAACTTCGGGGCGGAGCCGGTGCTCACTCCTCACAGAGAACGGACCGAGCTGGATTGGGACTTTCGCTGTGAGGCAACAGTGCCGAACGCCACTCCGCCGCGCCTGCACAGAGTTAAAGACATTGATGGGAAATTTAAGAAGGCATAGAGCAGCACAGAATGTCAAACGCAATAATTATTGCTCTGCATGGCGGTGACTGGGAGACACGCTGCGCTGCAGTCTGCGAGACAGCTGACTCCGAAAAAAAAAACCTGCGTGAGCCAGAGATCGATTCCTGGCATTACCCGCTTCTCGAATGCAATCTCTCCATGCCTTTGGCCCCGCTATGCTGTGTGGATGAAGAGGGAAATCTGAGCGGTTTTCCAAATTTTAGGCAAAAGGCAGTGATTGCTGATCTCATGGTGGTTGACCTTTTAGACCAAGAGTTACTTGGGGTCTTTTATTTTTCCCAAAAGCAATATTCACACGGAATTGTTAGGACTCTGAACCGATCAATTAATCCTCCGACCGTCTCCCTCACGTCCGTGGGTAATGATGCCGTGATGCGCATCGATCACACAGGGGCCTCTCGATCGGATAGCGCGGGGAGCCAAATGCGTGTCTGTTTTCACAAAGTCAGGGGGGAGAGCGGGTGAGAAGTCTGGGTTCGCGTTCCCGTTGACACGCAACGGATCACGGCGTGTGAGACAAAACGAAACATCTGCCGGGGCCAGGAGATTTAGAGCCGCCTGTCACGCCTTGTCGGTGGGGGCTTTGCGCCGCGTGCCGTGTTTATGTGCACAGGGTAGAGGCACAAGTCGAATGGGATTGCAGCGGTAGAGACGGATCAGATTCCAGCTCGTGGTAGATATGGATAGTTGCGGATTAACAGTTGTGGCTCAATTAGCCCCCACAAATATTGATTATTGGTGACGCTTTAAATGAAAACTATCCACGTTCTAAACGTTGAACTCAACGAAGAGGCCAGTTGATGCTCATCTTTTTATGTGACATACCCTATGTATCCTACCCACATCTCCCCCATTGACTGCTTCGGCCCCTGATTGGAGCGCTAAAAAGTGAGTGGGCTTCGGGTCTTACACGATACCTAGCCACAGTCGACAACTTATTTTGCGAGACTAATGTAACGAACTAGCGAAGCTCTGTGAGTCTCCGAGAGTCCTTGGATTGAAAGCTCAATAAGGTGATTTCTGACCTCAGAATTATTTCCCCACTTGTGTGTTTACAAAGGCGCTACGGTTTACTCCCAGTGATGGGGGGGGGGAAACAACAACGGTTGCCACACACAAGTGGTGCACCTGGGAGCCGTTTTCATTGTGCTGTTGTCGCAGCGTCTTCCTCTTCTTACTTTTTTTTTTATGTTCCCCTCGTGAATCCCTTATGTGCTCTCAGGAGCACAATCAAGAGAGCCTTCTGGGCATTTCGCAATGATGTATAGTCCCGTGAAAGTGCAGAGGCGAGGTATCTGTAGTACGTGATGTGGTGTTGTGATAGGACCAAACAAGTCCAAGGTCGTCCATTGGTGATTAAGAGACGCCGCCGGCTGAAGCACGAGATTCTATTCAAGGTTTTCTTTAAATAGTTGTCGACTAATGGCAAATCAATATTAGAGCGGAGGGATGATTAAACATTCCGTCTTTGACTAATGACGTTAAGGCCTGAGCTCCTCATAGCGCTAACGTTCCCTACCCTCAGAAATACACCTGGCAGATTTGTACCTCAAACAAGAAAAATAAAAAAATAAAATGCAAGCAGAGCATGCATCTGCAATCGCAGCGTGTTAGAGGGACAGGGCTAAAGGTGCAGCAGATCAGTCTGCATATAAACGGCTCCATCTATTTTCAATTAAAAGATGCCATCGATTCGAGCCCATTGGTATGCATGGGAAAACAGCAGATGAGTGAGGAGTGTTCCCGGGTTGTTTTCGCCGCTGAGAGGGAAGTGAAGGGCGTTCAAGCAAATCGAGCCGCTTTGTACACACACGTCTTAACACAAATTAACCAAATTATAAATAAATTTGTCATACTCAGGGTTGGGATTCCGGATAAAGGGGGATTAAGGGTAGCAATGCGGTAAACAAAGATAATCCCAATGCTCAATAATGCAACTCACCTCCCTCTCGGAGGATTGAACATATTTGTTGCCACTTATGTACAAACGATCTCGAGAGGCAATCACTCCCGTTGAGTGAGTAAATCAGCGAGCTCCGAATCAATGTTTCATAATGTTGTGCCTTGTAATCAAGAGTTTTAATTATTCAAGTTGCACCGTCAGTCGCAAAACATTTCAAGAAATAATCTGATAAATCGCTTTAATTCTGACCTGCGCTTAGTAACCGGCCAAAGCAGACTTTGGTTTAATTTCATCCAGGATAATCATCATTTCCTCAAAGCAATTAGATCGGCAGTGTCATTATAAAAAAAACAATCACATCACCATCCGCACCTGGGTCACTCTGAGGTCTCACTCTTTCTCCCTCTGTTTTGTGATTCTAGCCATCAAGCCCAATCATATTGTACATTTATTAGTGTCAAGTAATGGTAACAAGCATATAATGGATATGTGCGCCTACATCATGAATTATCCATTCTGCTGAGACAGCGTTAATGCTTCACCCATCCCATCACACTGTGTTGGAGTAAGTATGGCTGACAACACAATGTGATTATTAATGTTCTCAGTGATTTCCTATGCCAGATTAAGCCGATGTATACACAAGGTTTTCTGTTTTATCCACGTTTATCCTCAATTTGCAAATTGCTATTCATCACATGGAAGATGGTAACATTAAACGATTACAGCAAGACCAAATTATATAACTGCAGTCATACATATTTATGTCTGATTCACACTCATACTGTCATAGATTAAGTCAAGCCCTACATTTGCTCGATGCTATTTCAATTTAGCAATGTTAAAGAGGCTTTTGGTGCTGTTTGTACCATCAGGGTTATTTGGGTTTATTTATCAGTAACACTGAGCTGAGGATTCTTCACTAGAGGCACGTTTTACATCCAACTATACCTCTCAATTTTGCTAATTGGAATTTCAAGCCACTCCTTTCCTCCTCCCCGATCTTATGCAACTGTTTGCTGATAAGGACACGGCAAGTAAACAAACACCTTTGCAAGAAGTTTCAGCAACAACGAATGCTACATTTTAAGACCAGGGACATTTTTCCAATTCTATCTGTTTTGGGCTCAGCGAAGTTGACAGGTTATCTGGTTCATTAGTCTCCCTGAAATTCATCCAAAAGTTGGAATAATTAAGGTACGATGTTGGCATGTTATGAATTAAACTGATGTTTCTTTCCATTTATTTATCTCTTAAAGTCTACAGATTGACTTCTGCCTTTTCATTTGGAGGCCAATAATAATAACACCTACATAGGCCGAGACATAGGCTATGTTGTTGAGTCTAGGAACTAATTTTCTTTCCCTTTTTGGGAAATTTGCTTATTTAATGTCTTTGAGAAGTTCAAGATCAATTGTGTCTCTGTTCTTTCAATATACAGATAGCTCTGTGACATATTTAGCAAAGCTTAGCACAAAAAAGAGAGCAGTACTTTCTGTTGTATTCTTTAAAACAGATTCATCTTCTTTTTTCTTGGACCGGCCAAAGCTTTCATTTACTTAATTCTTTGCTCATATTCAATTATCAATGACCATTTCAAAGTGCTGTTTAATTTGACTGGATGTGATTTGCACAGCCGTCGTCGACCTTCACTGACCATGCCATTCTGTGTGCTTGAGTTTGTTAGCCTGCAACGACATTAGTTCAGACCAGATCGGGAAAGCAGCCTGAGAGAGCCTGTCTCAGCAATTTTTTTTGCATGGTTTACGAGCGAATACTCGATAAAAGTTCAGACGAGCAATTATCGGGGCTCAGGGCTATGAAAGTCCTCATTATCAGCGATACTACAATGGCCAGACAAGGCTCGACTTGCAAACAAAATGGGACTCGGAGGTGGGGACTTGGCCCAGGATTAATGGCCAGAGTTGGAGGCCACTGGATCCCTATGACAAAGTAATGAAAAAAAGACATATGGATGGAGTTCAGCCTGGCTGAGCTTGGGGGCCTCCATGCCTGACAAACACATTATGTGCCAGACAGACTGACGGGAGCAGAATACAGAAAACAACTGTTAGTGGAGAAAGCACATACAGTGTAAACTATGCTACATAAGGGATAGAGATATCACTAACTCAGAATACAATGGTCAACATTTTGTTTTTTTTAAACACAACACTAATCTTGTTATTAAATCATGCGTCCAAAGATTGACCAATAGAATAAGTTGCAGTGTCAGAATCTTGTATCTGTTCGATGCCATTGCATCATAACTCAATCCAGCCTCACGGTGTTGTCCCTTGTTTCAACTCAGATTAATCAATGATTACAGCCTATCAAAAACAAATTAATAAATGTCACGGCTTGGTAGGGATCTCAAATTTGTTACAACGTCTATTAACATCCCGGGCCATGTTGTGTCATCATCTTATCAGACGAAATTAAAATCCATCAAAGAAAAAAAGATGCCTGGCAAATTTAACCTAACTGCCAAAGCACAAGGTGCTTTAATAGAACTGAAAACATCAACGGGCATGTGCAAAAAAAAAAAAAAAAGACTTCCAGAGTGCTAAAAATGTTTTGTTCTGCAGAGCAATGAAAAATTAAAACCCATTACAAAATAATGAGCTACCTGCTGCCGACATCGGCTATCTTTTTCCGGCTGCCATCTTACGTCTTCCTTGACGCACCCAGGAGTGGCAGGCTGCTGTTCTCTCTTGTCGCAGCACTCCGCCTCGCATTAGTAGATGTAATGGAAAGTAGAGTTTGCAGCTACCTGTGGCTAACCTGAGAGCAAGGACAATAGGCAAGAAGAGGGCCTTCAAGCTCCTTACAACCTGATAAGAGTATTATCAGGTGTGGCAGCATGGACGAAACAAACGCACACATCTGGGTTGTAGAATCTTTCAAGTCAAGTCTGAATCGGAATGAGGGCAGGGAATGTCCAAACATTTCTGAGCACACACGAGAAAGTTTGTAAAGTTCTGGGTCCTAAAGAAGTTTTTTCAGACAGTACTTAAGTGTGGAAATGAATGGCTGCCACAAAAGCACAAAGCCTTGACTACTCTGAAGATGCAAGGCTGGCACAGGCCGCCTTCAAGATGTTCAAGCTGCAGCGTGTTGTTTTTTTCTTTTTTTCAGGGTCAGGGCTTTGTTTGTCGCAGCCATGGTCTGGGTTACACACTCCACTTCTGCTATGTACCAAGCCACTACTTTTGGAGCGGGTGAGTCCCTCGTGGCCTTTCTCAAAGAAGTGGATGACATCCCCCGGGAAATCAAGGAGCCACTGTCGTACAGAACAAAACTATTTCTGGATGCAAGCGTCTCTTTTGCAGCAACGTTCTGGTACCCAAGAACACTTGAGACGGCGGGGGGGACTTACCGTGTATCTGTACATACTCAGATCTGTGTGCTTGCTTCGAACAGGGTATTGGTACTGAAACTGGTGCAGCTTACCAGGTAACAGTACAAACTCGTGATTGTGGGTTTTTTTGGGAACGTGAGGTAACCCCTGTTTCATTTTACAAGGGAAAAGCAGGGAGTAGGAAAGAACATGTCCCTAGTCTAGCACCTTGAACTGTATTGATACAATGCCTGAGGTACTGCAATGCCAGATAATGCAGACCTTTACAATAGAATGGACTTACAATGCCCCATTGATCCACTGGTGCAGGATAGCGTTGCACTAACTTGACGCTAACTGGAAACCAGGGCCTCTCTCTGACGTTCCTCTAAAATAGGTTTGCCGGCAACAGCAGTAAATAGATGGCCACTGGTGACAAACAGTGCATGCACTCGGCAAATGAATCCGTAGTGTGCAGTTGGTCAATAGAGGGAACAATAAGCGTCAAAGAAGGACAACAGGGTTTGGGGGAGGAGGGAAATACTGTAGAGAGTTCAGCTGTAGGGAGGAGACAGTAAAAATGACTCATTGCATGTCCATGGACCTGCCCCAGCAGCACAGTAGGATGCATGATTCACAGAGAAGAAGTATGTAGAGATATTGAAAAGAATATGACATTTGGTTCCAATTTGAGAAGATTCATTTTAATAAACTATTTCAGTGATGGAAAAAAAAACCTTCTGACCAACATATGATTGAGTCCAGCAACAACCGTGTCTCCGATCATTTCATCACGTGCATGTTTTATTACCACTGAGTATAACTTCAGATTATGGTCATCACGATTTAAATATGGTGAATTATGAATTGGGAATGATTATAACGCCACCCTCCCCCCTAATATCAACAGCAGCTTAATTACTTAATATGCTTAAGTTATGTGCGCATGTACGTGTCTTGGCAGACCAGGAACTGAGCACAATATGGATGTAATGAAACGTAAGCGCTGCAGATTTAATCCCACATGAATGTGTTTTTGTTACGATTGTGTGACACTGAAAAAACAGAAGAGCTGATATATATAAAAAAAAGAATAACTTTTTTCCAAGGGAAACAATCCATACAAGTCCTAGGGCTTTGAGGAGAATAGCATCTTTACCTGCTTTGGGTTAAAATAGCGCAGGATAAGACATTATCAGACTGGGCCATGGGTCTGGATTTTCTTATCGCTTTGTTGGAGGATTTTGGAATCATACATAGTGTAGTTTGGCAGTTCCATATCCCTGCAATGAATAAAGTATAAGTCTCAGTATGAAATCAATTGTTTGTTCTTTGTTGCGTCTCAGGCAGAGAGAGATTGTTTTGCCTTGGTAACTGTCACCGGTCTCACGGTTCTTTCATTACCTCTCTGTGACAACGCCTTTGCTGTCAGAGAAATGCCTGGAAGTGTAATGAATGCGGATCCATTTTTAATCATTAGTTTGACAGTGATGATCGAAGACTCTTTACAGCAGTTTACTCTGCGAAAGGCCCACTCTGTACTTTCAAGTCTTTTAACACGAATGGGGGGAAAAATTCCAACTTTTATTATGTATTGTATGGAAATGTATTAAAAATAAGTGTGATTAGTTTAATATTGAGGAGTTTATGTCCATACAAAGCTAACAAAACTATCTCACTTACTTGCTTGTTCTGGAGCTTTTGACCACAGATTTTCTTTCAGCAAGGTAGTATGTGCCCGGGATCTTCCGAAAATCAATAAAATAATTTAATTATATAAACATAAATTAAGGGGATACATCCCAGGTGAATAGGATACATATTTAACTAATATATATCTCTATGAAACTTCCCCAGTTAATGACTTGCATTAATACAATCGTGTTATGTAGTTTTCTGAAATTTCATATTTATATTTGCAAATGATGCATTATCGTGTGTGCTAATTTGCATACATTTCCAGAACAGAAATGAGTTTAACGTATTTGTTTAATTTCTTTGACTTATTGGGCGTAAAGATTTTGACAGGGTTAATTTTGGATACCTCACATATATTAGGGGTGTCTCACCCATTACATAACAAAATACTGTCAAAAAAAAAAAAATAGCCCCGAAATAACAACATAGACCAGTACAACATTATGTTTTTTGTTGTTGTTGTTTTCTTCCTGGGTCTCGCCTTCATTAAATAATGAAATAGTATGATTAAAACCATTAAAAGAAGGCAGCTGTGTCTAGTATACTGCAGCATCCAGTACTGTCGCTGCCAGCCATGCAGAAGCAGCCAGAAAAAGAAAAAAAAGACCAGAGAAGATATAATGTTGGGCTTTGGGAGATCCCGGAGCTCTACAGGGGGTCCCACCAATTTCACACCATGGATGCACATTCCGTAAACACACAGCAAATACTCATCTGAATGTGATTTAGCCACAAATTCTCCAAACAGTGGCGGTGACGGATGAAAACAAGCCCCTTCTGACAATGTGCAGCAGCGTCTCGCCGCCTGATTGCTAACACCATTGAGCAAAACAATTGCGTGAGTGGCAGCCCCACAAGACAGCAGCCTTCACAGGAAAATAAATTGAAATTTGAAAATAATACGTCTATTTCGCATCGCTGGTGGGAGCAGATTCATTTGTTGCTTTGACAATCTGTTATTTGGAAACAAAATATGACTTCATTTCACCGCTTGGTAATCACTGTAATCACGAATGTCAGTATGCTTGTGCGTGTGCCTGCATGTGATACAGTGTGAGGGAAGGCAAATAAATGGGAGGGAGGATGAGAGCGAGAGAGAGAGATAACTGAGGTCTCTCTTTCACCCCATAATGTGCCCCATAACCATGTCGAGGAAAATGAACCAGATTGGTAATGACTTGTACGGGAATCCCAAGTAGCCCCTCACACCATGCCAACAGATTCTCCTCAGTTAGAAGCAGGTATAGCTTTCAGCTGGTGGGGAAACTTGCCACAAAAAAAAGAAGCCTGTAACTGAAATGGCTCTCAACAGCAGAGCAACTCAAGCCATGCTTGGGCTAACACATCGGGACTCCAGCCTGCTTTTAAGTGACACCCCCCGCCCCTCCCTCCTCCCCTCCAACCACCGTCGGAGGGTTTTCAACTCGCGTTTAATCGGTTTACAGCCGCTCATGCGCGTAATGCCCATTTATCATGAGCGAACAATGCCGGCCCACCCACTCGCAACACAGCCGGCCCCGTCGCCTCACATGCCAAAACATCCATTTACGTTAACCACCATTAGTCTAGATTTTATTTATTTTTTTAATACATGTATTTTCACTTCGATTATTTATTTTTTTGACTTTTTATTTGACAGGCTCATCTGTTCTTTGCACTTAGATTGTACCAGTTGAATAACGCTGCTCAACACTCACGCAGAGCTACAGTCATTTTACTCGGTGGGATATTTATATGCGTCTACTGCAGGAGTCGGCAGCCATTTAGATATAAGGTGCAATTTTTTCCATTTTCTTGTTAATCAGTGTGCCGTATCAACATTGATGTGAACATTAAGTTTAAGTGTGACACCACATCAATATGTAAATCTCTAACGCAGCTGTACTTGCATACTATTCCATATGCAGCAACATAAAAAATAAATGATTCTCACATAATCAGGAAATTGTAATTATATAAGAAAGCACTTTACAAGAAGGCTGCCATTTTATGAAAACATATTCGTCTGGGTTGAAATCATTAACCCCACTAATCTTCCACCAGTGTTGCTCATCAGCAATACACTTAACATATTGTTTAAATAAGGCAGCAAGCACTAGCAAATCAGAGGCTGAGTAGGGCGGATCTTAACTAAGGTGGAAAAAACAGGAAAAGTTGCTCAGTACCTCTGAATTGCTGTCATCTGTCAAATTATGTCAGATAATTTTATGACTCAATATTCTGACTGTAATCTTGGGGAAAAGTAAGATATTGTACTTTGGATTCAATTATGTGCGAGGTTAAATACCTGAAAGGGAGCTCCCGGTATTTTTTGGGTAATTCCCTCCACAATCTGGTCCTTTTTTTTCCCGGGGATGTTAGGATGCTAACACTTTTTTTAATTAGCACTAAACACGAAGTGCAATTGAGGCTGGGGATGCCGTTACTTTAGCAGGTATTTAAAGTTTTGAACCAATTAGAGAAAAAAAAAAGTCAAGTGATGCTTTAAGCTGGTGAGAGGTTCACATGTGAAAACTTACATAATGCATTAATCAATATCATGACTTTTGAATATTTCATGTTAAAAATCAAGCCCAGTGCATGAAGATATTCCGGTTGAAGTGATGATGATAAAACGATGGGAGCAGCTTCAGCCCTCGTAAGAGCAAGCATTGGAATATGGTTGCTGACAGGTTTTGCATGATTGATGAGCTGATGCACGGAAGGTCATCTCATTTAACATCGCGAAGTCCGAGCAGCATCCTCTCTGCTCTCGGTCTTGTCAGACGGAGCTAGAGGAGGAATCAAAGTGAACGTACGTGAATGCCGTACATGTGGAGAAAAGGGCAATCAGCGGGAAGGACGCGTTAGCTGTCGTGTACAACCTGCATCACGCATTCCCTCCCTGCCGACGGATTCCCATGGAAACAACGCATTGATATGCTCTTTTCTTTTGTCTGCCCTGGCATCGGACATCACGTCTCGCCATCTCTGCTGTCATCGGTTTACACAATTATAAAGATTAAAATCCGAAAAGCAGTCCCCGCAGGGCGGGTCGCGACAAACCACATCGTGACTTTCTGTCGAGGTAAAAGCTGAAGTGTCACCGTTGCCTCACGCAGGACGAAGGGCAAAGATCTGCCACTGGGTGTTTGTGAGATCTCATGCTATGCTTGTTTACGGCCAAACAAGTGAAGCAAAGTCTGAAGCTGGAGGGCGAAGCCCAGGGTTGTCAATCATTCATGAGCACGCTGCTCTCTCCTTGCCACAATGTTAACTACTTGGGAAATGTAACTGAGCTCATTTATGAATTATGGATTGTTGCATGAGCTGACCTTGAATTCAAGTATTTTTTATTATTTTTCTTTAAGCAATATGTATTTGCTACAGTTGCATGTTTCTGTCCTGAGGGCCATGTATGTGTGTGGAACAGGTGCATGTTCTATGTACACTGGTGGCGGGCTGGGCTATAATTCAATATGATGGTTTATCGTATTTTAGTAGGATAATATCATGATTAAATCATAATTCCACATATCGCGATACACAATTACGCCTGTCTAAATTGATAACAAGCAAATACTGACTCAAATTTATCAGATGATCAAAATAGGGTAAATCAAACTATTTACTTAATCTGATTACTTTAACAAAATCTGTATATAGCTTGAAATATTCTTTATTTTCTATGTAATTTCACCTCAAACTGTTATGTTAATTTTGAAATAAAGATCTTAATAAAATGAGAAAAGAACTCGGCACTATTCATTTGCCCGGTATTTATTCACGTAGGAGGCTAAATAGGCTTTACCATGTGGTTAATTAATATTGACGATTCATTTATTGAACTACCAAAAAATATTCTTGTGATAAATCATCGTCATGTAGATTGGAAATTACTTTTACCTTGATAGAAGATTTTGCAATATCGCCCAAGCCCTACCGTGGTGAGGGGTTTGTATCCAGGGTTAAGACCAGAGCCTATTTTAAGTCTCATGCAGTCCTCAATCCTAGATAATTCTATTATACCTCATACCCTCTCCCCTAACACGTTTTGCATTAAAGCAAACCCCAAGTCGTTGCACCCCCAGCAAGATAATACTTTTAATATATAGATCAAATAACTCATCTATGGACTTTGTAGTGATATTTGCTGTATTTGTCAGAATTCCTCTCATATCACCAGGGTCATTAAATATTGCGCTATTGGCTGCTGTGCTCCAGCCTGGAGCTGTAATAGCCTCCTGGTGTCCAGCTGTGAGTAGCTCACCTTTAAACAGCTCTGCATGGGGTGGCTAAAGGCCTTTCATGTCAGTAATCATAGAACGCATAATCATGAAATGGCCTTGGGTTGTCTGCAGCATGTTGGTGTGAAATGACCGAAAGCAGCTGTGGATGACATTAAATTAATAAATGAGACATTTGTCACCAACCCCCTTCAGCCAATCCCAAATCCGTACGATTATGAAACACTATGTCATTTTAATAGGTTGAGTTGATGTTTTCATTTCAATTATTTCATTCCTATATATAATTTATTATGTGTTATTGTTTTATTCAGCATGGGCCATGTTAAATTACTTCAGGGTGGACTGGTATTTCAATGACGAGACTTTAAAGATCAATCCATCCATAACTAATCACCAGTTTTTTTCAAATTTCATGATTGAATGTATAAGCTTCATCAAAGATGAACATTTGTCTTTAGCTTGTATGAGGCTGAAAAGACGGGTGACCTCATTTCCATGCTTTCATTTACAGTCCTTTGCAATCGGGTGAACTCAGGTCAGCTTGCCACTGCTTTGTAATTTCCCTCCTATATTAATTAGTTAATATTGTACTGTACCTAAATGCCTACATCGCCAACCTTACAAACAGACACTTGTCTCGTTTCAGTTTGTTTTGTACAATGCATTTAGAAAAAATAATAATACCAAAAAAGGTAAGGTAAACCAAACAAAAAACGGACAACAGCAAAACTGAAGGACTGGAGTCTGCAGTCTGTGTGGTTGGGACTCCAGCCTTCTGATTCACAATTCACAGTTCAAAACAGTTCAAATTGATACTGATTATCGCCACATGATTTGCTTAGGTTTTGCTCCTGTTCATATTTCATTTTCTTTTTGTGTTTTTTGTGTATTTTTCTTTTCCCCACCCGCCCACCACCAATGGCTTACGTGACATGGTGGTGGTGGTGGCGGTTGGTCGGTTAGTGTATCGTGGCATCGTCCTACATGGACTCTCCACTCAGCAGATCTCCAGGCAGCAGGGTGTTAATGGAGGCCAGGCCAACAGTTTTGACGAAAACAAGTCCCCACTTGAGCAAATTTCCTTGAATTTATTATGGTTGAAATCTACCACTTAGCTTTGTCCACCGTTATTTTTCCTCACCATCTCTGAAAGAGAGCTCAGAGAGAAACATGACAGAGCCTGCTGATATCAAAGAAGGCTAGGGTTGTAAAGTTCAGAGCTTTTCATTTTTCTCTTTTACGGCAATGAAGATTATCCCATCAGTTTATTTTATTGGTACATCGGTGAGTTTGGAGATAACACTGTGAAAGAGGAAGTGGGTACTGGTTAGACTGGTGCATGCCTGCTGAGGATACCATTTCGCTTAGCTATTAGCGACACGTTCTCACTCCCAATTTCTCAAATACGGCAGCTTGGTCAGCAGCCCTACCAGTGTTGTAGTCGAGACCGTTTAAACCAAGACCAGAGTGTATTGAGACCAGGGCTTTGAGGGGTTGAGACCAAGTCAAGACCAAGACCAGAGTGTATCGAGACCAAGACTGTGAGGGGTCGAGACTCACACATTCATTCCCTCAATGAATGACACAGGTAAAATCTAAAGCATGCAAACCGTAGCCCCTTCACAAATTGACCTGAAAGAACTATATTCCCACTGAAAACCAATGAAGACCCCTCTTCATTTCCCCTTATTTTTGTGACACATATACTGTATGTGAGTATCTATGAGTGTAGCATGAGAAATGTCTTGATGAACCAATCATAAGGCACTGCACAGGTGAATTGTGTGTGTGGGAATATCCCTTTGCCTTCTATCAGAAAGCAACAGACAATCAACATCACAGGATATTTGGTGATTTCCCCACCGTTGTGTTCTGGACTGGTTGGACAACACATATCTATTCAAATGTATCCTCCAAATATTAGTTAATTTATAATTCACCGGTCTCATTCGGCAACTTCACCGTCCCTGATTGACCTTAATGAATGGATTTCCACATAATCCTGACTTTTCTTTTGACCTATAATTAATCTACTGTCACAGTCAGCAGCAATTTTTTCTTTTTTTTTCTCCTCACCACACAAATCTTTTTTCCACGAATGATAAAGTCTCATTTATTACCACAGGTACTTAATCTTAGCACTCATTGGAAACATCTGGTTGATAAATGGCTTGCATGAAATTAAACAGCAAATGAACACAGAGGGTATCATGGATTGTCGCTTATCTCTCCTAGGGTATCCAGGGCAATGAATACATAAATTACACAATGTTAAGGCAACCCTAAAAAGGATAAGCGGTTTGGATAATGAAATTGAAGGCAGGATGAACGCAGCGGCTATTAACATGATATTGGTAAATTTGTGGTGTTGTGTTAGGGGGATATGGTTATAAAAAGGGAGGTAACAAGTACTAATTTCGCAGTAATGACAATATTTTTCATACAAAAACTCCCGGCGCAGATGCATTCTGGAAGGGATTTATAAGGTCAGTTATGGTCAGTAAATAATGTCTGCTATCGTGTAAAGATGTATACTTTAAGTCAAATAAATGTAAAAATCTATACACGATTTTTGAAACTTTACACGGTGTCACCAAGGTTACCAAGGGCTCTGTACAAGAGCTGATAAATCCTCCTTTTAGGAATGGAGCTTTTCAGTATGTGCTCCCTAACATGACAGCCACTGTCAGAAACATATTAGAGGGAGATTGGGGAATAGAAAGCCTGTGGTTGGGATGCATTACACACACACACACACACACACACACACACACACACACACACACACACACACACACACACACACACACACACACACACACACACCAGTGATAGCATGAAGCGCTTCATATATAATGTGATTTTTCTAGCCACTGGGCCCTCTCGCTTGTTTACCCCCGGAGCATAAAGAAAGAAGAAAGAGAGGAAGGAAATGGAGAAGAAGTTTGCTCGAGACCTTTGCCATGTTTTGTTTTTTTTTGTCTTCTGGCATTTGCAATTAGCACCAGGCTGCCAACTGACACTGAGAAACAGATGCTGTCCATCCGTTTGTCACCGACTCTTATTTCAGCCTTTGTCGAGCGGAGATTGTGCCCTGGCGAACTGCGAACATGTCCTTTCTGAGCGATGGCGCTGCCCTGTAATGAGGGTACGACTACTCGTCTTCAATCGCAAACTGTTAATTATACTCCCCTTTATTGTGTGTGTGTGTGTGGCGCATGAAAAGAGAGGGGGGAGTAAAAGAGCTAAGGATTATGGGAGGAAAGGGTCAAATGGCAACCTGAAGCTATTCAGCAGCATATGACACATACATGATTAGGTCAGAGTTTACAGGATGGGGTCTTTACGGGCTACCCCTGAAAGAAAACAAAATTGGTTTTATTCACATAGAACACACACTTACTACTCGCTACATGATGCAAGATGCAATGTAAAAAGCCGTAATTGCCTCTATTCTTCCAGCAAGTAATGCAGCTGTTTGGTAAACAACGTGTGCGCAAAAGAGTTATGAATGATTTATGGTGCACACGTTTACATTTTAAATGAGCTGTTCGGCGGTCAGCGGTGGGGTATCAAACCTCGGCCATTAATCACGGCTCAGGCCGATCCGGTGTCTGTCGAATCCGGACTAGCATTAATCTCGTCCTTTTTAGTGGCGCTCCAACAGAAACACTGACCCGTTAAAACCCTGAACACATGCAGACACATCATGCATGCTACAGGGCAAATGTATTGACGGTGATATAGTGCATACAGAGGCAAAAGAAAACCCTATATAAACCTTTCCTAGAACATTTGGGTTGCCTCCAACATGCAAATGGGTGGCATTCCTCGGTTACTTGTTCATGAAAATAACGGGTCCCAAACTCTGGGCGGCGAAGAGTTAAACCTGGTATGTTCATGCAACAAATATGTTCCTAAATGTCATTACTTCTCTTTGCATGGATCCTCTGCGGGGCCTAAGAGGGACTCCTGTAGTGGCGGATGTCTTGTAAAACAGATGAGCTGTTTTATTAATGATGTGTTAATAATTAGTTTTTGGCATTTAGATAAAAAAGCAGTGACATTATACACGCTAGTCGCAGTGTCCCAAAAAAAAAGGGGGGGGGGGGGGGATACATAACTTGTTTTATGCGGAGGTTGTGAGGAAACGCTCTGAGTTGTTGAACACTGTCATTACGCTTTCACTCGCTATACGGCACTCTAGCCCATCACGAGGTGTTTAACGCCACCAGCCTCCGTAATGGGGCGTCACTTTTCATAATTTTGCTCGGGGGGGAAGGAGAGAGAAAGCAGGATGTATTTCTTTTTATACGATTCCCTACAGCCGGCGGTTATGAGCGTTTACGGACCTAGTTTCTCCCCCATAAGTCACGAGCAGGGCTCATATTGTTGGGTCAGTATCAGACCCAAGGAGCTCTCCCGCAGCCTCCGCACGGTAGTGAAAGATTAACAAAGTGTAAATCAAAGTACTTTTACACATCAGGCATGATGGGTGAGATCAATCACTGCTGGACATGGTGGACAAGCCTATTACAGCAAGTGCCACTCGGCATAAATCTCTCCCCGACAGAGGTGGCGGCGAGCCTTGCGATCAGAATTCACAAGAGAATTATTGCGGAATTATGATTTTGCACTGGCACAAAGGAAGTGAAGATTATTGATTAGAATGCATCAAAATATTCAAATCGTTTCATTCCTTATGGGATTATTATTGCCAGAGTAAATTTCCCGCTCTGCTTTGCCTGTGCTTCAGAGAGACTTGGCTCTATTACGGCTCTATAGGGTACTTTCCACCAGTGTCTATTTGACAGAGCCATCACTTTAGGTCCATTACTCTCCGTCTGCTCCTTCCACCAATAATGCCACTGCAACCACTGAGCGGGATCTTAATGGAAAATGATATGCTTGTTGGCAGCTCAGTGTAGCAATACTGCAGTGACCCGTAACATGTCATAATGAAATGAAAGGAGGCCGAGATGGGGAGAAGGAGAAGGGGCCTGCTCTTTAAGAAATGCCTTTCTCACAGTGAGTTGAGGAGAATAGACGGCTTTACCTATTACTCGGAGAAACTACAGCCTTTTTTAGACCCCCAAAAAAATATTTGAATTTCATGAATGAACTTGGATTAATATTCCAGGGCTCTTGAATGACAAAATACTGGCAACAAAATGTGATCCCTCAAGAGTATCCTGTTTGTGAAATAATACTGACAGCATTAAAAATAGAAAGAAATTGAACTCATACCCCTGTGAGAAAGCTAGAAACAATAGAGACATATTTCTTTTGTTTCTAATTTAGCCAGAGAGAATGGTCTCACTATGTGGCCACTGTGGTAGTTTCCAGTGTTTTTATTCGCTAATGTGGGCACATGTTCTACTCCAGTAACCAACTCTGATTCCAGCTGTGGGACAGAGTTGTTCACAAATATTGACAGGATCCTCAATATATTGACTGCACCGCATAATGGTGCACGTGGAATCTATTTCACTATGTAGTGCACCCTTAGAGACTATAAGTACTTTAAAATATCCTTTCCACCGATGCTCATCCATCTTTTTGCAGCGCCAGCAAAACACTGACTGGAGTGTAAAGGGGGAAATAGAGTAGGGGAAGAGGGTGCTAAAGATGAGCAGCCCCGTGCCGTGATGATGACTGTCGCAAGTTGGCAGGGCATGACGAATAATGGTGAAGGGGTGGCTGGTTCAGTAGTGCAGTGCAGACAATGCCAAAATCTGTTGTGTTCAAAAGTATGCCCGCGCCGTCTGCCGGCTCCAAGTGGCAGCAACTTCATCGGTGCACTTCCTTGGTTCCCCAGGAATACACCTGCCAAGTGTAAAATAAAGCGGATGAATGGTTCTCGAGATATGCGGAGGACACACCCACGTACATACAGACAAACAGACAGATGGAAGACTCCTTGCTTTATAGTTAGAGTGTCGTGAATATCATGTGAAGCATACTTAGGGTAGTTTTTCATGTCGAAAACAAATCAGCATTCTGCAGTTGGTTTTGGCTCGGTTCAAGCCGAGTTCAACCACCAACAAACTTTTGGCTTAAATTGTATCACGTTGTGGCACTTGGATCTTGGTTAAAAGCATGCCATGCCCTGCAGTACGGCTCAGTGTAATTCTAATGATAAACATGCGTTTGCTTCAAATTCGGGGAAAGCTATTTCATGGGGAGAAAATAACCAAACACTGCTCTCTTTTTTTTTTCTCTTGGCAAAGCTAATAAAAGTAACCCACACAAGTGTGATCTCTCTCTCTCTCTCTCTCTCTCTCCTCTCCTTCTCTCTCGCTCTCATTCGAGGACCAGAGGAGGATTCGTGCATAACATCTTTGACTAAAAACATCCGATTACAGTTGATCCCACTCTTCCTCTTCAAGGTCCACAGAGGTTTACATTCTCACAAGTTAATCACATTAGGCCTCCAAATAATCACGTTTGCGTTCGGCCTTACAAACATTCGGGACAAAATACCAGAAGCATGTTTGGTAGGGTTGATTCCACTTTCTCGCAGTCATTTCTTCAGACCCTGGTAAACAGGCTTTGCTAGACATAAATTTAAATCTCCTGGTAAGCACTTAATGTAATGTCCATCCTCAAATGATATTATGCTGCAGTGTGGTCTTCTCGGGCTCTTATACAGTTCAATCAATATGCAAACAGAAACAAATCTCCCCAGAGCTCTAACGGGTTACAAATTTCAAACCTAAATGGTTTTCCGAATGGGGTCCAACTTCATCTGGGGTTTGCTTTGACATTCGAGTAAACCTCCGAGCTTCCACAGGACATGTTCCTCTAAGACTGTAGGATCATGAATCTGCCCTTTTAATCAATACTTCTTGGAGCTGCTACAACTTGAGGGAGCATGAATCACTGCAGCTTCCCCACATGTTTGCTTAATTATGAGCATCCCACTCAGAACAAATGGTGAGCCGAAACAACTTCAATTGCAATCTTATATTATCAGTCACCTACAGTTAACAAATGTTGAACGCTGCTATGAATTACAAATCATTTCCAAGCAATGCAGTAATGGAGGTGTTTAGCTTAAATGAGGTGTGCATCCTTGTTCGTAAAGAGGAACGCAGGATTGATTGAATTCTTCAGCCCACAGCCATTAAAGAATACCTCTTGTCAAAGGATGTAATGCAAAAACAATTCCACATAATGATCATGGTGATTGATTTTAATCTCCGGGAAGCACGGATATCATATTGATATGACCCACAATGTTGCATTCGTTCTTGTGTGTAGAGAAAGGAATAAAAGGAAATGCAAACATATTCAGATATAACTAGTGGGGGGCTTTGTTGTGCTTTTATTGTGAAATGCAGTATGTACATTTAGACATAGCAATGCAATATTTGATGAATGGAAATACAAAGGTGGGGAAATAAAACAACACAAACGTATACCTTGCATACAAACCCAACAGGATTTATTTTGCCCGGTACGAGCATTTTGTTTTCTATAAGCTTAAGCTTATTCTTTGCAAAGTTTTTGCTGAAGTCCATCACATACTTGAGCCTATATCTTCAATTCAATGGAATGGAGAGATTATATGACTCAGACTTTCTCACAAATAAACATAAATTAATATTATGTTTTCTATGAACACTATACCAAAAGAGATGACGATGGCTCGAGAATAGAGCCCTGAGGAATTCCAAAATAAGAGCTTAAGTTTCCCAACCAAATACCCACCCTAGAAGTAGACATAATTAAAAAACAATTAAAAACTCGACATAGAGGCCAGTCAACTTATTTAGTCCATCAAGCGGAATTTCATCTGCAGCTTTATTAAAAGCAGTCAGATCTAGCAGCATGTAAACAGAAAGCGTGTTGGAATTAGTTTTGATTTTTAAATATTTGGCCACCATTCACAAGTGTCGTCTGTTTTGTAGTGGGCCTTCTGCCCAGACTGAAGCTTTCCAAAGATGTGATCCATTTATAGATAACCTCGGAAAGGGCGGCTTGAAAACAACTTTCAATCATTTTCCAAAGGAAATATTGAGTTCAATAGAGCGATGATAACTATGCGCTAAAGGATCGAGGACGCTTTTCTATGGAGGAGCTGTTTTTATTTGCCAAGAGAAACGGATTGTTGTTATAATGCTATCTCATGGGCAGCTGGAAATACATATATTTTTTTAAATAGTGAAGAAGAAGGAACATTTAAGTAGAAAGGCTATAATCGTAGCAAGGGGACCAAGTGCTCAGTCTCATCTGTATCCTCCATCCAGATGGCCATCTGAGAAAGATTTCCCTTTAATCAGAGAAATGTACCGATATAATTGGGACACATTTGGTTTTCATCATAATCATAACTCCCTGGTTAATAATTATGTTTTTGGCCATCCACTCCAAGGATAGCTAGCCAGTCAGGGATCGCCAGCCCTATATCATTACAACCGCAACCATTCCACAATGATTAAAATAGTGTAAACCATTTAATTTAGAGGTGTAAGTTAAATGGGAAAATTACAGTATTCAGGATCATTTTCAAGGTAAGTGTGTTGAATTTTGTAGCTGATGGCAGTAGGCTTTTGGTTTCTGCCACTCAGTCACCGGCAATTGCTTCACATGTTCTGTTGTTATAACAATACTTTGGGTTATAGCCTTAAATTATTTTGTTTCTAGGTTAAGGAGAGTGTTTTTTTATATTCACAAATAATTGTAAGGCTGTCCTTGGCCATAGGAATAACATCTGAGGACTATTAAATTAAATGGCATTTCCTTTTGAAATAATTCAAGCTCTTTATGGAAAACAATGTCACCTAAGCTCTGAAAAGACCCTGTGAGGCATTGCAGAGTATATGCTGCAATTATTCAAATGGGCACAAGCCATCTTATCCTTGGGATGTTGGCGAAGAAGAGAAAATACATGACAATAAGAAAGTTTAATAGCGCAGCGAAGATCCAAGACTCTCTTCATCTTTAAGAATATATTAAATCGGATACCAGCTAACTAAAATCATGAACTCTTCAAAGCTTATAAGGAATTCTTCCAAGTTAAATAAACTCCCGAGAAGTCTGTGTATGTGAAAGCAGTTCTGACGACGATTGGGGGGCTGCAGGATATACGCTTGATTGAATGGTACTCACTCTCCTGGGAAGCCAGATGTGTTATTGGACAAGTGTGTTAATAAGCAGCCATATAATCCATTACTACACAAGCATGTGTCTGCTACTTTTACTCACAAATGGAAAGAAAAGGGAGTGTTTCACAGTGGAGTAGCCAGTGTCAGCCCTATTTATGCAACTTAAATCAATTCTCAAGCTGGGATGGGTGCAGAGACTGTAATTTAACGAAGTGGCCAGAACTGAATAAAAAAACAATTTAAAAAAAATGAAATAAAAATTGACCATTATTATTATCATTATTATTACTTTTCTTTTCAAACAAAGCCTGGCTAATATTTCCACATCTATGAAAACAGAGAAAGGCAGAAAGTGATATTTGTAAACCTCAAAATTCCAGTATTCGACTGCACATCCACTCAGATCTGGGTTCCTTAAGTGTTACAGACAGTTTTCTACACCAGGAAGTGTGTGACTCACTTTATTTGAATGCTGATGAGACAGCAATGGGGGCGTCCAAGTGGCATGCTGATCCGGATAGAAAGAGGCCTCATTCATATGCAGGCCTGATAGCGACTTTAGTCAAACAAAGTACATCTTTCCCTTCTCCCCGCAGTCTTTTAATGACTTGGGGATTTGTAGATAGAAACAAACACCGAGAATAAGGCTCCATGATGGACCCGTAATTGTATTTTCATTGCTGAAAACTGTGTTTGCTTATGCTGATCTTATCTGGGCTTATTAAAAAATCACAATCAATATAACTGAGCATTAAGAGAAAACGTGGAACTACTGTGTGATTGAATACGAATGCAATTTATATTCAACTTTGGTCCTCATTGTAAAAATAATGGCATTTCTCTGCTTTAGACATCAAGAACATTCAATATCTCCACCAGGATTAATATAATATTTGATCCCTACGAAATCATGATAATTGCTAATTAGCACCTGTGTGGCAGCTTTGCTTCATGTGTATTTGTACTTTTTGTTGAAGCCACCGCCAGAGCTTTTTTGGGGAAAGAAATCCTGTCACACATAACTCTCGACTAGACGACACTCCATTTCCAGCAATTGCTGGCGTGCAGCAGTAACATAAGGAAAGACAAGCATCTATAATGTATTAGTAGTAGCAGTATTACTTTATTGATCCCACTGTGGGAAGGTCCTTTATCACAGAAATGCCACGTGTGATTCAATATACAGAACGAAAAACAATCAGGACTCTGTCATGTAGACATTACAGAATAATCAGTGACATGAAGTAAATAATGTCACACTGCCTACCTGGGGAGCGGTGTTTTCTCCGTGCTACGACCCTCTTTGCCGACAGCTTGAGGAAAGCAAAACCTTTTGCAGAACACTTTCTGAGTTGGATAATTAGCAGCACATTAATAGAAGTTTGTGCAATGTGAGTGTGCTTTGAAAACCATAATTTACAAATGCAAAACCCACAAAATGTAGATAAATTGTATAGTTGGGGATAATGCGACGTAAGCCGAAGCCTCAAACATATATTTAATCAGGCATAGATTAATTGCGCACTAATGTAACACACCCTTTTTTTTATATAATTCACAGCATAAATTTGCATGATAAATAGATACACTTTAGCTCATACTGGAAAATTTACATTGTTAATATCCACGCTTCAGCAAAGTGGCATAATTATGCTGTTTGCTGTCTGATTACTGGACATTTATAACTTTTGTTTACTTCTGCAGACTACAGGTCAATGTATGTGCCATCAAAAGATAAATGATGTTCCCCATGTGGACATCCAGCTCCCGAGAACGAGTAACCAAGCAGATAACATCATTCTGTACACTTACCTTCTTTAAATCAGTCAATTAACTCAAAGATACACGTACCTGTCCTCTTAATTGTCTCCCCGGTGCTTAATTATCTGCATACATTTTAGGGAGATGAAGCCTGAATCTGCCAGATGAGAAACAAAAAAATACAGCTTGTTAGTGCTTGGATATTGATGTGTCATGAAAGGCGGGATGCTCAATATAGAACCATTTGGAGGTAAAAATGGCCACAGATATCAAACTTAACTGTGTGTTGACAAGACTTAAAATATAAAAATGAAGGAAAGAAGGAAGGGGGGTGTTAGGCAAGAGCTTGTGTTCATATATTTTGACAAAATAGATGACGCTTTTCTCTCACAAGAAATTACAAATACACAAGTATGCTGAATAATTACTTTTAAACCCTGCCCATATGAGCGAGTAAGGTATACCTGATCATAGTCATTGTGAACAAACGTTTGTCTTGAGGGCATATAATATTTGTATGCAGGATAATATAGAATTACAAGATGAGAAAGAAGAGCATGGAGTGTTGGAGAAGATCCTTTGGGTATTCTCATACAGTCGTAAAATGTTTCAGACCAACCATTCAATCAGTTCATGGCACAAAGTTTTGTTGCCACACGAACTTTGTTTGGGAGTAGTTTAACGGGTAATTTGCCCTAAGTTGTTCATTAAAGAAAATAAAAATATCTCACTACCACTCTTAGTATTAACTATCTAGAATAGTTGTTTTATTATTATTTTATCTGCTAGGAGATTATGTATCCGGTTATGTGAGTGTGCGTGCATTAGTGTCATCCCTGTCTGTCTATCCACAGCTAACTATAACTAGCGCTAAAAAAACTGACAGTTTCTGTTCAGAGGAAGCATTAAACCGTCAGACTTAAAGCGCACCAAAGATCAATGACTGAACCACGACAGGTTATGATGATCAAATTTTTGCAATTTGGGTTAGTAACTCTTAAATCAATGTGAACTTTAATATCGTCATTCAATGCAGTGCTTCAAATGAACGTCATCCAAGGCAACTGTAGGGAGCGACTCTCCCGGTGTTCATAATGTTATAATGAAGAGATGGATGTTGACATCTGATAGCTGGCTTCTCATGTTTGCAGAGCGAAATGAACAGAGAGTACACTGCATAAAAACCCATGCTCATGTTTAACTATATCTCCAGGGCTTGTGGCTGCAATGGAAATGAGAAAAGGTAAATTACGGACAAAGTACAGACAAGTCCATCAGGCTTAACTAAATTCCGAGCTGAATGCAATGGGTTACTGCCAAGAGCCTGGTACATTTCTCCTCAAGTGGCTATACCAATACAGCTATTCTGCAGACGAGAAGTATAAATGCATACTGTTATGGGGTTTAAATATGTAATTCATTGTTAGACCTCTTGAGGCAAATTTACATAAAGTGTCTATATATTCTATAGCCTCAGACTGTAAATGAACCTTCTGGGAAGGAAACAATTCTTTGCACCTTCCAGGTCCGGTATATTTGCATTGTTTCTATTCCTGGTGCTGTGCCAGAAATGGTCAGTGTTTTCATTAAAGCCTTAATAGATGCATTCTAAACTAAACTTTTCACCTTGCCCCAGTATCATTTGGCAGGAGATCAAAAGAAATCCACACAGCCAATGAGAGATGGCAGATGCTCGTGCATTTGGTCCAGGGATCTACATGGTAATCAGTGCAGAGATCCACATGTTGTTGGCTATCGGTAAAGTAACAGAGAACTGTTTAGAAAAAGTGTCTTACTAAAGTTTCTTTCTTTCTGTTGTAAACTGGCAGCCTGGTCTCCTAAAAATAACGTTCCCAAAAAAAAACAAGAATGCTTTGTGAATTACAAGACAATTTTTTTTATGTCTCACTAATGTCGTCCGCAGAAGTCCATTTAAAGAGGAGGTCGGGGACAAACACAGGACTTTCACCCAGGAGGCTGCTGTTTGTGTCCCGTGCGTAACCAAAAGTCAACGTTTTACTTATATACATTTCTGTTGGTAACCTAAATATGATACGGGGTTTTACTTAACTGAACCAAATCGTTGTTTTATCTAAACAACACCAGGTAGCTTCGTTGTAGTTTTTTTAATTTACAACCACTTGTGACCACAAAAACTGTGACCGAAATCCTGGTGAAAATATGTTTCCCTCAAAACGTAACAATACAGTGTAGGTTTACGGGAACATAATTTTTATGTGGGACACTAGTGGTTCTATTAATGTTGGTGAGTCCACCACATTTTCTTGATATTGCAACAAATATTCCATCCATTGTAGATACGATTGGACATGGACCTTTACCGTCTCCATCAGCGAGCGCCACCTGGACCACCATTTATCATCATGTGTTCAGTGCTAATTAGCAAATATAATAAGGCAATGACCATCGCACCATTATACCTGCAAAACATCGGCGTTTTACATTGCCTTTGAGTACGTTGCAATTCAAAGGCTGGCATTTAGCTCAGTACAGTGCAGCCGCACAGAGCTCCTGGCGTGGCAGTAGACTGTTAGTCTTGATAGAAAGTACATGAGCCAAAAATCCAGGATACATTATTGTCTTTATGTAGATGAAAGTGAATCTGACCAAAATATTCAACCACTACCCTAATCACTTTATCAAGTTTTCGACAGAGGTCAAATCCTGGTTGCAACAGTCAAAGACTTTTCCCCTCTCTCTCACACAGCCAATGTTGACAACACTATTTCACTTAAGCTCTTTCCCCCGATTAGAATGTTCTCCACGGCCCTGATAATTAGCCTGTTAATTGCCCCTACTTTCAGAAATGCATTTGAGCATTGAATTGATATTCAACACAAATGAGTCCTTGCAGGTTTCATTCGACGGGTCCCAGCTGTTGGATAAATTCACCGCCAATGGAACTCATAAGAGAAACACAATCAGATTTTATGATATTTTTCTCCCCCTCAATATTAGATTCAAGGAGCATTATAAAATTGAAAAAAAAAAATGGGTGTTTAACTTTTGTTGGCTTTTATGATGGATTTTGTTCCATGCAAGCAGCATGCTTATCATGTGGGGTCCCCCGAGTAAATCGCATATGATCATTGCTACTGTAGCCTATAGTTTAGAAAAAGTTAAATTTACAAATAAAAAATTGTTGATTATCTGCTTCACATACTTCTGCAGTAAATAAACATTGCTATTTTATCTGTGAAGAATTTCCCCTCAACTCGCCCGGAAACCGTCCAATAACACTCACATGCATGCACAAACACACAAACACTGCCTTCCCATCCGACAGTGGGTCTGTTTTCCGGAGCATAAGAAGATCTTCCTCGCCGTTAAATCTGCATTGCAAAGAAAAATGTCGACCCCCCCCCCTCCATTCCTAAGTCCTACATCCTCCTCTCTCCTATGCTTTGACAGTTTGAGGCTGAAAACCCATCAGGCTGCTCAGTTCCACGCATGAGAGAATTCCTGTTAAGGCTCCCACTAAGGAAAATGGGCCCTGCCCCTTAATTTAACACCTCAGTCAAGAGGAGGGTACTAGCTGTTTCGGAGACCCATCGCTTTGCTCTTTACATTATTTGTCTCTTTATTTAATACACCACGTTCCATTCTGTCCTTTCAACAACATTTCTGCTGTTTTGAGTCCGATGGTTTGCCGAAATTAATCCAGGACTGTAACGTCACTGGCAACTGTTCCAGAAGTCTCCCCATTACCCATTTGGCATGCAGAGTACGATGAAAAGAAACAGAAAAAGTTTTGTCTCTAACTCGGCAATACAGTGAGCCCTAAAAAATAAATTCTTATTGTGTAGTCTACATTTCTCAGTCGAAACAAATAAGTCCTATATTAGCTATTACTTGGGGTGAGACAGAATCTTCAGTGTACCTACATTCTGTCCACGTCTAGGCTACTTTGCAGTCAAGGTGAAAGTTTATAATAATACTGTCAAGCTTGCAGTCAAAATAAATGTAGAAAAAGCTAAATAAATGTAAATAAATCAGCATTTTCAGCATACTTGCTTTGTACTTTGCTGAGTTTTGAGAGTGGGTGTTGACACTATTAGCCCGTAATGCAATGATTGTGAATCATATCTGGATAATTAATCTTTAGAGACAGATGGTTTACAAAGTATTAAACACCATGATGAATAAAACATAAAGGAAATCCTAAAATGTATTCAATACTAACACAGTTTCAGATTTTTAAATTGACAGCAGTGTTCCAAAGTCACAAGGTGTGTGCCACCAAATGTCTAGTGTGATACATATTCAGTCCAAAGTGTCACGATCAATTTTATTTGTACTTTTCTTGACATTGTTTGCACTTCAAACACCGCACACTAATGCAATTGATCTTTTGGGAACTAAATGCTCTGCTATGGCTGTACTTGATCCACATTAAAAACCCTTTCTTTGATAAATCACGAAGGCTTTTATTATGATGCGGCAAGAGACAAATTTAGCTGCATTGGTCACCAAGGTTAAGGCCGACTGCTTTTGTTCGCTCTAGCTTTTGTAAACGACAAGATAGTGTACATTTGAAGCGCTGTTTGAAACACTGCAGGGGGGGGGTGGTAAAAGAAGACGCGAAGAGCAGAAGAACCAGCACATGTCATCAAGGGCTACACTTTTTTACCTCATGCCTTATGCATACATTGGCATAAGCTCAACAGTGACATCTGCTTGTAGTCACTATATTATGCTGTACCTACTGTAGTAGTCCCCTTCACATGTTTTTTTTTTTTTTTTTACAGGACTGTATGTGTTGCGGGGGTAGCCATCATACTAGCGTGTGGTGCACATCGCAGTGTGGAATGAGGAAACTAGGCGCAGGCTCACAGTAGCACTTCTGTACAGTTACTAATGCTGCGATTCCGGAGCAGCAGCCCCACGATACGGCGTCACCGAACCTGCGGTGCAAAGTTTTCCCGACGCTCTCAGCTGTTTGTAATCTCACCACCGCCGTGTCCCGTCTCTCTCCCGTCTCCACTGCGAGAGCAGGCCATATTCACTGGGACCGTATCCATGGAAACGTGCAATTACCCAACACATCAACAATTCATGCTGAATAATTTTATCAGCGACCGAATTGGGTGCGATGGCACCCCCACCACCCCCACCCCCCGTTCCATCTACCTCATTTAGTCCCGTGCTCGTCAGCTACATGTTTCAGCGGAAACTCGTGTTTGTGGGAGTAAATATAGCGTGCAGGCTGCGAATTGCTGCACACGGTGTGAGTGTCTGACGCGGACTCATCAGTGAAGAGTTCCCTCTGAACTCTCTGCTGCTCAGCTTGGAGGACAGTAACAAGACTTGTGATTTAACTGTCTTTTCGGCTGTGATCGACCCGGCGGCGACAATATTATTGACTAAATTACTCTCAGGATATGCTCGCTGTCAGTCTTTAAAAAAGAGGAAAGAAAAAAAAAACCACAGTGGCAGTCGGGGTGAGAGAAAGCTGCAGCAGCCATCATGGTAGACTTAAGACAAATATATATATATATATTCAATATTCAGTCTTATATTTAATGGAGAAAAACAGAGTAAACTACTTTTATTTGAAACTACAAGTTAACTAAAAGCACATTCTTATTTACAGGGAAATTTTTTTTGCACTTCTTCTGGGAAAGTAATGCCAGCGAGCCACATGTAACATGGTGATGGGTCTCCGGAAACCCACTTTAATTGGGTACGTGTGGCTCGCGAACGCAGCAGGTAGAGCGGCAAGTGCTGCGGTAACGCTTCTTGTTGAGGATGAGTGTTAATAAGGCAAACTAGAAATAGTTTAACTTGAGTTAGGCGAACATGTGAGTTTGAAATGGAACTTTAACCACATGTAGCACATTTAATGGTTGGTGAAAATGAAGTGAAACAAATGTCCCTACGCTGGTCTGATTTTGGGGGCAAAGGGTGAAAAATACAATGACTAGTTGCATGATGCAAGGACACTGTAATACATGTGCAAAATAGGAAAAAAACACACTCTACTGGAGGGATGAACACTTTTCCTCACAGTGGCGACCACCACCTTTTGGTTCGCTGATGTTTAAACAAACTGCAGCAAAGGTGACGAAGTGCCTTCTAGGATGCCCTTTAAGTGGAGAAAATGTGATGAAGTGCCCTTTAGAATGCCCTTCAAGTGGAGACAATGTGATGAAGTTCCCACTTGGATTCCCTTTCAGTGGAAAAACGTGATAAAAAGCCCTGTGGGATGACCATCCAATGGAGGAAACGGGATGAAATGCCCATCAAATGGAGAAAATGTGATGAAATGCCATATAGGATGCCCTTCCAGTTGAGAAAACAGGATTAAGTTCCCTCTAAAATCCCCTTTCAACGGAAAAAAACGCGATGAAGTGCCCTCTAGGATGCCCTTCCAGTGGAGAAAAGTCCACCACTGCTCAAACCCATATATATCATTGACATTCTTGAATGTGACCGTATGGAAGCATCAACATCATTTTTAGCGCTGCATATTGAGATTTAACTAATTATTTCCACCCGTTTATTTCACTGAAACTCAACTAAGTTGAAAACCTTCCAATCAGACCAACTCCGTATACCCCCAACAACTTCTCCACGACACCACCACCTTTCTTACTCCCTCCGATTTCCCTCATCTGCTCCCTTCCGTCACACACCACTCCCTCTTCCTGTCGTTAATCCCTGTTTGAATTAAGACCACGGGGGGCGCCGCCGCCGTTCTCCTGAACTGTAGCAACCCATTAGTATCAGTGTTAACGCGGGCCCACCGACTGCTCATTACGGCCCAGAGATCCGTGTCTCACTGACTGAGGATCTCGGGGGCTACACGGTGACGGACAATGAAGCTGGAACTGCACAACCACTTGTCTCTACATCGCCTCAGGGAGAAGGCAGCGAGAGAGAGAGAGAGAGAGAGAGGGCGGGTGTGTGGTGTCGGCGGGGGTTCGCCTCCGATTACACAAGTCAAAAGTCAAACTAGCAGGGTTAGTGTCAAGTAAGGACATGAGCACTTTGTGTGCACTCTGACACATGCTGTCCTGAGCTGCCTTGCTGAGCAGGTCGCAGCAGGGTGTTAGTGCTTGGTACTGTTTATAGGAAACACTGCAGTGAGTGGCGCTCGCTATGCTCCTGACATTCATCCATTCACACTGATTGAACACGACACTGATCAGTTGGCGAAGGTTAAGAGGACACAGTGTGCATAAAAGCACAGAAGAGAATATTAAAAGACTTCTCCGCACGGCAAAATCATGTTATGTCGGTATGAAATCATAAAGAAGGAAACAGAACTCTCAAGTCAGTATAGATTACAAAGAAATAATCAAAAGCGGTTTGTGTCCCAGATATGTTTACAAGTGTACAGGATATATTGGCTCCTAGCTAAAAAAACAATGCATGGTTATACAACAGTAATACATTTTTATTGTCGGAGCAGTGGAAGTGTCACGTCACAATGTCCATGCGGTACACCTGTAGGAATATGATTGGACGCCACTAGTCACCTGGTAGCAGCTGATTAATGAGCCACTGGTAATGAAACATGAATGATGCCAAACAGCTAGTGCAACCCTAATCTAATACTATGCTCCATTAGAATCAAATCTCCCTAACAACTTTGTATACCCCCTCTCCCCCCCCCCAAAAAAAGGGAACTGTAGAACTATATGAGATGGAATACAATGCCACGTGTGTAACCCCAACCCTGAAACATCTACTGAGCCATACTGCGATGCTTTTAGTGCCCTGAAACAGTGGGAACATTCTTCGCTAATGCGCTTCATTTAAATAACCTTGGCCAGTATTATGAATGATTTCCTCTTTGAATTAGAGATTGTGTTTGTAAAGACGGCAGTAGGGATAAAGAGATTTGTTGTACTTGCTTAAAGCGTCTGAGTGCATGTGTGAAGGTAAAATGGACTTTCTAATGGAGTCCACACACTTCACACTCTTTTTTTTTTTTTTTTTTGTTTATTGCTAGTTTGACCTTTTATAGAAATATTTTCGAGTGAAGGACAGGGGGATGTTATCGTCGCTGCTGGGCGTCTGCAATTATCTACAGGAAAAAAGCTTTGATTCTTTCAACTGATACTGTTTCTTTCACTTGCAGTCTGAAATAGAGAATTAAAACCGCTCGTCCCCAGAGGCTTCACCAAAATAAACGCGTAAGTAAAAAAGAACTAGAGTCTATAATTTACACAACCGGTGTTACCTCTATACATATCACACACACAAAGTATATATATACTGTACTGCCCATTGTTTGTACTGAAAAGTGTATGTGGAATGCTGTCAAGTACGTAAATAACGGTGGAGAAAACTCTGAATATAGAATCGCGGTGGACCTTTTGTGATTTGCCCAAATTGCAGCACTGAAAATCTCATATGAGGGTTGTTTTTCATTCATCATCATCCTCCACAGACAATAGAAAGAAAAAAAATCTCAAGAGCATGTTGCATGCTCAACGTGATTCTCACTTGAAGAGATCTTGTGAATTCAGTTGGAGAGTACCTTACCTCAAGGGTTAAACAATTGGCTTATTATGCGGCTGCTTTGAAAAGGTAATTGTGACCTGCTGCGTATCATGAATAATTCATGTTCTTATTTTAAGCATTTCTAAAAAATTATGTTTGTAGCAGGCAACCTTTAGACCTTTGATCCTGTAATCACCAGTCCATCCTTTGAGCACAAATAAAATATTCTGGTGTTTGCAACATTTTACCTGGGAGACCCGTAGAATTTCTAGCATCATTGATCTGTTTACTTTCACAAACTGCTCCTTCGCTGGCCCCGTTCCCACAAAAGGTGGGAGTCGGGGAGACATCCGGAGTTGCGATGCCGTACAGACTACGCAGGTTTCTTAACACCACTGTGTCAGATCCACTTTAATAGCTTTCCATGAGCCTATGATATCTTTCACTTTTTTATTGAACATTAAGATTTTAAAGTCCCCCCCCCCCAAAGCGATTGAGTTCTGTTGATTTGATGACTCCTCCCCTTCCTCCGGTTATCCCCTTCTCCACGCAATGTCGAGCAACGCGGAGGCACGACGTGTGAGAGAGATCTGCCGAGGCGGGCGTCTAATCTACACATCCACATGCGCACGGATGTGTGTGATTGTGTTCAAACGAATCAAGCATTTCCGTCTTGCCGTTGACACAAAAAATAATCCACATCCGAGTGTCTGTTCCCTCGCCATACTCTCATCTCTCGATGCAAAAAACTCTTACAACACTGTAAATGACTCAGTAATGAAAAAGAAGAAAAAGAATGCACTATTTTTTTTCTCTCTTCCTGCCGATACTGATGTGCGCCCCTTACTGAATGTGCATCTGCCTGAGCTTATTTACGCCGCGCGATAGCCTATCACACGATCCTTAATTGCCTTGAATTCATCGGAAATTTCTTTTTGCATCATGAGCGCTTCTGTTCCACATCATTTACACGACTTCCATTAGCAGCTTAAACACACTTGTGTCGCAGGGTGCTGGGACGTCTGTGTCTGTGCATGCACAAATACACATCATCATCATCATCGTCTGCGAAGATTTTTCCTGATGAACAACAATACGAACGCAGCCTCACTGCGCGAGAATCACCTCCGCCCCCCCACCCCACTTTTTGCCCCCTCCGTCTCTTTTCCTCCTCTCAGAATGTGAGAGAGTACAGTATTTCACCACCACGGCCCATTTATCTGATCCAATCTCTGTCCTGTAATTGAAACTTTTTATTGAGATGAAGGGGATAATAGTTGTAAATGTGCTAACTGGCGCCTCGCCTCGCTCCCCCGGACGTGATGTAAAACCAATCCGAAGGCATAAAAAAGTCCAAAGTGTGAAATGCGGCCCGCTCTCGTGTCATGTATCACACGGCACCATTAGGACACTCTCGACCGGCTGACTGTGGTGTGCAGCTCAGCACCCAATGGGAGGAGGACGTGTCCCATTATGAACGAGCGCTTCGGCGCGCAGGACTTCGGTTTACTTTTGAAAAGAAAACGGACGCGGATAGCCGCTTTCGCTGAACTCCGGGACTTTGACTGGAGTTCCTCTTTCACACATGGAGCACACAACAGAAGCGATCTCACCTACTGGAAATATACAGTTTTGGTTATCGGGGAAAATGGGGCGGCACCTGGGAAGAGCGTGCAGGAGGCAGGACACGATAGATGAATAAGTCCTCTCTTTGCATTTCTTAGAGCCAACAAATCCCAGAATGTGTTGTGGAACAGCTCTCAAATATATAGTTTAATTCTTCAAAAAGGCTGCCCACTGTATCAAACGTTAGTCAAACAAGAGTAAAGAGTATATTTGTTGGGGTCTATTTTGGAACGGTGTATTGCTGCAAGTTTACGGCTAACGAGAAAGATGTCATTGATGTCAATGTCATTTTCCGGTGACTTCTCAGCATGATTGTTTTCGATGATTTACTTTTACTTTTACAATTTTGAGTAGTAAAAATACTTGAAAAAATACTCTACTTGTACTTGAGTAGTAGAAGTATTTTGAACTGAATTAATACAACAAACGTGGAAGCGTTGTCCATGGACAGGTATTGCCTTGAGTACTATATGACGGTCATTTGGATAGTTTTTGGCTTGTTACTGCACAAAATCTTTTACCGAGGCCAGCTGAATCCCTCAGTCCATTATGGAGGCATGTTCGGAGGTCATATCCAGTTAAAAATTAGCAAAACATTTAGATAGCCCGGGTTATAAATATGTATATCAAAGTATTTTGCTCCACCCACTAATCTGCACTCGTAATCACAGGGCACAGGGTTCCGGTCAGATCTTTCACCCGGACCATTCCGGCCCGTGCCCACATGCAACGATGCAAGCGTTTATTATTTGCTCTGGGGGAACTTACCTGAGAGACTCTGTGTGTTTGCAGAATCACCTCTTTTGCAAAAAAACACCTCAAACATTTGATGGATGGCTCCCGTGAAACCTTCTGGCCTCCAAATAAGCCGTAATGTAATGCTTTTTCTTCTGTGATTTCCCTCCATGACCCTGTGCAAGGAACAATCAGCCACTTTCAGCAAAACACGGTGCCAAGGTTCAAATATCCCGAAGGTGTGTGGGGGAAAAAAAGTACACACTGGCTGCAGCAACATGACCCCAAAAGAGATCTAATCCAAGGCTACCTTTCTGGAAAAAATGCTACATAGAGTAGGGCAATGGAAAGGTGCTTATCACTGTTAATTACAACACAGTGTAGAGGTCTGTCATATAGTGGTAACATGACAGTTTTGCTTTTATGTAAAGCCTTCAATATGCTTGGCTAAGCATCAGAAAAAGCTGCAAGCAAAACCGTATCAAACCAGAAACAGGATGGATTGCGGGGTTCGATTTACCGGAGAAGTTTCGATACTACTTGGTGGGTTATTTTGGTCTCTACCTTTGAAAGATACAGAGACCCGGCCCTAATTGCGAGTGAGATCAAGTATCAGTCAGGAGACAGAGCAAGGAACAAAAGCCTCATCAGAGCAAAGAGGTTCATCAGCATCCAATTAACTGTCAATTTTACCATACATATATATGTGTGTGTGTCATTAGTCTCTAATGGCGGAAACCTCGGATTGAACCACAGCACCACCAGAGATGCACGACATGGAGGCTGTGTGGGAAGGAGCCCCAATGGCCCGTAAGCGCTGCTGGACTCGTCTCAGAATCTCAGAATGATTGGCTTGATTGGGTTTATCAGGGGCATATCTGCTTTATTTCAAAACAGGACCATAATCGTGTAACAGATCATTGCTTTTACAATGCATATACACAATATTAGGCTAAGTTAATGGAATCATTAAAAAGGCTGGAACTATGCACGCTCGGTTTAAAGCCCTGGCTCCACAGGTTGCGATCAAACTGAAGCTCAACATAACCTGTATTTGTCTATTGCATATGACATCAATATAAGGTTAAGTATTATTCTTAATGCTAACTAATGTGTGTCCATAACAATATCAAGTAGGTATGAACACACAAGACCACGTTGCTTTAAACAGTAAATTGTTGCTAACAGTTTCCCAGCTTCCTTCAACCACTTCAACTCCACCATCACTATTTAGAGAGGTTCTTTGCACAAATCACATTATTTTATATTAATTTTTCAGTAACTGCTCTAAATATGTAACAGAAAAAAAAGACATTTTAATAAATAATAAAAAAAAGTGTGATTTACCTGTTTTACATTCTGTTATATTGATATCTCCTTTTATTAAGATCCAATGCATAATTTGACCAAGTGTCTGTAAACCCTTGCGATTCACATGGCCTTATTGAATTTCCTATCTACATTCAAGGCAGAAGGGTCGGAGTCTGGGAGGTCTAACCGTGCAGACAATTGCCTTGCGTGCGTCTTGGCGATACCCCACTGAGCAAAGATCTGAGGAAATCATCTCCAACCTTTGAAGTTACTCATCCCCCCCGCCCCCATCCCACACTTGTGAAGTCTTGCCGCTTCATAGTTTAGTTTGAGCTCGGGCAGTGGGGAGCAAGCAGCGCCGAAGAGAAAGAAAGGGCGCCGCAGCCTCCGGGGTCAGCCACGCATAATGGATTGTCGAGATGCACGCCAAACTTATTGTTGGGCTTCAAGCGTGTGTGTGTGTGTGTGTGTGTGTGTGTGTGGGCGCACGCACGCACGAGTGGTGCACCTCTGGGGGGTGGGGGGGGGCGACACTTTGCACACGCAAATGCAACGCGCGTTTGAACCTGTCCGCTGCCGTGCAATATGAGAGGCAGGACTTACACATCATTAACACAAAATTAGCAAATTATAATTGCGGGACTCCTTCCCTCAGGTCAACCTTGAATTGGACCGAAGAATAATAAAATGAAGGAGAAAAAAAAAAGTGACTCGTCCTCTTTGTCCTGTATCCCTTCCATCTTCTAATTTGCCAGCCGTAATTATTAGAACATGGCTGTACTATTTGCAATTGTCAAATACAATTAACCAGCGCGGCCTGATAGCTGCGCCTCAGCATCATAAGTCGGAGGAGGAGATACAAGAAGTGAAATCCTCGCTGGACCCACGTGAACTCCCGGCGATAATGATGTGCGGCGTGTGAATGCAGCCGGAGGCGGATTTTCTCTCATAATCCCGGTGTCTCAACAGTTATGCTTAAATATTTTGGTGTTTGGAGTTCAGGTGAAAGTGAGACACCAGAAAAAAAAAAAAAGATAATGGGTAAAGGGAGTGAATTAGTCATTTTTGTGCAGAGAATCAGGCACTTTATTTATTTATTTTTCATCGGAGAGGCTTCAAAAGCAGCAAATATCTGTCTCCTGGAGACCAGAGAGACGGAGAGTGACTTTAATAGATGAGAGGAAAAGGTGGAAGAGAGTGACAGAGATCGAGTTAAAGACAGCGTAAGTGAGTGTAATGGCGAGGAAGAAGGTGTTGTGTATCTCTGACCGTTGATATGTGACAGAGATGGCAGATCCTCTATATGAGGCCCGGACTTCTGGGGCCAGTTCACTCGGAGGTAAAAAAAAACTAAACGACAGCCATCGCCCTTCATGTTCCGCTTCGGCCCGGACAAAAAGCATTGTCGGAGCGAAGCGGCAGATCAAAGCGCTGCGTGCCAGAATCCGTGGTTAGAAAATAGCGAAATGCAATCACAATCCCCAAAAAGAAACATATTGCTTGGCCCCACTAATGTCTCCGCTTGAAGTTTCTGAATAAGTGTGTGAAAATGCGCATGTAGAGCCGCCCAGCCGGGTGATTTCAAATTCTGTCACTTCTGAATGAGTAATTCTTTTTTCTTTTTTTTTCATAATGGTGTGCTGTATGAATGGGAGTCCTCTTGTTATTCGTGCCTAATGTGCTGCATTGAAGCGGTTTTCGTGATGTGAAATCTGAATTTGAGCGAGATTAAGATGTGGGTTGTTTTGATGGATTGAGGACTTTGGGATATCCATATTACGTGAACACGCAGGAAGGGAAAGCAACTGATTAATTTACACGTCATGTATATTTGGTGGATAAGATAGCTATCTATTATATATGGTGTGGGGGGGGGGCACCTTACCTGACCCTGCTCATGTGATGTCATTTGAAGAATCAGTGAAATTAGCCATCTTTCTCCATGTTACAAAGTCCTCTAAACTAGTGTGTAACTCAAAGCCACTACCTGTATCTGTAAGTGTTTGTCACAAAATGATATTTGTACCTGTATTCAGTTCGTATTGGAAATGATTGTGGCTCAACAACCGGAAGTTGTTCGGATTTCTCCTGTTTCATGTTCTGTGTTATAATTGTTTCTAATGCCATTTCAATCACGAGAGACTTGTATAGAGTTTAACAAGTAATTTATTACAATTGCATTCAATTTGAATAGTGCAAAGTCTTTGGCGATTGGACTCCATTCTGAATGATGCTGATATCTGCTAAGGCAGAATCCGCCCTGGAGTCCAGACACTGGTGGTGAAGAAGGAAGTTGCTGTAACCCGATGATGAATGAGGACCATGACTGATGCTGATTGGAGGAGCCTGGGGAGGGTCGCATCTATTTTGAGCTGAAATGACAACTGACAACAGCAGAGAGGAGAACCTGTTTAAAAGTTTGACCACAACGATGTGATTGGCTTAAGGAAACTGCGCAGAATATGATTAGTTAATTTAAAGTGCACGCCCCCTAATCAGCTGATGGAGTAATCTCAGGGAGAATTAGATTATGAATGACAAACAGTGTAGAGTGTCTTCCTGACTGAACTTCCGCTTGAGCTTCATTTAAACTTCTTCTACATATCTATATGTTTAGCGAACAACAAAATAAATCTATTTTTGCATCCAGTACAGGAAGAGCATTGCGGATGCAATCATACTCGTGACCTCTGAGAGTGTCGATTTTTAGTGTGTTAAACCACATCGGGGTTTTCATCTGGGTACGAGACACTTGAAGCAACAAGTGTAAATGGGGCCTATATGTGCCATGTGTGTGCGTGCATTCCTTCTTACTCGAGTCCTGTACTCTCAAGGGGGGTGGAGGGGTTTGAATTCCACCCAGCATCCCATTAACAAGGGAAACATGGCGGGCGTGCTCGCTCAATCACTCTCATTTCCCACATCGCAGGGGACCTGAACTACTCATCTCCGCACTGAACTGCGAATAATTCTGCGTGTCAATATCGCTCACGCTGGCAAACTCTTCCACTGTCCCGTCGTATGGCGACGGACCTGCACTCCTGATCAGCACCTCATTACGCACACTCAGGTCTGCTTATAGTCCAATTTGGAGCAGATTTCCCGAGGCAGCTGGATCCCACGGACACGGCCGAGGTCAATACGCACGCACACGGTGTGAGTACGGGCCGTGCTCGCCCAGGTCCGTCTCCTCGGAGTGTCCCGAGGGGGAAAGCGTCTCTTCTATGAGTTTTAAAAGGTGATTACTTCTTTCATTTGCTCGAGCCGCGGACATCTCTGTATGCACTTGGTCAGCGTGAGGCAAATTGGTTTTGAGACGGATCACATCAGAGACATGGCGATACATTCAAATCCAACACGCTCCTCGTAGAAGAGGTCGCTGAAATGTGATTGAAGGAAAAGCATCATTTTTCTGCGTCAGACTACTTATGTCTCCAAAAGCCTTGTGCATTTTTTTCTTTTTTACGTTTATTTGATCCTGTTGTTCGACTCAGAAAGCCTCAATCTCTGAAAATCTCTTACACAAGAAGACTGATCAACATAGGCAGTAATTACAATAAGTTCCAGACAGCAGGTAGCACAAAATCAGAATGTTATTTATATTACGATTATGTAACAAAATATTATAAATCACACTTTTCTTTTATATATTTGGGTCCCTTTGCTCAGGAATCCAACCTTTTCAAAGTGTCAAAGCCACTAGGGGCACATTTAAAGTGCAGCAGTTATCTACAGTGGTTTACATTAACATTTTACTCATTTAGCTGATGGGTGTTTCTCGAGACTACATTATCAATATCTTCCATGATGAAAAACTCCTGCATAGGGTGAGATTCACAGGTTCTGTTGTTTTATTTTAAAGAAAATTCTTCTGTCCTGAGGACAAAGAACTTAGTGTAGATTTTTTTTTTACTAAGTTGTCCTTGTTTGTCATCCTATGCAAACACCAAGATGATTTGCACAGCCATCACCACTGATAATAGAGGATATGCAAATGATTTATAGCAATCCTCCGGTTTTATTATCCCTTCTTTTATGAACCTGTGGAGGAGATTTCTCTTTTGCCTCGCTGAGATTTTACTCGGCTTCATAAAAATTGGAAAATAAAAAATGTATAAAAATAAAACATGGCTTAAATCCGCTTTGGTGAGTTGCATGTCTTTAGTGAAAGTTATCAGAATGTAATGTAAGCAGCCAGCGCTGTGCCGCTGAAATCACTGAACAACGAGCTAGTGAAGGCTTGAGGTGATGCAGTGCACGCACCCCGACTGGTCAAAGCTTATCTTGACCACGCATGCATGCGCAGCATTAGTTCTTCCCAACAAGCACGTGGCCATATCTTTACAAATGCAGCAAGTGGCCTGACTGATGCTGCAAGAACAAGGCAGTTAACATGATTTACAGAGCCACAGTACATAAAGTGACACTCACAATGGGCCAAACAGCTTAGCATACTGTAGGTGCATGCTATAGTAGCATGCGGTCTCCATGTATACTGGTTGAGCATTGCACTCCAATGATATTGTCAAAACTCACAATGGACATTTAAGAAGGGAACAAATCGATGCAGCAGAACCAGAGACATCAGTTTTGTCCTGTCTATTTATTCATCTATTTATTTATCTACGCCACACATTATTTTTCCCAAGCACTACATCGCCCACAATGCAATTCGTTTTTTTTTTTTGCCCCCAAGTTTCACAGACAACTTGCAGGTTCAGTTTTTTTTTTCTCTCCGTGGAATGTGAAGGGGTTTCCGAGACGCTTTTAAAAAAAAAAAGGCCAGTTTTCAAACATGGTAATCGTGATTGAGGGACTCAAGGGTCAGGCAGATAACAGGGCCCTCGCTGTTCACGTGTCCGCTCCTGGCCAAACTTCATCACGGCAATTGCCTCCTATTTGCTTTGATCTACCTCGACTGTGACAACCGGGGATTAACGGACAGTCAGGGATACGATGTCATGGAGGATTTAGGGATGGATTTTTGATTTACTTGCGTCCCGTTTGTCTCTCTGCCGGAGACATGCGGGCGTTGACCTCGAAAAAAAAACCTATTGGATTTGGGTATCCTAGCAACGAGTGGAAAATGGAGCAGTAATTGTGTGAAAAAGGCGGGGACAGACTAGTCTGCCACAACAAGTAGAGTTTTACCCTTCCTGTGTCCTCAAAGGAATGCAGCGCTGTCTGTTCAGTCACGGTTGAAAATCATACTTCATACATGCAATTTTTCTCCCCATAAACATTCCTGCTGGGGTTTACAGGCATTACATAACATGGGTTGTGTGTGTGGCCTCTGAGCGAACCAGCTAATCAGCCCAAAACCAATTGCTCGCGACAAAGGCATCAGATCTGAGAGCTCGCGTTGGATTTTCGGAGATCAACAGTGGTGAGCCGAGTCAAAACAACAGACAAGTTTGAGCACGTCGGCTTTTCTGCGGCAAGCCCTCCTTTTAATCTGGCCCCTACACGGCGCCGCACTCGAGGCCTCTAAAAGGCCAAATCCCAGGATCGAAAAAAGCTTTATCTCCAGATTTTCAGCCCAAACTTCCAGCAAATCCTCCGCCAGCCCCCTCCCACCCCCCCTCTCGGTTCCTCCCTCCCCCGCGCCTCCGATTTTCTTCCCTTTCTTGCTTATTTTTGTCTTTTCTGAAATGAGTACTGATTCCTCGACAAAATAATAGTCTCCTTCCACTGATCCAGGAGCTAAGCGTCCCTCATTATGTGGTATTTTAGTGCTTGGAGGAGTAAAAAAAACAAAAAAGTGTGTACTTTTTTTTATGCAAGAGGAGCTATATTATAATACAGACACAATCCAGTATATATTCTTGAATTGTATTGGTTGTATTACGCTGAATAAATCCTAATAAATGATGCGTTGATCCGATAAGATAATGTAAAAGATTTTTCCCTTTGTATCATAGGTAAAAAAAATATGAAAAAAAACAGGCGTTAAATTCGGGAAGCAAAATGTAATATTTAACAGCAAATAGTTTACTGTCTGCTATTACTGCAGTGTGCTGTTTGTCAGAGTATTTGCTCTCTTCTCTCTGTCTGTCTCCCTCGGCTCTCTATACAACTGGTAATAAGGGCACTAAGTGAATAACAGTGAAGATGTCAACCCTTCCCTTTTTTTTTCTTCCACACACACTTTAGAGAGAACCGTAATCCCCAGATACATGAATGGCAGTGTCACCAATCATACGCAGCACCAAATAGCCAATCAGATCCCTCACTGGTGTGAGACAGAGATAACGGGAACAACTCTTTTTTTTTCTATTTGTGTCACAGTGTGACTGGAGGCGGGAAAAAAAAGAAAAGAAAAAAGTGACAAGTCACATTTGACAAGTGACAGCTGGAAATTTCTGATAGAACTTGCCCCGATCACGTCGTCACATTTATTGATTATGTTTCAAATGGCGACACGGACGCAGACGCGTGTGCGTAAACACGTTCCCAATGAGGAAACGGGCGGCAAGTAAGAACGTGAAGAACAGGATCCCAGACGAATGTTTGACAGGAATTATAGTCAAGGAATTCGACTTTAATAAGCAAGTGTTACATATATAAGACATAAGACATGAGCGTGTGCAGATTCTCAAAAGAATTATGAATAAAAACTATAAATCACTGAAAAAGAGCTAAGGTTATGTCAGTTAAAACATTCTATTCATTTAAAATGAGATGTGTGTGTGTGTGTGTGTATATATATATACGTATGTGTATGTATTTTTGTACATACACACTAAGCTCTATTGGTACTGTGCACAACCTCTAACAAAAAACTAATACAAAATGTAAACATTTAAAGAAATATATTTTTCATGTGTAATGTCCAAAGAGTTTTTTGTTGTAAATTCCCCACTTTAATCTCTGAAAATATCAATATATAATATATATCAATATATATTCTTGGGGAATATCACCCCCCTCTCCTCTGGCTCCATTATTATATATTGACCTACAGTGGCCCTAATACGCCATCGTAGGACAATTCAATTAAATAAAAAACAACAAAAAACAAATTGAAGCCAGAAAGTTAAGGATATAAAAAAAAGAAAAAGGTTGGGTGTTGGGGTTGAGACAGAAGGAACAACAGGCTGCTTTTTGCAGCCCACAGCTCGTGCCAGTGTCCCTGTGACTCCCCAGGCGGCAGCAAGAACACATTACGTCATTAGTATCATCACTCTGTGCCGAGACTGACTCTGCCCTCCTTCATCTTCCCCCATCTCACTCCACTTCGTCATACACACATAAACACATCTTTTTTATTTACTGAACTTTCTTTTCACGCTGCCACGCTGCAGCTCGTTTACAGTACATGTGTGTGTGTGTGTGTGTGGCGAGAAAACTGCACAGCTTTTGATTTTGCAAAGCGTCTGAAGACGTATACTCATCCGCGTTGTGCAAGAGTATAGATTGGATGTCTCTCTGATGTCGCCCCGTCAACGTATTTGGAAACACATTACATATCGCATGACTCCGACATCATCATCCTCCTCCTTCGCTTCTCCCGATGCCTGTGTGTGTGTGCGTGTTCCTGTGAATGTGTAAGCGAGGTCCATCACATGTAATCAATGGAAGTGAACACATCAGTGATACCAATCAGTCAGACACACAGTTTGACGTGGGATCCCTGCAGTAAAGTGATCATTTAGCATCAGGCTGCAGGGCTGCACACATCACCAGTACACCCTGGCCAGTTTGTTTCTTTCATCATCGCGGTTGTTTTTTTGCAACATACTGTTGGATCAAGAAGAACAACATTTGTATTGTCAGCATCCTCGAGGAAGCCTTTTCATATATTTATTCGTTAGCTTAAGCCTTTTTTTTCATGTAACTACGCAGGTCAGTTGGGAACAATTAGGAAGAACAAATTCAGGAAGAACAAGTAGGTTTTTTTTTTTATTTAGGTAGTAAAACCAAGTCACTGTGAGTTTCATGTCTCATCTAAGATGTATTTAACTTAAGAAAACTAGCGCACAACTGCTCAATCAATGTTAGGGTTGTTTGTGAAGGTTTTAGGCAGCAAGAGCCTGAAGAAAAATGTTGACTTGAGCTCTTCACGGTTCCAAAACGTCCTTCTCCAACTCTCTCCAACCAGATATACAGTTAAAGAAAACTTGAAGGTAAAACGTGCCACCTTTCATGTGGCTGTACAATCAGTGTTTGTGGTACATGTAGCGGATTGAAGCAATAAATCCCTCCGCACGTGTTGTGTTGACCCAGAAAGATGAGTTAAAAAAATTCAAAGATATGTTTTTTCTTCCCGTTTCCAGCGCCGTCATGTGACGTCACAGTGACGTAGTTGGACGCAAGGAAGAACTACGGCTTTCATCGTCAACTGCTTGCTGCGATTTGTTTAAAGGATTGTAATTTATTGTAATAAATCGCTGGAAAATGTCTAGAAATGTAGTTGCTCTGGAAAAAAAAATGTTTACCATGTGACCTACAGCAGATTTTTTTCTTTTTTCTTTCTAAAAATAAGAATAAATACTGTGTATGTGTAAACGGAAAACCTTTTCATTCTTACAGTTACTACAGTCCAGAATCAAGCTCAAGATAACGCAGTCAATTTCCGATCCGTCAACAATTCCCTTCTCGCTGCAGTCGTTTAATCCCTTTAAGTCACGTGGACAAGGTCTAAGGTGTTGATTGACCCCAAAAATAACGGTGAAGTGAATCCGAAACCTGAGAAGGCTGAATGAATCCTCTCCAACATAAAGGAGCTGCATTTAGCCGTTTTCATCACCTCTGCCGAAGCTCCACTCCCATGTGACCATTTCGACTTAAAACCAATGCAAATGATTCGCACACGTACTGCACTGGAAGTCATTTGCTAAAACAAATTGCCACCCGGTGTAAAAGCATTGCAGACTAGATTGCATATCCGCGTACCGTGTTGGACAAAGTTGAGCTGGTTTTGCCTGCTGGCTTTACCCGGGGAGACAAGTAATTACAGTAGGCTTCAGTGGAGCGCATGCAGCAATGGCTGGCTACGTCATTAATGGTGCTTCTTGACAATATAAAGAAACAGAGGGGCCCTTAATGTTACTTATCATCAAGGAAAATTAGTTAAACGGTGACGGACTGTGATTTTTGCCTCGCAAATAAGGCTAGCAAAGACATTTTTTTTCTTGGCCATTATAAGCTGAATGCATGTATTATAGGGGTGTAATGCAAAAGAACTATCTGCATTTGTATACAAACCCCAAATAGGATGCATAGGGGTCTAAACTGCGTAAGTTTCTGTAATGCATTAATTGCATTGTTCATTGTCTTCATAGACATGTGTCGAGCTGCCAAAATACTTATATGTAACCATGTAATTATGTCTATTAATTTCCTATTAAAACACAAAAAAAGTATTGAGAAAAGTGTCCCATAATTGCCTGATATCATCCGAATTCATAAGGAGCACCTTCATATGATTTATAGTTTGTGGGTCGATTGGTATTTAGTGCTATACAATCCAGAGATTCCTGCAGTGCACTTGTGAAGTCTGTTTGTGTGTTAGAGTTATAACTGGTACGAGTTGGAGGCAAACATGTGTTAAACAAACAAACAAGTAAAATAAACGGTAACTGCACAAACTCAGAGCACACCGTCCGTTTAAATCCAAGTAATGTTTGTGTTTGGTTACATCCCTTAACCTATTGAGGCAAATAGAAGCTGCGAGGCTGCTAAATGTTGGCTCTGCTATTTGGAAGATGCTTGTGAGCTTCATCTGAGTGTCTGGTGTAGAAAATCTGAGGTCAGGTGTTCAACAGCATCTTATGCCTCCAAACAACAAACTTAATGTTTGAAACAAACAGTCCCGTCCCCCTTTTAAAAAAAGGATTACCAGCTGTCATTACACAAAAAAATATATAAATAGAAAAAAGATAATTGGACTTTTTAGGACAGAAAGGGAGAAATGAAAAGCGTTACACTGGTGACCTGTCACTTGAAGCGGCGGTTTGAATGCAGCCAACATTTTTTTTGAAGGCACAGATGAAATGGAAATGCAGTTCCCCCAAGCTTTTTACTCGTTTTGTGTCATTACAAAGAGAAATGACATATCAGAGCCATGCCCCCCCCCCCCCCCCTAACTGAACCTGGCACCTCACACCACCTTACATTCTCGCCCACGTCACCGGGGAGAAAACTTTGTGTGTTTTTTTTCTTCTTTCTATCACACTCGGAACAAAAGCCCTTTTATCTCACAGCAGAAAAAATACAAATCCTGAAGGCAATCCGTCTGTGGTGGCTTGTTGTTGTTTTTTACACAATTGCTTAAAATGTCACCCAATCAAGTCTAGTTACTCACAGACAGTAAGAAGGGGAGAAAGTGAAAGTAAAAAAAAAAGAAAAAAAAAACGGAAAATCCCCTCCAGGGTTGTTTGTCTTTGTGATTCCAAAAACTAGCGGCAGCCCAAGTTTCGGAATTACAACCACCAGTGAATGCTTGGATGTTAATTAAAGAATGCAAATTTCATGTTTCTGGTCCAAGGCTGACACACACTCTAGGCCCAGAGGTCCACGAGAGAGAACACACACCCACGCGCGCCAAAATATGCACGCAAACAGCAAAAGAGGCAAAGTTCTGAAGGCTTATACCCAAGCAAACACGCGCACGCACGCACGCACGCACGCCCCACTGAAGGCCCCTAATCAGTCTCCCTCATCCCCTTTGTTGTAAAAAAGATAGAGATAAGACAGTCGGCAAAGCAAGTGACCTTATGGGGGTAGAACTCCGGCAGCTGATTATACAGAAAGTTACATGTTCATAAATGTGTTTACCAATATGCAAAGAGAAGGCATAAAGTGGGTCAGAACTTTTGGGAAAGTTTGTGAAGGGGCGAGGGGGGGGGGACATGGGCTGCATATGAATGCGAGGTTTCGGGTGGCAACGCCCACGCTGAGAGGAAGACGGGATGCGAGACACATAGACACTTCACTTCTCCAGTGAATACTATAGGTGGTCGACCCACACACGCCGATTATGTTTTTCTTAAAGCGGAGGAGAAAGTGTCTAATTAACAACCTGGTTTTGTTTTTACTGGTTTTACTTTGAATGAACATCCTAAAATTCCTCGCTGGATTCTGCATAATCTACATAATGCACTCACAATCGATTCGCATTTGGGCCGATAAGAATTACAGTGCCGGCGATTTAGAATGTTTTTCAGCCGCAAATTATTTTAAAGTCCGCCCTCTAAGCTCTGCGGAAGCAGAACAAATATCAAGATAGCGTGAGTCATGACCGCTTTTGAGGCCAGTGGTGTTACCGATGTCTTGTCCGGTGTCTTGTGTTGAAAATGTCAAATGTTCTGTGCTTCTGGCAGCATATAAAAGGCTCTGCATGGCAAGTGCTGTGTCTCCGATTTCATCTGATGATGATGATGATGATGATGATGGGGGAAAACCTGACACCATGACCTGTTTTGATTAAGAAAAAAAAATGGATCAATAGAATTTAAGGACACTCATTGCAGATGCAGCATTAGGTCACAGAGGCACTGACATTATTATAAAATTACAGATTAAAATTGATAGCATCATATTACAGTCTAAGTGCGTTATGTGTACAGTATAAGCTGACATCATAACTTACAATATGTGCACTCTAAGTGTTTCTCTAACATCTATACACACACACAGACACACACATATACGGGTACAACTGGTTTATCAGGACCCATAGTTGAAACCCTGGTATATGGGGATCCCGCTTCCATTTTTTTTTCATTGGAAGAGAATAGATATTAAACAAGCCCTTACGATATAGTAAATAATTCTCACTGTTCAGAGTGAAATTATATTCAAAGAATCTGGATGATTCGAAGACGTGAGATTCTAAAAGGACTGCGTGGACTGTTGTGGACTACAATGTGGACTATTTAGGACCCACCTGGTTTAGCTGCATTATTCATAAACACACAAATACAGTGAGAACCCCACCCACCCCCCACACACACACACACACACACATACACACATACTGAACAGTAGATGTTACATTTGACTGGAGCACAGCTCCTCAGCAGGAGGCCACCTCTATGTCCTCTGTTTACATGTTTGAACCCAGTTCGGCGAGCATGCTCATGCTCTCCCTTTTCTTGCGAACACACGCTCGTGCACACACACACACACACACACACACACACACCGGGGCCTCTTTGTCATGTGGCATGATTGCTTTGGCATCTGAAGAGAACATTTGTGCACCGGCGCGCATGTGCGCACGTGTCCTCCGCGCGGGTCACTTAAGCCGTCACTTGACGTGAGCTCCCGTGGGTCGCGTGCGCGTCTGCCCGCTTAGTTTCGGTTTCATGTGTGTGTGGGGGGGTGTGCTTCATTAGAAAACACACAAACAAGCGTCATTAAAGTGTCATTGGCGGCATGAGTAGCAGCAGGTGCTCACACACCTCTCGACAATCCTTAAAGTAGACATAACGGGGTGACATTTGGGTTTCTACTAGAACATGTTTACGTGCTTTTATGCTAAAAAAGAAAAGGAAAGAAAACTCATTACTTTGTGATTATACATGTATTCCCCCTTTGTCTGCAGTACTTCACTTTAGCATCTGTCTCTTTTTAGCCCTCTGATTGGCAAGTGAGAAAAAATATGGTGCACTTTTGTGAGGGTCGTTCCAGGAGTCGTGAGCGGTGTATATTCTAATGAGTTCAGTTTGTGGGTAGCTAAGGCCCTCCAGATACCCAAATGTATGTGCACGAGCAGTGTACATTCTCGATGTGTCCCCTTTAAGAGTGTTGAGATACGCACACATTGCAGTTAAACTCTCCGTGTCTTTGGAAAGTAAAACGTCTATGCAAATGTTGCTCAATTCTTGGCAAACACTAAACATTATTGCTTTTTTCCTTTTTTTTTCTCCTTTACTCTCGCATCAAGTTGAATTGCAGTCACTGTGTGTGTGTGTTTGTGTGTGTGTGTGTGTTTGGTTTTAGAAAATGGCTCGAGATACTGAGAGATATTGCTGAGTTCTTGTAAGTATGCACAGGCTCATTTTTGCTGCGCTTACAATTTTTTTTTGGAGAAGTCAGAGAAAACTTAATGCAGAGCCTGTGGAGATTCATTACTCCTGCATAATGGGTCAAAATGCATTTTCCTTTCTCCCCCTCTCTCTTTATGTATCGTAAGTATGCCATCAATCACGCATGCGGCACTTGCGGAAGAAAAAAGGGCGCCATAGGATGGATGGGAACGGACACGTTCGCATGCACACATGTTCATGAATGCATCACGACATACAACAGCATGTGTGCGAGCAGGCGCGGCACAACTTCCCAACGGAGCTTTTCGTTCAGTAATGAAAGAAAACAAATGACCTCGTCCACTTTGACAAGCTAATGCGTTGTTTCACAGCTCCGGGCCCCGCAGGCCGGAGTTAGCCGCGTGCGTGATGCTCATTTTTCCAGCAGATATATTTCACTTTCAAAATGCTACAAACTTTGAGTTTAGAGGCACAATCTGTACTTAGACAAAAGAAATTATACATAGTTACTCTGACTGAGAGCTGAGGTAGAGCTATCGCTTAAAAGCTGAATAGAATGTCACACAAAAATTGCATAATTTGTACATCTGCAGTATACTTGTTTGCTTTGTTTGATAAAAATGAAAATGAACAATGTGTTAAATTTGCTCAGTTATGGAAGCCCATTTCTGCCACTGTGATGAAAAAAAATAAGATCCTGTAAATAATAATTATGACTTACAGGATCTTATTTTTTTCATCATAGAGGCGGAAATGGGCTTCCATATTCAGTGGATAAGTTCATGTAACTGTAGAATATAAGATTGTGCATCCTTCCTACCTTCATAATAGGAAAAGTATGTCTTTTTCTGTGTTTGACTGTAAAAAAAGAAGTCGTTCCACAACATCTGGTCCACAGTTAGGAAAGCCCAGAGCAGTTGTTTAGACTTTGTTGATCCATGTTTGGGATATTTACCATAATGTATTTTGTAACTAACTTGATGTGATGTGTAGTTGAGTTGTTTCTGTAGGTGTTTTACTTAGTTTATGTACTTATTAAAAGCACAGCCGTGACGTTTTTCCTAAACCAAACGGGGGTTTGTTGCCTAATCTAGGTTGACTGTAACGACAGGTAACATGAAAAGACAAAAAATACGTAATAATGACACCTGTAAATGTCATCAGGGATCTGGGAACACCTCAAACAAAGTCAGATGAGGTGAGAACCCTGAGTGAGACTAAACTGTTGGCTTGTTTATTGCTGGTTAGATTAGCTGATTGTGAGATGTAATATTAAAAATGTTTAGACGGTCACTGTTTCAGATTAGGCAATTATGGAGCCATACATTGTCACCATGACTTGTTTCAAAGACGACACAGTAAACCACGGGGCGAGTTGGTGGAAGAATAGGTGATTCTGTCGTCCACTATACGATACATCACAGGAAAAAAAGCAGCAATTGTAACTCCAGACATGTGCCTTTTTTCTCACGATGTCACCATGTTCCTTGGATATTTTGGTTGAATATGTTGTTATTATTGCCAATAATGAAAAAAAAGAACAAAATTACTCTAATTAATCAGAATTATCCTTTACTTTGTAACAAAGTATCCAAAGATCCTGGGATTGACAATATCCCTGCATTTCATGATATTAATCCATCCATCTGGTGCTCCAAGAGGGTTAAAAAGAGAACCCCATCCAGAATCATTTTGTGTGAGCCAGGTCTGGGTGGATGTGTCTCTTGCACCATCTGCCACGCGCCACTTGTTAAACTGCTATCTGTCAAAACTCCATAATAACATGACAAATGTGTCAAAAGTCGTTTATACGTAACGGTCGGTTTTCTAAACGTGAATAAACTGCTTGCATTGCACGGCTCGTTTCTTCTTCCGAGGAACCAAAAGGTGACGCCGGGCAACTCCGCTGCCATGTCCCTGGGCCCGAATCAGCCCAATGAGCATGAAGGACAGCGGGGCCAAATTTAACTGTCTGTGAAGACAACACTCGCCGAGTTTATGACCCTTGACCCTTCACTGTGTCTCTCCCCGGCGCGGGGCCGGATGCTTGTGGTGCACTCTGGGATGCGTGTAGGCGTTAATGACTCTTGACTGTACAGTTTGGCTTTGTCAGCCCGGCCAGCTGTGTATTAATCTTCATACTTGTGTGCTTGGGCGCGTGTGCCCGCGTTCCTGCGCGTGTCCGCTCGTTTCTGTCTTGCAGGGGAAAAGAGAGGTCGGGGGAGGGAGATGAGAGCGTGTGTCTCTGTCTTTAATCCCTGCCTGCTTAATTATAAATCTCTCCAACTGTCATGGGCTCCTTTGCTTGTATCCCAAGAGTTTCCGTGAATATTTCATGCCGCGTCTTGTCCCCTAAGCAAAATGGCCGACCAGCAATTAGGGCCTTCTGCAGAAGACCCTTTCAAGGGTAAGTAACTCTCTGTGGTATACGGATACCTGTTTACCAGCAGAGAAACAGTGGGGAGCTTTCCTTTCTTTAGCCTTTATTTATATAAATATATATATATATGAATAAATAAATAAATAAATAAATATATGTATATAAAAAAAAGCTTTGCCTTGGAAACGTAACATTTAACTACATAAATATATTCAACAAATGAATGGAGAGGAAAAGCGAAACAAAAAACGCAGCGATCAAAGATTACCTTGGAACAAAAAGTGGGGCAATTAAATGAAACCCACGCACACGACCCAATCACGGCCATTTGTGGCGGATTGTGTTTGGTGGGGCCATTTCCGCAGGGGTCACCACAGCCCTTTACCGACTCCCATGTTTTGTTTTTTTTCACGCAGATGAGTCATTTTGGGAAACATGATTAATTCATCCTCGTCTCACCACGGCATCGGATAGATTACCGAAACAGCGGGAGAGGTAGACGGAAGGGAAGTAGACAGCATAGAATGATGAGAGGGAGAAATGAAACTGAGGGGTGGGGGCAAAAGAGTGAGAGGGAGCAGCGGATATTAGCGCGTGAGCGATAACGGGTGCTCGAGATGAAGGGGACGTTACATAAACTCGGCACACAAACATACACCCACATACAAATAAACACTTCCACTTTACTCGGCTGCACTCCATGAATCAATACTCATTTTATTTCCTCTCTGAACAAACCCAACTTCAGTACATTGCCTCGGCAAACAGGGAGCTGGGCTTCGCTGAGGTCCCGCGCGGACGGATGCCACCTCGACGACCCCACCGAGTCCTTAACAGCACAAATGTGACCTTTAGCTTCCCTTCAGAGAGCCAGTCGCTCTTCCCTTATCGGCCTGTCCGGGTGCCTCCTCCCCCCCACCCCCCTTCTCGTGTCAGACAGCTATAGTGACCTTTAATCGAGCCAGCAACCCATCTTTTGGGGGACCTGAGACGACCACCTTCCTCTCCACCACCAATGTTTTCATTATAAAGTGACGGTTGTGAGGACGGCAGCAGCTGACTGGCCTTTAGCGACACAGCCGAGAAAGAAAAGGGAACAATCGTTACCTTCTTCTGCCATTAAAGATTGCAAATTTAAGAGGAAATAGAGTCCTGCAGGCTCAAAGTTATGAGACAAAGACACACTGCATGCTCATTGGTCAAGTGGCTCCGACATGAAACTTAAACTGGTATTTATTTAGCATAACAATTTCATGAAGTTAGAGGACTTAAGAGATAAATAAGAAGAATGGTGTAAATTGTTGCAGTAGAAGCCTTAATCCTTGTTTTTTAGTGTAGGTCAAGCTCCTAAACTGGTCAATCCTACGCTTCCCATTGTGCAACTTGATAGCATCTCTGCGACAGACCCTCCCTGCCTGGTAATTGCCCATTTCTGTTTGTCTTTCCATTCAGAATTTGTCGTCTGTGGGCGCCCCGTTGGCCTCGGGGTTGAAGTTACAGCTCTTTCCTGTCTACGAGCAAATAAAGCCATAAAAGAAAAAAAAACAGCGATAACCCGATGACATCGCCGGTTCATTTCTTTTTTGTCAGACTTTAGAAATCTCCGTCGACGGAAGACATTACGACGTCTCTTTCCCCATCAGCAGCAGTGGTAGGGCGACGGAGTCCCCCGTGACAGATGGACACATCGCGACGCAACGCCTCGCGGTGAAATCCGTCAAGACGCACGCATGAACGCCCAGGCGCAAGCTCACCCCATCTTGAAAGTGTCCCAGCTCGCCGAAGATCACAGGCATGATGTTCACGGTTCACGTTCCTCACTTATCTCTTTCGAAGAGGGCCCCGCGCCACTTCTGCATCCATGTCTCGGCGCGCGGTCGATGGTCCATGAGGTCAAGCGTGCGGCTCAGTAGAGCGATGGAAATGGCTTTCAGATGCCTTGATTAATCCCCGGTTTGAGATACCCGACCAGCCAGAAGTGGGATCCACTCGATTAACACTCGCTAATGGCAGAGGGAATCTTGGCTTGGACGTGACTTTGGGTTTGAGTTTGACTTATACCATACATTTCTTTTAAAATTTGCAATTATAATTCCAGTTAACACTGAAAACAGTGTTTTACCCAATGCATAAACTTCCAATAGTGTGTTTCCTTAAGCTGAGGAGCTTCAACCGCTTCATTGAGTTATTTTCATCTCGACGGACCTCGAGGAGAATTCCGCCCGCAATTGCACGCAATTATGTTTGCAGGAGGAAATCAACGCCGACTTCTGATCCGACGCGCACGCGGTGCTTAACACCTTTTTTTTTTTTTCTTTCACCTCTCAGAACTACTCATTGTTTCATCATTATGTAAAAGAAAAGGAAAAAAAAAAGATCTCATTATGTTTAACAATCCCCTTGTCTTTATGTGAGGGGTTGTGATGCAAATTCCTCAAATGCTGGCTTCATCATGTATGCTCACCACCCCGAGGTACTGGGAATTAATGAGCATTTCTGTGCCTGCACCTGAGCATCATCATGCAGCCTAGTGAAGCGGCCAATTTCCCATCCGACTGGCACTGCCCTCCTAGTTAGCTGCTAAACCCCCTAAGGCAGTGAAGGATTGTTTTCAGCAGTTAATTGACAAGATCCTGGTGGTACTCCACATGCGCACACACACACACACACATTCGTTGGTGGAAAGGGGGGGTGCCACGCAGAGACGCCACCTTGTCGTGCACAGCACTATGACCTTCCGACTGAGGCATTAGAGTAGAGATTCCGCTACTCACTCACTCACTTAAAGGGACAGTTCCAACCAAATTAAAAAAAACACACATATTTCCTCTCACCTGTTGTGCTATTAATCAGTCGACATTATTTTTGCCAGGGTTGCTTAGTTTTGCTGATATCGGCCGTGGAGATGTCTACCTTTCTCTGGAATATAATGAGTCTAAATGGGGGCAAGTTTCATGTCAGAACTATCGTTCAAAGAAAATAGTTCCTGCATGAAAACTGCTCACAACTATAGGTTTGTGGATTATATTGAGTAGCCAGGTCATGATTTCTGGAAAGAGACATTGCTGTTGAGTTTTAAAAAAAGATGTGGGGGGCGCTTGGAGCCACACAAGGCGAGTCCCATTATATTGGAGAGAAGGCAGACATCTCCACGGCCGATAGCTCCAAAAACTGGCCAATTCAAACTACAGTTAAGAGGACAACTATGTATGACTAACTTCTAATGTGCTTTTAACAAAAGCGACTTCGTCAAGCCACGAGCACGCCAATGAGTCAAGCGTGAGTGGCTGTTAATGAGTGAATATTATGTGATGTTAACGTCCCAATCAAAACTTCTCAAAAAGTCAACACAAATAAAAGTGTCTGCTTTGCACGGCAATAACCCTCCATTATTTTAACGGCGGTGACTTTAATAGATGTTGAGATCATAAAACCTGTTCGCCGTGCACTGTACATTGTAAAAAAAAATATAATAAAAAGGCCTAAAATTGGAATTAAGGGCTTTCCACACCGCAGCGGCAGCAGCAGTGAGTAAGTATTATTGAGTCGAGAAGAAGGAGGAGAGGAAATGGCCCAGAACAAAACGGGCCCGCCGTCTGCTTGTCGCTGCGTCTGTCTTTCGGTTTTTGTGGCGGAGTGACAAAGAGCCCGAGGGCGAAGTGATTCCGAGGCTCTGACTTTGCCAACAGGCAACTAATCCCCAAACAAAGCTCAGCTGACCTGAAGCTGCCTGTCTGCTGCATTCACCACTCACGACACACACACACGGATGGAGACACCGAAATCCATATGCGTAAAACTTGTGGGTCTTTTTTCTCCGCGAGCATTCATGCACGTATCTCTTTCAAATCTAACAGCCGCAGTACAGTGAGAAAAAACAAGATGACAGCAGAGTCTGCAACATTATTACGCAACAACTGGGGAAAGAAAAAAAGAAAAAAGAAGAACAAAAACAATCATTCTCATTGGCTGCTTCTTCTTAGCAGCGAGAGTGATGCCACACGTGGGGGGAGCTGGCTTATCACAAGGAAACGGCGCTATGTTGCGGGCAAACAGCTGCGAACACTTGTGTCTTAAATGACGAGGAGGCCTCAAGTGGCCTCCGCAGTCCCAACTCTCACAAACTCGAGAGCTTTTTTTTGTGTCTCCAGGGCAACTCGGCGAGAGCGCCCGTCGCGAACGCGCAACTTGTCGGCCCGGATAATCGCATCCGCACACCGAGAGTACAAGGAGACACAGGTAGAGGGCTTGGAATTAGGGCAATTTGGGCACTTGGGTTGAGATCGCGTCGGGTCACGGTATCCTTAGCTGGAGTCTTTATTTATTTTTTCTGAAAAATGCACAAGATGTGAGCTGGGAGACAGGTGCATCCGAGTGGGCAGAAAAGAGGAGACTGGAGCCACACCTGTGTGAAAACAAAGGAGGTCGAGGAAAAACTCCCATCAGGATGTTTTGAGACCTTGCCGAGCCAAAGTCAACATATTGATTGGCTCTGAGTTAAAAATAAAAAGATTCTCCCAAGAAAGAAAGCTCAGGTAAGAAAAGTTTCCACTGATGGCTTAGCTGTACTAGTGGCCTGTATTGCATGATTAAAAGTATCTAATTGGAAACTCTATGTCTTCAATCTACCTACATAATATGCTTTTCTGCAGAAGCGTTTAGATGCAGCGCTCACAGTCGCCACCTCGCTCCGCTCTGGAGACGTTATACCTCGGCAAATTAGCTCGCATGGCATCTCTCGAAGTAATCAGCGCTCAAATAGTGCCGTTACAATTCGCCTCATGCGGCGGATGACTCCTCGATGGATGTAATTCCTCCGCGATCGAGAGGGGATATATATATATAAATATATATAAAGGCTAAAGAAAATAAAATTCTAAAATATTATTACCCCCTTTCCCTTGGGTTAAAAAGAATGTTGGAAATTCCATTGGGGAATATGCATGTGATTTGCGGCCACCGGATCGCAATCTTCATTCGGAAACATTGTTAAAGAACATCCGTGCGGTGTGTGATTGCATTACCAGATGGAAGTTGGGGACTTATCACGATATTTAAAATCCCATATGAGGGGGTGCCTTATAGAGAGCCTCAGACATATGTGTCGATGCCTGGCAACAAGATTGATGGCCATGTCACCCATCAAGGCGATTCCAAAACAGAAAGCCGAAGTAGGCAAAGGATATTTTATGACCTTGCTTCAAAAAAAAGAAAAGGAAAAAAAAAGAGAGCCCGGCCTGACACTGTCTCCTGGACCAACGAGCACCAATTTTAAAAGGTGCCATTCATACTAGCAGGGAGTCTAACTTCCTCAAAGGGTGAGTCCTTTCACATTCTCAAAACGGTGACCTCTGTTCCCACCAGGATGGCAGATTTCAAAAGCCCTGGAATAAGATGCCGGCTAGCTGCTAGCCACTAGATGATGTACCAGAGTTAAAAGACTTACATACATACCAAAAAAAAAATACATGCACACATGGACTTATACACACAAGGTAAACTGCACAGTCTCCAGCAAATATATCCCCCCGGAGAGGTGCTGTGCACACAGTGTTTACTGCTCTCCTCAATTATTGATTAGTTGTTTTCCTTCTGTTATGAGAGGCCACCCCATATGAACAGCGAGAAAGACTCGCTCATAAAAACTGCAGCAGGACTCTTTGTCTCTAGCCAGACTGCGCTTTATTGACCTTGGCCTCCCTCCTAAACAGGACACTTGCTTTCCTTGGCACCGGCTCGCCCGCTGCTCACTAATTCTTTCGGTTTTCCATCACTTTCTCTTATTTGTCTCATTTATTCTCATATTCTCCCCCCCCATCCCTCTCTCTCTCTTCACCAAGCCAAACCTCTCAGGACCGAGGCGCCTTCATAAACTTTCCTGCAGACTGCGCTCAGCAGAAAACCAACACTAGCCATCGGTTTGCACTAAATTATTAAGAATCATTTAGAGTTGGAGGTACAAAAAAAATTGTCTCTGAGTGCAGTGTGATGCAGAGTCAGGCAGGAGACAAAGTAGCAAAGGGGTTCTTGTGTTAGACTCTAATAAGGATTCCTTTGTAAAGGTGTAAATCAGTAATGTTTCCAAGAGGCCGAGGTGAGCAGAAGGCGCTGTGCACCAACAACCTGCAAGAAGCTGAGACAACAACAAAGTATCCGTTTCCCCAAACTGTAAACTCCTCGATCGAAGATTTATTGAACTTTGGTCCCTTGAACAACACGTTCTCACTCCCTGTAACATATGTGTACGATATTCGGGCTTTCAACTAATTCGCGTCGGCAAGTGAAAAAGGTCTGATTCGGGCGGATGGGCCAAACAAACACATGACTTTCACCCAGCAGGCCGCTGTTTGGGTGCCAGTAATGTAACAAGCATACTTATTTAAACCTAAACCACGATATTTTCCCTGCGCCTAACCAAGTACTTTGGTTGCTCAAAAACCGGAAGAAGTTTTGTTGCTTAAACCTGGAAACGGACAGACATTGGAAGTAAACAGACATTGGAAGTCTATTTTACAAAGACACTAAAAAAGCAGAGAGCCGAAACTGACCTCCGCTAGAGGGGCAGCATAGCATAGCTGACCAAGAGTCGGTATACGACTAGTTCGGAGTGAGGAGTGAGAAACACTACCCAACCCGCCTCCCTGTGCATTCTGCCAGCATGTACATTTAATTCCAAATTCTAAGACACACTTAAGACCTGGCAATCAAATTGCACCGACGGAGTATCTTGGCTCCCCAGCCACACAGGGATCTCAATTATGGCACAATGGCTGTGGCACCGCCGCTCCTGACGATAGAAGATAAAGTGCAGTAATGGAAATGCCATCCTGGTACAGAAGCGGGGGCTCCGGTGTCGACAAGGAAACAAAACAAAGTCAATATCGAAGAAGCAAAACAATGTGGAAGTAGAAAATTGTCAAACGGCGGTCCGACTTGGCAGGGGGAAAACAATCTCAAATGGCATGCAAAACAATGTCAGTGATGGGGTTGCTGTTTTAGTGGCAGAGAGAGAGAGAGAAAGAGAGAGAGAGAGAGAGAGAGAGAGAGAAAAAAGAGGCAGAGCGTGTTTGCTTCTGCAGCCTTTTGTCAAAGGCGGCGTAAAGTAAGGAGGCATGTGGTATCTAAAAGGCTCCACACGCAATCCCAGCTTGCCCACCTGCTCTGCTCCCGCTTTGATTTTAGCTTGAGAGGGAAGGAGCGGGCCTCTTGTTGATCAAGCTACGCACTCACAGGCTTGGCTGTTCAGTGTGCAGACACAAAGGGGAAATTGCCCTGCTACTTTCTTTTACTCCTCTTGTAATATGTAGTTTTTTTCAAAAAGAGGGATATTTACAGGTGTGTTTAAAGGGATGAAAAGATTCGTAGTTTAACGCCAAAGCGCTTACAAACCTGCCCTCCCGGGGCGTCGCGTTCGGGCGCCTTCGAGTTGCTTTCCTGCATCCAAGGAGAGAGTACGAGGCAGTTGCGGCGGGGCAAACAGGAATCATTCCTCTCCCCGAGGAGTTAAGCAAACTGTGAAAAATGCGAGACAGAGACAGCGAGGGGAAAGAGAGAGAGAGAATGTAGACTGAGAGAGAAACACGGCATCAGAGAGGTAAGGAACGGCGGAGCACTTCGGGGCATACCCAACTTAGACATGGCCATCATAAATGATTAAAGGCCGATTTCCCATTCTGACAAGCCGACCAATCTTTGCACAGTGTAATGGAAGCCAAAGTGAAACGAGCATGGAGCGCTGCATTTGCATCAGGCAATCACCAAAGAGATGTGAGTCCGGGAGGGGCGGGTAAGGAGGAACGGTTACACGGGCAGGTTTTTTTTTTCTATTATGGTCTGTTTTAAATGGGGGATAATACCTGTTTACCCAGCTGCCTGGGGGCAACCGGCATTTTGTTTGAGGTCACCCCCGTTAATATTCCTCCCACCGGTGGACGGTTCTGGCAGTACGTAATTCCGAGATTCCGAGAGGGAGGGTCGTGACCTCGGAGGCAGCGTTGGAAATAGCACCAGCGGGCCAGTGAGGAGGAAGAACGGAATGAATGATGGTGCTGGGAAGGAGCTGGGAACTATAAAGTCCTGCATAAAGCCCGAGGAATGTGTGGCTCGGCTGATTTCCGAGCTTGTATATTTCCACATACTTGATTGAATTCCCATGAAGTAGCCTCAAATCTGATGCGAAACAGTCTCACAAAAGTGTTTATGACTGTAGGGGCGATGTCAGTAAAACGAGTCCGGTTGATGCACACATCTCCGGTGCAAAGGGGGAAAGTTGGTGAAAAGTGGATAAGAGTATATAATATTTCCTGATGTGGGGAGTTTTTTTTTTTTTTTTTCTGGAGGTGATCTGAAGGTTGTAAACACCAGTTTTAGTCTCACGTTTTGAGGCATCGCCCCGAGCGGGACAGAGGTGCGAAGCACTGGCTGCGTATCTCTGAGGCCATGGATGATGGATTATAAGAGTAATAATATTGATAGCCGGTGGGTTTTCCATACAAATGAAGAGTCAAATGAGTCGAACTTGAGCAGTCGCTCGATGATAAATCGTATCACCGGTCATCTGAAAGAAACCGACCCAGACTTGATGCTTTTCAGTGAGCATCATGACCATTATTACAAAAAAAAGAAACAAAACAAAATTAAACATAAAAAAAATGCTATTTCTGTTTGGCCTGTGACTTCCTGTGACTTCCCAGAGCACACCTTGGTGAGGCCTCGCCGTCCTCACTCTGCATCTTTAGTGCCGACATTTTCCGCTGTCCTTTAAACATTACATCCACTCCCCCGCCCCTTTTCATTTAACTCAGCTTGGTTGTAGGTGAGACGACGGCGACTGTTCATTTTGACTTTCATGAATCCGACTAAATCCTTTACCGTGTGCCTTTTTTTTTTTATGGATTCATACGTGCCGTACACAGATCAGTCATTGTACAGCGTGTGTGGTTTATGAAACAACCTCCAAAATGAGCGATGTGACAGGATTTCAATCAATGGCGTATTATGTCCAGCGGGTTCAAGACCGGGCCACACGCCTCAGCACACACACACACACACACACATGAGCGTGGGCATTGCGATCAAAAGCTTAAGCACACGCGTGGTGCAAGGTGGTTGAGAGGCCTCTCCTGCTGTCAGCGCTGTCCTCTGGGCATCCGCGAATGTCCCCCTCAGTGCATCTGACGGCGCGCAATTAAATTGACATTATGGAAATGATGATCATTTTGAAAAAGAAGCATATCCAGCCCCGTCATCGTCTAAGTCGTGTCGGAGAGGCAGGGCCGTAAAGGTACAGGAAATAATTCCCTACTAGACGGAGACAGGTCACTCGTGATTCCGCTTGCGTGCCAATCAGCGTAATATGATGGGAGACACAGCAGAGACGGAACACGTGCATGTGTGTGTGCGTGCGTGTGTGTGCGTCCACGTGTATCTCGCCGGACACAACGTGTACGCGGCCATTATTGAGACACATGGATTCATTGCCGCTTTGATATTGGCTTTTCATCTGGGGCTAAATTTAGCGCAAGGTGTCTCTTCCGCCGCTCGGAGACGAGCCCCTCATTAGGGTGTTTGTCTGCACGATCCCGCCGGGCACGCCCACGTGTGTGTGTGTGTGTTTGAAAAGCGAGCATGTGTGTTCGCGCGGAGCACGGGCATTAACCCGAGGCTGATTCATGTGGCCCTGCTAAGCTAGTGGCTCTCCTTATAACGCCGAAACGAGACAGATTTGTCATAATGGGGATGAGCCAGGCAGCCGGGGCCATATCACAAGAGCGGCCAGCCGGGGTCCAGGAAATAATAAAGTACCTGAGAGACTGTGACTTCTTTTATCTGTCTGCTTTTTTTATTTTCTCTCTTCCTGTACTGTCCCACTAATGGCAATCCCTCACAGTCCGAGTGTATCTCCTTTCATGTCTTGTTTTCTCCCTCTCCTCTGTGTCTCCTTTACTCTCTCTCCCTTCCGTTCAACTCTTCTTCTTTTTTCTCCCCCTCCTTGTCCTCAACCCGCCCCAGTAACTCTCGCTGTCTCTTTCTTCCTTCTCCTCCATCTCCCAATTGCTCTCCCTCCTTCCCTCATGGGGAACAATATATATATATCAGAGCCCTGCTCCGCTAGTTGCCATGGCAACCGACCTCATCACAGCATCTACTCTCTCTCTCTCCCGTTCTTTTTTCCTCTCGTCCTCCATTTCTCTTTCTCTCCCCCTCGGTCTTTCCCTTCCGTCTCCTTCTCTCTATCTTGCTTTTTCTTTTAGAGTGTGTGTGTGTGTGTGTGTGTGTGTGTGTGTGTGGGGGGGGGGGGTCTTTAAGTGGTGAGTGGGCCGGCTGTCCTCTCTGTGAGCCGAGCAGCGGGGTGAGTCATTGGGAAAATGGAAACTTTGACCCCAGACGTTGTCTTTCAAAGACATCTAATTCATGTCTGCTTTGGTTAAATGCGGCCTGGCACAAAGACAAAAGCCCATCCATCTATATAACTAACCATCTATAACATACTGGAGTGTAATGTACAATAGCCTTAACATTACACCCGTATGTGATCTCCATAGGAAATAAGACTGGCACTCTCCTATTTTTAGACATGAAGATCAGCCTGTGAAAATAACCCCCCGGTGATGTCATCAGGGCTATCAAACAAACTAGGCGCAGAGTTTGAAGGGTGTCAAAATGTTTCCATATCTGTGTCTTTTTCATTTTAATCGGCCTCTGGCAGCTTTATGGAAGTGCAATACTTAAATCACTGGAGTGCACCTTTAAAGCTGCACTTATATATATGTTTTGTTCTTTTATCAAAAATGGCTCAAATGATTATCTGCAATGTGAGGAGAGAGGGCTCGCTTTGTAGTAACGAGCCCATGCAGCTCTTTGCGCTTTCTGTGCAGAATTCTGCCGTCTGTCAGCTCTTTGCTTTTAGTTTCACAGGCCATAATTACACTGTTTTGGTTCGGTCTCTCTCCGCTACCCATCAATCTTGCCTTCGAGAACGCTGGGTATTGTGTGCTGTGTGCTGATGTGCAACAGCAACGTTGTAAAAAAAAAGAATTTGGTGCTCACAGCTCGTTTGCTGCCCCCGGGTGGCCAAATTGTAACGGCTTTTTTCTACACGCTTCTAAAAAAAGCCTCCTGCTCTTCTTGGAAGGCTCTTTTTTGGAACGCGGCTGCAGGGATTTGCTGCCGCCGCCGAGGTCGGGCACTGATGTCAGGCAATTAGGCCTGGCTCGCAGCCGGTGCTCCAATTCATCCCGATGATGGTACGGGGTGGGGATGTCGGGGCCTCGGAGTCTTTAAACCCTGAAAACAACTTTTTCTGCTTTCGTGCACGTTGCCATGTCAAAGCAGGAGAGGGCCCGCCTCCAAGCTGTTGCCATGAAGTTGGAAACACATGAGAACATCACTGTATGCTTTAGCATCAAGACATTCATATCAATAGTTGTCATATTTGGACTTATCATCTTACATGACTTTGTCTTCCACTTTTGCATTTTGCGGTACCCAATCCTTACACACACACACACACTCCTCAACTTAACCTCCATTCACGGAGGATTTGGCCATATTTCACAAGGCGACAAGGGCAGGGGAGCCTTTTTTTTTTTTTTTTATGCTGTGGGAATTTATGTGCTATCATTATTTAACCTAATTGCATTGAAGACAAGTGGAGGGCGGCATGCTTTCTCGGAGTGGCGAGTACCAGGGAAGCATCCGTCACATGTTTACACACATGCCACACACACACACACACACGTGCACATTATGCAGTGTGCTCACATGCACGGTCAACATAAAGGGTGCTGTAAGTAAAGCTTGGGCATGAGGATTGTGTGATGTAAAATGCATACATGCGGGCACGGATTAGACACACGGAGACATGCATTCGCGCCACACAGACATCTGCCAACACGCCTTATCCCCTCTTTATTTCTCACTCCTCTGTATCTCTCTCACTCGCTCGCTCTCACACACACACACACTCCTTGCCATGCAGAGCAACAAGACAGTTGTCCTCCATCTGTCAATGTTATTCATGAGGAAACCGGAGATCTGGGCCATGAGTGATGAGCTCTCCTACAGAAACAGTCCCGGCCAAAACCTCTAGGAAAAAAAAAAACAGCCGACCCATTTATGAAAAAAAAAGAAAAAAAGATGAATAAATATTTAAAAAAGAATGACTCGCGACCAGACATTTACAGGGCACAAAATGAATGGCAAATTATTTGCGCTGGGATTTCGGGGAATGGTCTCGGCCCACTCCATCACGCCGATACCTTTTATGTAACAGAACTCCCATGATGCACGGTACAGTTCTGCTGGAGAGAAGGAAGAAATAGCCATATATATAAAAATGGCAATAATTTCAAGCATTAAGATTACATTCTATACATGCATATATTTTCTGTATCTAAAATATAAACGTCTAGAAGATTGTTCTTTCCTTTGACAAACATATAGAGCTTCTTAAGACTTTATAGACCGACTTCCTGCTTCAACTTTGACCTATACTGAACTACTGTACTTCACAAGGTATACTTTTATTTACATCATGTCTTATGTTGTCCCAAAGTGGTATGTCACGAGCTACAGTGTATTGTGAGGTCGTAATGGCATTACAATGTCTGACTAGACATAGTCACCGTGATATCACCCACTGGTTTTGTGGATTTTGGTTTTCAAGCCTCAAATTTTGCTTTTTGGACGTCGCCATCTTGTTTGTTTTTTTAAGAACCAGGAGTGACACAAGAGGGTGGAGCTAAGTACAACCGAATGTCTGAACAAGACATTTTTAAGCTAGCAAATAGTGACAAATAACTTGCATGAACTAGACACACTGTGAAAAGGTTAAAACATGGACAGCTCCCAGAACAGACAAAAGCTGAGGTAGCGGCCTGTCAATCACAAGGTAGCCACGCCCGAAAGCATACCCTGCTTTATCTCTTCTAAATGGCACCATCATTTACAAAATGAACATCAATGCTGTACTGGCATGAGATTGGCACTTGGTCCCGAATCAGAAAATACTTGGCAAATGTGCCGCGATGATCATTTTCAGTGGGTAGCAACCTACTTTGGTTTAATTTGGAGGAGTTGTTTTTCGTCTGCTCGTGAAGAGGTCAGAACTCCAGCAACACTTGGTGCTGTCACGGATGTGTTTGGGAGAGGGGGGGGGAGGGAAGGGAAGGCCCTGTCTCCCCAGATCTGGTGCTTGTTCGTGGAAGGACAGGAGGTTGGCGTCAGGGGAAGCGTGGTTTTTCCAAGGAAAAAGAGCAGTTTAGGTTATGACATTTAAATGGCGGTCCAATGAGGAGACATAGCGAGGTCACCATGTTCCAAGATCATAACAATTACTGCGAGTACAATGTTATTATGACTGCTGGAAATGTCCCAAACTATGAAAATACCCTTTCAGGGCCTCACACATTACCAAAGAATACTATCCACGGAACACAAAAACGCAATATCATACAAAGTAGTAATTAAGGGACCAGCAAACGCAACAGTTTCATATGGCTAACTGCTATATAATCACTATACCCACAGTGCCGTCGTGCATTCCAATGTCGACAATGTGAGTGCGATCACTATAAAGTGGCGCGATCGCTACCAGTGTCCCAGTGCTGCGCATTTTGATGGCGACAACAAGATGGTTGAGTGGAATGGCAGGTAGAGAGGCTGCCATGTATCTGCCAATCACGCCATGAAGTGGTGGTGGTGGGAGGGGGAGGGGGGGGCCGGTGTTATCGCTCTCCCTCACTCTCTCATTGATTCTTGCTCCGTGACAAACTCTCCCTCTCTCTCTCTCTCTCTTTTGTGCGTGGGGATCCCTCCATAAAACATCTGACACTACTGTCACCCGGCACCGCCGCGTTTCCGCGCGCAACCTGGACACTGCCATTACACAGATGTCAGACACAGTTGTGATATCATCGTAAAAAAAGTAACTGCCGCGATATCCAGTTTTTTTTTTCTTCATCTTTTTTGAACACACACACACACACACACGCACGCACACTAACACACACACTACCTCTTCTGAGGCTTGTGAGTAAGAAGGGAATGGAAGAGGAGAGGTTCGGGGGAGTCAGATAGAAGTGCAATTACACTGGCTGATGTGCTTTGGCCCATATTATGATGTTGGGGGATGATAAGAAGGCAAGAGCACAGGCCAGCAAAAACACACACACACACAAACACACACAGACAATAGCCCCGGCTATGATTGATGTCCGGATGCAAACCCACTCCAAGCAGCAAATAGATGAGTTCCCTTCCCCTCGACCGAATGGCATATACATCTTCGATGGTTCCCCATGTATCACATGAAGTCGTAACTGGAACTTTATTGGCAGCACAGTTGATAACGCCGCCAAAGGGGTGTAGAGACAAGAAATCAAATAAAATCGGCACAAGCCAGACATGATGATTCCAGTCATGTCCTTCAGTTCATTCAGTCAGATCTGATTTATCATACAGAATGCTCTGTTTAACCTCCCATGTCGACACTTTTAAAAACAACTCCCTCTAAAAGCATCCATTGTTCGCCACCAGTCGGTGCACGAGCGGGTCAGCACCAAAGTCATCTCCGTGCTCACAGTAGACAGTTTTGCGGTGCGGTTAGTAAGCTGTAGTTTCCCCACTAGAAAACTCACTTGTTGTGTCGTACCGTCTGTGATTTCCTTTGTACCGTTGTTCTTATTAAAACCACATGTGTGCACAGAGGTCCTCGCTTTTGATACATCATCCACTTTTTTGTGCTTGTCTTTGTATGATGTATTTTTTTTTATCTTGCCCCAGCAACTGTGAGGCCGAAAGGTCGGAACCTACATCTCTGGGCTGCACGTAAGCGAACTTGCACAGAGATGTTCAAGTGGCTATTTCACGCAGGAGGAATTTCTAGTGTTTAAGTGACCCTCTGACCTTTCCTTTAGCCCTTCCATCTTTTCCCGTTTGCCAACCTTGTCAACTTTGCACACACGATGTCTCAGAATAAATGCCAGGATGAACTTTTACGCTTGAGCCCTTAGGAACAGACGATGGACACACATCATATGGTAACAAAGAGATGCCTGCAATAGCTGAGGACACGGGGATAATTGTGTCGATCACACAGCCATGTGTTTGGTACAGTGGCCAACGACACGACCTCTCATGTCTGCATTACTCCCGATTTTCCATCCCGTTAAATTTTCCAGCCCAGTTCTGTCACAGTCAGACTCGGTGGCTGTTTCAGGGTGAAATAGCAATTTCCACTTCCAGATGCACATCTATGATTGCTGTGACCCCCATCCCTTCAGCACACCCACAAAAAAATAAGTAAAAAAGAAGCTTTTTGCATTTCGACATATCACCTTCTATCTCTTAATCGGTCCGAAGACGGTAGCTCATCCACCTACTGGAGAGTGTACCCCTCAGCCACTGGAATTTGACTTTTTTTGTTTGTTGTCAAAGTGCTTACAGCAAGGCCTGTGCTTTTCTCTCCAGACTTAATTTAACTTTTGTGAAGTTTTACAGACACATTATTTTCAGTTAGTATACACAAGGAGAGGCAGGGTGGGGAAGTCATAAAGTATTCATAGATGCACATTGTTGGCTTTGGTTATTTTATGGGATGTCTCAGCAAAAAAGAATGAACGTATCCTTTAACTGTATAACATCTGAAAACAAATGGGAAACAGCATGCCTTTGACAGCCAAAGGTTGTCACGAAAGGAGGGACATGAAGATGACATTCGTGAAGGGAGGGAGGAAGGAAGAAAATGAGAAAATAGGGAGGTCGAGGGATGGGATGCGGCCAGTGAGCGGGCTATCTTACCCAGGCAGCGGGCCTTGGAAAGGGAATGCCTGGGGAACACACAGGGGACGGCGATCCATGCAAAGGTGCAATAGAAAGCGGTGAGGTGGATGGAGAATGTGTAGGTGCATGGGAGAGTACATGAGGTGTCTACGTGTAGTGTGGAGGGAGACGCTGCTCCCAGGAGAAGTGAGTGCCTCCGGCCACAAACACACTGGACAGCCGCAACAGCCTTGTCACGTCTCCTTTTCTTCTCTTTTTTTCTCCCCTTCATTTATAACCTTTCCTCAACCCTGCTTTAGTAAACAGCCTTAAGAAGAGCACCTTTGCAGTGTGTGTGTGTCAGGGTGCTGGCGATGGCAGGAACCGTTGAGGTTTATGAAATGAAAATACAGAAACAGCCAGAGTGGATTAGACTTGGAAAGGTTGGTGTTTTTGTCAGAAACAATACTGCAGATTCACATGTTGTGACTTCAGTTGTCTTAAACTATAGCAACTTCATCTTCTTTTCACATGGAAAAAAAACATGTTGTACAAGTGTTCATAATGTGTCATGAGATGTCTGGATGGGAGCTTGATCAGCTCTTTTCTAAGGTTATTTTACTTTCATAAGTTCGCTGCACACTAGCATTAATATAACATTTTAATGTTGTATACTCACATGGTATCTGTCGTCAAATATCCAATACTACTTATATTAGGAAAATGGCAATCTGAGGGGAACTATCTTCATAATTTATATCTAAGGATAATTGGATCCACACCTACATTGTAATGCCAGTGTTCCTTGATCCAAATACTGAAGGTCCTGATTCCAAACTGTTAAGATTTATCACTTTGTTGGATTTGTTGGAACTACAAAAGAAACCTGCTGTTTTGGCCCAAAACACAATCTTTAACAAAAGGTTCAAACATCCATGTGGCTTGTTTGCATTTGTGCTGAGGTTTTACCACGCTGTTGTAAAAAACAACGGCACAGCGAAGAGTCAAATAAACCTCCGTCACGCGGATGATCACACAGCTTTGACACTGGGAAGTCATATTTCATCGCAACGTGAAAAAAACGAATTTCTTGTAATCAGCCCCGAGAGCCACACACCATCAGAACCCAGCATCAGTCTACCGTTTAAAAGGTGACAGAGAAGACAAACACTGCGGGGGCGTTGCTTTTTTTATTTTTTTTTTATCTGTCGCTTTGTCAACATAGACCAAAAAAAACCATCTTAATAGATCTCAGAGAATATAAACAATATTCATGAGAAAATTGCATAATCTGCTTTTGAGTGCTCTGCTCTGCCCCGGAATACCTTCTGAATATCATTGAATGTTTATGCCCTTTTGTGTTCATGATATGAATGCTTAAGAAGCGGAGCGAGAGAGGTAAGGATAGCCCGAGAGCAAGGACATGTTGGTATTTAACGACTAACGCGATGTCAGATTAAGATAGCAGCATGTTTGTTGACAGTGCCTCTCCTTCGGTCAGCGTGAGATAGGTCACCACACTTTTTTTCTCAGCGACAAGGGTGGTGAGGATGTGCGTCGCCTTGACGCACGACAGGCCGCCTCCTCGAGCTATGCGAGTGCCCCGGTGAAGACCCGTGGGTGTCGGAGCCATGTGTCCGTGCCGAGACGAGCCCCGTGTCAAATCGTCCACCCACACCCTTACCGTGGAGTAGCGGGGGAGGGTGGGGGTGGGGCTTATTCCGGCTGAGCTTCTGTATCGTGTCGGCCAGGTTTTGAAATGCGGACAGGCTGCATTAAAATTCCAATTCCTATAATGTCAGGAGAGAACATCGATATCGAATGGTTCTGCAGAATCCTTGATAATGTTTTGCTCGAAAATGTATTGTTCAGCACCAACAAAATCAAAGATGGCGACAGGCCAAACACCAACATGGTGAAGACAAAAACAAAAAGCCTTTAAAACCGTAGGTTCACAAAAATGACCCGTACAACCCTGTTAGAGGTCAAACCCTTTGTTCACTGAACCACGGTTACAATAAATAACCACGTTTTAAACGTCTCACCTAAGCTACTGTAGCGTCTGCACCGAGCAACGTATTACATCTGACAAGTAATGTTAGCGCCAATTACACCACCATTGAATACTGAGGTGTCGTGAGACCTTTATTATCTACATTTCCCTGTCGACTACGTTTCCTCTTTAACTTTATTTGTTGCTGGCAGGAACCTTTGGCATCTATAGTTTGATTTAAAAATAACACACCTGGGATGTGAGAGAAGCCTGTCCATTCCAATCTCACCAAGTGCATGCAAGGATAGGTGGAGTTTATAGGGCTCACACTCCTAAAGGCAACACGACCTTCTTTCTTTTTTTTATAAGTTGATATAATTCAAGGAAAATCCAGCCTCGGGGAAGAAAGATTTCTTTTGAAATCGCCTTGTGAGCAGCTATAGAGCCCAGCTGCAATCACTCCCGATACATCAGTGCGGTGTCACACCCACACAATCTTCATGTCACAGAGAAGATGAAAATGCCATGAGCGAGTGACTGATACCTGCCACTATCCTCGCAATGGCTCCTCGCAGGGGGAGGGAGGGATGACAGCCGCATGAATAATTCCTGCAGGTTCCAGGGTCTAGTTATTCACACGAGATAAAATAAAGAACAACAAGTACAGCTTCCGCTATTTTTTTTTTTTTTCCTCTCTCACGCGCGCGCTCTCAATGATTTATTCAGCGATGCACGATGTTTCAACTCTCGGTCATCGCGCGATGGGTACCTTATAAAGAGACAGGAGTTCAGACATAGTGGGGATTTAATTAATGATGGGGACTGTGTGTGTGTGTGTGAGAGTGTGTGTGTGTGTGTGTGTGTGTGTGTGTGTGTTTTTATCTGAAGGAAAGTGAAGAGATATTTGCTGAACAGGGAAATCCATTGACTTGCATGGAGTTATTAAGTGTAATATGCCTTTGGATTTTGTGTGCACTACCAAAAAAAAAAGAAAAAAAAGAAGAATATCCCGATTGAAGAGCTAGATCTCGCTTTAATCCCCTAATACATTACGCAGAGACAGACACACTAGTGTCACTGGGGCGATGAAAGCGCCTCAGCCAGGTGACTGATACCTGACCAGATTTTGTTAATGGCGCCATTCTGATGACAAACGGCCGTGGCCGACAGCTGTAATGCGACTTCATCTTCTGCCGGTGTCATTACACGCAGCCCATCACAAATCAAGGCCCTTTCCAAGAACTGATGAGCAGTAAAAAATAGTTCCTGATGAAATACTTATTCATACAGGTAATCATAAATCCGAAGAAAAATGGAACGGAAATGCGCACACGTGGCTCGCAGCAAGCTTTCAATCGGCTCGGCAAATGATTACATTTCCTCAATTGAAACATCAGTTGTCAAATCAAGGGATATGTCTGGGGTGGTCGTTTTCAAAGAACGCAACGATTTCTTGGCACTTTGTCAAATCTATATTTGTTTCATTGTCTTGTATTTCAATGTGTCTGGCTGCTTTCAATATCCATCTGTGGATAAATAAAAGTCAGCTGTTCAAATTCTCCTTTTTAAAATGACAATAGTTATGTATTTTGCTTCAACTTCTCTACATGAAGTAAATGATGATTGCACAATGTGATGACTGTAGAATAATGACACTATCGGCATTTAGATGGCTTGTCTGTGAGCCTAGCTATCACTATGCAATTGAACCCTACATAAGCCCCGCCCCTTGATCGCAGACTGGCCAAGCGCAGCATCAGCCAGGTACGACCAGGGTCTGACATCGATCCAGATTTTCTTCATTCTCAGGCTGGTTTTGAGGATTTGGAGCTTGTAGTCATGGTTAAACGCCGTGAGACTCGGTACCCGGAGAAGTGGGAAGGAGATATGCGTTTCTCCGTAAAAAAAAAACAGAGCATTTTGCTCAGTGGCAACTCAACAAGTTCAAAGCATTGAAATGTTTAATAATATGTATGCTACTATGTCCGTGACATGGACGTATAAATATACAATTAAAGTTCATAAATCATTTTACGCTCTCCTCTAAAACAGTCCAGGAACAGGGCCGAGTTGATTCTGCCTTAATCTAGACATTCGTATTCTACCCTGTTCCTCGCATCATGCAACTATCGATGGATTTTTCCATTTCATTTTTGATCTCATTTCAAATATTCAGCGTGCAGGCAGAGAGCCTTTGCTTGTATGTAACTGTTCTTCAATAAAAATCCTGAGTGGAACATAATAACAACGTGTGAAGCACAGTGTGTGCATTGAGCAAAATCTCAGAGGAGCCAGAGCCTTGAACAGGAAAGGATGTAAAGAAGCCGACAGAGGAGACTATCATTCATGGGGGAATCATATATGACATGGATTTTTTTTATTCCATTCATTACCAGCACTAAAACCAACAAACTGCTCTGAATGTGAGAAAGACAATTATATTTAATTTCATATTTATTGAAAAGATTCATATTTATTAAAATTATTATGTTTCATTTACGGTTTTATTCATGTTTTTCTTTCAGTGAAGGTACATCCAGGCTCCAGGGTGATGCTATTACTGATTTATTTTAAAAAAAAACGGTTCTCGGCCAAAACGTGTGTCCACATCGAAGTATACAGGAAATACTCTTATTTTTCTAGACGAGAAGTGAGAAGAAGAAGAAGATCCGTTCACTCAAAAGTCCAGTCAATTTATATTCTTCATATCCCGCCCCCCACACACACACACACCCCCAATGATGCTATAGCAAAAGTTCAGTCAGAAGACCATACTCTTGCAAGCCCGTATGTATTTCTCATACATCTGCCTATCACTTCTCACACATGCTCACTCAGTTACTTGCTGTCATTATTCGGGCGTCAATCATTACATCAGCTGTTTAGATCAGCTGGTCTCCTCTATCCAATAAGCACAAGGAAACAATTGCATGGTTAGCCTATCATCTTGCTGCTGTCTCTTTTAAATATGACTGTCTCTCTACCTTCAGGTTATTCATGTTGCTGTTACGCACCCCTCCACCTCCCCATCTCCACCCAGTCTTTGCAGATCCATCAGCTTCATCAACTCATCATTCTATCAGCCTCATCAACCACGGCCACCACCAGGTCTGGACTCTATGGGGGGGTGGGGTCTATCTTGTTGCTGATCGGGGCAGATGGCCCTCAATTACAAATCTCCCTGTAGAGTCTGTTGTGGAAGATTTCTACGTTAATCAGGAGAAGAAGCCGCATATTTTCCCATCACAAGTCCAAGCGCCAAAGACTCTGAGACTTTATCATCACATAGCCTCTGTTAACAATAAACAATTATCCTTTCTTTATTCAACTGGTCTCACTTGATTGAAATACATTCTTGGCATTGTGTTTTTTGTGGTTTTAGAAATCATAGCACAACTCAGTAAGATACAGACGACGTTACCGAACGTTGGAGATGTACAAGCACAATGACCTCCCTCTCCCATCATTCCCCGTCCTTGGCAACATGTTAGCCCCCCACCCCCCGAAAGGCTCAGTTCAACCTTGGTGATGGGATCTGCCTCCGTATACGAAGACCACGGCTGGGCCAGCACGGTTGCCTCTGCATTATATAACTCCGAGGTTGTGATCTCTCGGTAGTTGCCACATGGCATCTTGCTCATCGGAGCTTTGGTTTCCCGCCAGCATTCAGAGCTGTACATCGCGATGGACGTTGCCGTTACGCGGATGGAGCTTTGCTTTCAGGCGGTATTGCTCGGACTTCCCTTAGGTTCCTCAATCTTAACCACCTCTGACCCGCTGTCAATATTAATTTGTGGAAAGTTCTCATACTATTTTTTTTTCTGTATTTACATTGGATTTCGGCCCTGAAAAGAGGTGTGTCATTCAAAATAGTTTATTTCACTTGAATTGGTACAAATACTGTTGAGAGGGCTTGTGTGCAGCACATGCTGTAATGGACCTCTCAACCATTTGGCAAGAGGCTCATTATTAGAAGAATATGTACAGTCCTTTTTTTCTTTTTATTGTTGTTTTTTTTTTGCAATGATTGAGACCACGAAAGGGGATGAGAGAGAGAGAGAGAGAGAGAGGGAAAATACGTCTTCGCTTCTTATTCCCACGGCATGTTGTTTTTCACTGCGGATGATGCGTTTCTGCTACTCGCAATCAAATACGGGGAGCCCGGAGGCGGCTACACAATAGAAGCGCTTGATTGCCGGTTATTAGAGTGCATTCAACTACCTGAATGGGGTCAATGAAACGGTAGCTCATGTAAAGCAGGGTTAAATGGAATAATGGATGGAAACGCCACAGAAAAACACAATTTCTAAAGGAGGCAGAATGCTTTCATTGTGTGTCATTACAATAAACAATGCACTGCCATTCTTGATATAATGATAAGCTCTTTGAATGCTTACATATTCCTATTTTGTTTTTCAAAGAACATGCTTGTGTCATAGAAAACAAATCAATAATCATATTTACCTCCTCATACTTCACACCATTGTGTGACGCGGGCTATCAATCAGCTTAACCTTTACTAGGGCTTGTGTCAAACAATGCTTAAGAAAAATAAAAAAATGGAAATGCAGACATTCAAACGTGTCAACCTTTATCGATCGTCACACCAACATGTCACAGTATCTATGAAATGGACTTGACAACTCATCCCCGGAAATGCCAGGAAGCAGACACAGGGTTATTAATTTGACACGGAATGAATGGAGTTTAATTATATTCAATTAATGTTCCAAATAAAGGCAACTTCAAGGCTTCAGGGTTCGTACAGGAGGACAAGCAGGGGTACGTGTGGTAGCAATAGAGACACAAAGACGCAAAGAGAAGTGGCATGATGATCGGGTAGTTTTCATGGAGTGGAGGTTTGTTTTTCTGCGATGGTTGACATCCTCCATTTACCCGATGACTTGCACCCTCGGTGGGTCAGATGGGGGCAAACGGAGATGCACCGCATAAAGGTGCCAATTCTGCATGGGTGGTGTCCACGGGGACAGGTAGATAGGGAGCACAAACGGGGTGCGTGTGGCCATACAAATCAAGTATGCCCTGCAGGTTTGTGGATCACCACCGGAGATTTTTGATCGAAACTATCCGGGGGGGATACGGTTTACGGAGCAACACACAGGAAGCCGAGCCGGGAGGGGGCGAGTCGAGCCCCTCTCATCGTGTGCAGAGAAGGGTTGCAGAGCTGAAGGCCTGGTGAGAAAACATCTGGAGACGGCAAGCAACAAATGTGGACTTCAGAGACAATTGCTTGTTTGGGATCATGCTGAGATTTCCGGTAGCTTAGGGCGCAATTTCACACAGATATATCCCTTTAGTCTGTGTCATAGTGGAATGTAGACTTTGTATATATATATATGTATGTATAAATACATATAGTGAGTTAAATAAATTCATGCATATACCTGTGTATTCACAATGTCTGGGTACATTTTTCCAATATGTCCTGTGTTTTGACATTTCAGAGTCAGCTTTGCATCCATTTCAGTCGCATCCATTAGGAAATTAAGCTCCACTCTCCACCGTCTCGTTGAAAGTATGAATTAGAGTCCGGGAAACCTTGTCTATCCAAATTATTATGTATAAAACACCCCACCAGAATGAAATACAACTCCAGCTGAGAAGCAGCTGATATTTCACTCGGAGAAAAACACATTTTACCGTGCAAAGAAAAGTAAATTACCTGAAAGGAGCACTGTAAGGGTGGGGGAGAAGGAGGGGGGGTTGAGATGGCATTCTTCTCTACTTGGACGAGGCTTTCCACATTTAATGCAATTTTCTCTCTGCATAATCAAACGGATACAAGTCAGCCAGAAGACGGAAGGGGACATTGAGCAATGTTACAGAGGGATAATGAAAACTTTGTGAACCCCCGAAAAAACAAAACAAGAAATTCAACATTTCACACGCATTTTCCTCACACAGCCCGGGGCTTTAAATTGACGTTCCCAGTGTGACGCTCGACATCAGCGTATCTTTTGTACTATTCAGAATTAAATCCCTCCCCCTCCGCCTCGAAGACCGGCTGCATGACAACATGATGATTTCTAACAATAGTACAGTAAGCCAAGGTTAGTCAGGCGAGCACTGAAGTGAGAGTTAAAACCTCCTAAGACGCCCAATTAGACGAGACAGACGTGAAAACAGGCAGCGCCTGGCCTAAAACAAGCTTCTGTCACCTGCTCCCATCAAAGTGTCTGCAGCAGCTCAGCGGCAGAAGTTGTCCCAGTTTGTATCTTGGATCCCCTCTACCCCCCCCTCCCCCACCCCCCCTCAACCCCCCCTCATGTGTGACACAGATCTGATGGCTTCTAATGAGTGTGAAGAGCAAAAAGCCACATGGTTTCACATTCCATATTTTATTCTCCCCAATGCTGATTTTCTCATGGATATGCACTACAAAAAAACGGACCTCTGACCTACATGCAAGCTGTATTCAAACACTGGCCAGAATTCATTTGCGTCGCCATGACGATATGGTACTGTACATCATACTGGACAACAGTCGCTTGCTCCCTCCGTGGAGGTGGAAATAATCTTCTACTGATGATGCAAAAAAGTTATAAAGACTTTTATTGGACTCATTTAAATGTAATCATATGTATAAATTGCTCAAGGTTTACATGCAAATACATGTAAAGGCCTGAAGTGGGAATAAATAAATAAAAATGACCGTCTCTGCTCCTGACAGAAAACTCAAGTTCCTGTGAAGTAGACATGGAGTGTACAATATTCACTGTGGGGAGACAAGCGACACGCATACGCGAAGGGCGTCGACGATCCGACACCCATCCCCCCTCTCCCCCATCTTAGCCTGTCACTTCTGGGTTGACAAATCAGCCACAAGTCGGCAAGTCACGTGGTCCCGTCCGGCGTTTGGCGAGGCGTCTCCTCTGACAGGCGCTCTGCACAGACACGGACAACGCGGATGTCATATCTTATTGACCAACAGTCCGCGCTGGCATTTGGCCGCTTGTGCGTGAGACGGAGGGGGGAATAGGGAGCGCGTTGTGTTCGAGTGGCCTCCTTCCATGAAAAAATAATCCACCATGTCATTCAGCAATCAGCGCACAGCTATGGTTTTTTTATATATATGTTTCTATTATTTATTCGGAATTTAAAAAGATTTAGGGCACATTCAGAAAGATATGTGGAAGATGTTCGCTGCCAACTACTCTTCCTCTTTTACCCTTCACCCGAAATCAAAGTCTACCCTGGAAGTGTATGTACGCAGATTTATACATTGACAGAAATAAATGTGACCGTAGCATTAACAACAAATATTAAGCTCCTGGGGAAATTCTGCAGCAGTTAGCATGTGTGTGACATAAAAAAACTGATTTCATATCAATGATGACATGGGAATATTTTGAGAGGGAGAGAAAGAAAGTGCTTTTTTCACTGCGAAGAGAACCAACCTAATGGCCTTACTAAAGAGGAAGAGACTTTTACAGGCATGTGAGCATCTCCTGGAGTAGAGTAAAAAAAAAATAAAGGGCTAAATCAAACATGCTTTGACTTCAGCTTCCAATCAGTCACAGTGAAGCTGCTTTTCTACTGCGAGGAAACAAAACCGATAAAAAAAAATGTTTTCCCTTGATCCTCAGCTCTCGAACGCAAATATGGAGTGACCCGTTTGAGAACTTTTGAATGTTTTGTGTCAATTCTCTTTTTTACACTATAATAATATAAACAAACTTTTCAGGCATTACAAGCACAAGGGATCATAAGCTCATGAAGGCAAAATAACAAAAGTGTAAAAAACAAAAGTGTTTAGCACAATAACTGTAATCCAAACAAGCCATGGGCATGACGATGGTGAAGCGCTTATTCTTCCATGTAAGCAGCAAGCTACAAGTGCAAGAAAGCAAGGAAAATAATAAAAAAAGTAAAAAATAAAAATAAAAAAGAGGAAAAAACTAGACAACCAGCCGCAGAGGAAAAAATAAAAGAATAAAAATGTATGAGAGAAGATGGGCTTGTCTTGGTGGATGTTTGTACCTGGAGCACCTTGAAGTTGGAAGCAACAATTTTAAAAGTGAAAAGGCTTCATTGAGGGAAAAAAAAAGTTAGAGTTTTCATCAACGGCGTGCCCGTGGCTCAAAAACACAAAATAGTCAATGCCGAGCTTCAAGTGAGATGTTTTCTTCCCTTTTGTCCCCGTGTCCTCAGACGAACTTCTTAAGTCACTCACTTACTGATTTCGGAGGTCAATTTACCCAGAATGCATAGAACAGCACAGACGAAAAATCTAAAAACAAATCGGGGAACGGAAAGGTCTTTTATTAAAAACTTTTTTCATCATGGTTCCCAAAAACAAAAAGTAATACATTGCTCTCTAATGCAATCATGTATCCTCACTTATCTGGTTGGTTCAACTAGAATGAAATTTGGGAAATGGGATTAGCATAATAAAATGCAGATTAGCATAATGGAATAACGTGCCTGTTTTAAGAAATGGCACGCAGACTGTTTTTTTTGGGCAAAAGCCGGATGGTGTGTTGGTTTTGGTTGTACTTGAAACTGATAAAAGAACGGGATTCGGGGTTGCGCCTCTGTGTCACACCTGGCGGTAAAACGGAATTGACATGATCTTCATCTACAATGGAGGATGATTTAGTGATGTGAGGACTTGACCTGACCTTGCCCCCCCCACCCACACCTCTCCTCCTCCCAAAAGATTGAAACAGTAGCTGTAAGTAAGTGGGCAATTGTGTCGTCTCAATCATGGTAATTCATTCGTAACTTGATTCTCTACTTTTTTAAGCCCCTGTTCATTTTATAGGTTAATAATATCCTACTATTAGTATGTTGTTTTTTTTATTTTTGTGTGGAGAATGTAACACAGAAACGTTTGCAGTCTCAAGGTGCTCCTGCATCTTTGATAACATGTGCCGTTCGGTATTCACCGCCTTCACTTGTACACGCTCGTTGCTCTCCTCTGAAATCCAAATTCTATGGACCTTCATCTTATTAAACGCCTAACTCTGGCAGTGACGTCATACACCATAAGCCTTCTGCTTCCATTCTTTTGTTATCGGTCATAACTTAAAATAGGTTTGAACGGAGACATTATGCATTGGCTTTGGCAGAGAACCACAAGGAGAGAGATGTTAGAATCCCTGTGCACAAAACATCATCTGATTCCTGGAGGAGTGTGTGTGTGCGCGTGTGTGTGTGTGTGGTTTATTTCTCCCATATATGTTGATCTCTGCTTTCTGTACCATCTGCTTACCTGAACCGGAACATGTGTTCATTTGCATTTCCAATACATCATAAAAAAAATAAAAAAAGCCCGCCTCAGACACACAGCTCTCGTTCTTCCTCCCTCCCTCACTCCCTCTCTCACAAGCGCACCCACCGTGAATGAACCTTGTTATCTGCACAGTGCATGTTCGCATCGCATATCCAATACATCATTTGCTTTGCACGAACCAAGACGCCTGTGCCCTACTTCATCAAGTGAAGTCAGGGCAGCTTTTTACTTCAGGGCATATGAGTCAGTGTTGACTAAGACATGGTATTCTTCACAGGCCCACCCACACTGTCGAAGCCAAACGATCACACCACCGCTGTCTAACGCTGCAAAAAGGGAGAAGAGAAAAAAAATCTATTTTCTGCTCTTATATTAATTGGCAGGTACAGTTATATTCAAACTGACAGCTGACAATGTTCCTTATGTGTAGACAGTTTTTCATGAAGCATTAGAATTGGCAACATGAATGCGCAACATGGCGTTAGGAAAATCGATACGTTTTTCTTATTACGCTGTCACTTGGGAAAGGTTTTCAGAAGATTTACGCAACAGCCTTTCACCAAGTTTCACTCAAATCAAGTAACAGGCCAAAGGGTAACATTTACTGGGGGTTCATGAGTCACTATTTGCTTCTGTAATATCCATTGAAGCCCCGCAAAATCTTTAGTAGGTCATCATAACCATACAGAAAGGTTGGCAGCTTTGTTTATTACCTTCTATCTGACATTAGATACAATGGCATTTTTCAACGTATCCAACGTTTCATATCTTTCGGAAAAGTTACTCCTCTTTGTGCGTTTTCCTGCGAAAGTCGAGCAACACGTGTCAAATTATGCTCGCTACATGCATAGAGACTTTCAAAAACAATTCCGTCTTCATAGGAAACAAGTCAGTTCGGCTCAGGCAATAAAACTACCCAGTTGGGTTTAGGAAAAGATTGTGGTTTGGGTTAAGATACCTACGGAAGTGTGGTTGGGTATGTATACTGGTTGTGGCAGGTATGTGACAAATACATTTGAAATGTATGTCTCGTTTCACGTGGGGCACGAACAGCTGTCTGTTGGATGAAAGACTGGTTATCGTTGTTTATGCTAAAGCATACCCTGCTTTGTCATCATTTATATGTCAGTGAGGAGCCTTTTGGATGACAGCTGGCACCTTGTAAATGTAACTCTCAAACAATCTTCATTACACAATAGAATATGTGAATAACTTGATATACTTGCATTGGAACTTAAGTCCGACTCCCTCCGAATACCTAAGCGACGTGTCAGTCAGCCTAAAGACACGAAAGACCAACTTGATCAGTGGTTAGTGCGCCACGACGGCGTACTGTAACAATATCATTGAAGTGATACAACTTGACAGTAAGCGCCAGTATGTGACACTGGTGTGCCTTTCCACTCGTTTACCACATCATTAAGTTTGACTTAAAGTCACAAACGGCGCACAAAGAACTGCCTCTTCAAAATCATTTGTGATCCTTGAAATTATGAAATCCATACTTCTCAGGGTTGCAATATTGTATGTGTGTGCAAGAGTGTGTGTGTGTGGAGGGGTGTGGGGGGGGGGGGTTCAGGAGAAGTTTGAAGACAGACACACTTTTAGCCACATGCATATAGAGGGAATAGATTTCAAAAAGTCATCCTCTCTTACACAACATGCAGAGTGAATGAGCTGATCCATTTACAGTATTTCTTTGAAAGATGAACATTTGTTTCATTTTTTTTTCTCCTGCATATTAAATATAATATGTTACAATATTAGAAATAAGGTTGAGGTCTGGGATATGCTTTAACTTCACAGGCTTCCAAAAGCAGCAACATGTCATACTGGGAATGTTCAGTCGGACCCATTACAGCTGCCCAGTGTTAAAACTGCAGCACATATAAGAGCCATTCACCTTGGATAATCCATATATAATACATGCTTGTATGAGCTGAGACAGCCATGCGGTACTTCATACGACAATGTCAAGGTAGCTGTTACCCCGGGGCATGTGAATCACCATTAACCAAGACATTGCACGCAGCGTCCAGGCCCACCCACTCCGTCTCCGCCATACCAACATCACAGGCCGCGCTGAAAAGGCCTTTAATAAATATATATATATACGAGGGAGGCAGTGCATCAAGTTGACAGGGCAGTGCCTGTGCTGTCCATGGAAAAAAACTGAATTAATGATTCCCAATTATGTTTTAATTCAAAACGGAGATTAGCGCCTAGTACGGGGCAGCCTGTGTGGCGGCGGGGTGGGCGAACGGTTGGCAGGAGCGGAGATAAGACATCTGTCTGCAACGAGAGAGAGAGAGAGAGAGAGAGAGAGAGAGAGAGCTTGCTTCTGCAGCCTTAGAGAGATGACATTGAGGCTGTGACGCTCATCGCATACAGCTACATGTGCTCACATGTACAGTGCATCGCACGCCCTCTGCAATGTTATGAATCGCAGCCCGTTACAAAATTAATGAATTTTATGTCGGCCACTGGGAGTGATGCATTTTTTATGTTGTTAAAATCATAGAGGACAACCCCCCCCCCCCCCAAAAAAAAAATAAATCAATGGGAGAATCTTTTTTATTTACCTCAATTAGACAACAAAAGGGCTTGAACATGAATAGCCGTGTGTGTGTGTGTGTGTGTGTGTGTGTGAGAGAGAGAGAGAGAGAGAGAGAGAGAGAGAGAGAGAGAGAGAGAGAGAGAGAGAGAGAGAGAGAGAGAGAGAGAGAGAGAGAGAGAGAGAGAGAGAGAGAGAGACGTAAGGTAAAAGGCTTTGGATTTCTTTTGCCAATTTGTTTCTTGGCAGTATTCTCCGAATCGCTCAATACAATCTCTCTAAAAGTTTGCATTTATCAATTGTTTTCTTTTTTCTCCCTCCTTCCCCCTCCCCAAATCAAAAGGCTTTAGAACTAGAGAAAGCGGAGCCAGGCTAAAATCCCTCATTCATTAATGAAAGGCATCCATTACTGTCGAACGGCGACAGAGTTAATGTAAATAAATGAATTCTCCAACCCACTTAACCGTGGTTTATTACGAGCCGAGCAAGGCATAATTGTGTTTCTGATCAGTTCAGATAAATTCAGCCGCGCACTACCCCCCGCCCCCTAGTGCCACTTCTCATTTACATGCCAAGGTCTGCAACTAAGGGGGATACATCACATGGCTTATTACCAAGGCTCCAGCTAATGACACTGGAATATGAGAGGAAATATGTGAAGGCAAATGTGGTAATGCGTGGCTTTGTAAGGGGGGAAAGCCTCTTAAGCAAGTCAGCGGATGCTGTTTCTGTTTATAAAAAAAAGAAGAAAAAAGACATTTTGCGTGTTATAATCATAAGAACACCCATCTGCTCGGGGTGTTTTAATTCACACCGACCTACAACTCTGAAATGAAGTAATTTCAGTTGCGGTGCCTTTGACCCCGTGGCATTCCAGCAAATGTGAGCTCCGAAGGATAACGCGAGTGGGGTTTTTGGTAAAAGAAAATAAGAAACAAAACAGATGCAATTTAACTCAAACTGCTGTGTCATTAGGACATACCGTACATTTTGTTTTGCATAAGGTGCTCCAGTGGGAACGCAGCCCAGAACCCGTCACAGCGTTTTTACACGACGAGCAGCTGAAGATCACAATTTGTTGATGTTGTTACCAAGCGGTAGCTCGTTTGCTTTAAAGTCCCTCAACTTGGAAGAGAGGGAGCGCGGGGGGTCTCTCACCGGTGAATAAAAAGCCACTCAAGCGTAATGGCCCTTCACTCATTAATCTTCCGTGTGCTCTGTGGCCTTCGCTTGTTGCGACACAGACCCCCATTGACGGCGCACAGGTACGAGCGAAATGGAGTGATGAGCGAAATGGAGGTTGGTAATGAACGTCTTGGACTCTCATCTGGACACAGCGCAACGCAGACGAGGAATTTCCTTGTGGGAACACCGAGCCTTCAGAACACTTAATCGAGCTCCGAGGCGCGGAGCGGTCGCGCAGGACGTTGTTAATCTTCGTCGGGCGCTTCCCTTTCCCGAGACGGACAGCACCCGACTTTGTCACACGTTGCCAACCGCTCGCATCCTGTGTGTGAAGACGGAACTGCCTCGGTAATTCGCGGCACAGAGGGCACTATTAGGGAGACGTATTGCGACTGCGCTCGCACCGGGATGTGTCCGGGGCCCCGAGTCGTTAGGCGGTGATATTCTTTTGCCGCTGCAAAATGTCGACACGCTCCGTTTGCTCGCGTGAGCCGCAGCAGGCGTGTTGTTAGTCTTCCGTGGTCACTAATGGCCGTCTGGCATTTGGCGGCACCCGGGAGATTGTTGGGGTAAAGATGTTGCACGAGGATGTTGGCAGTTGCTTGAAAACACCATTAGTTGGAGATTTTACATGGTAGTCTACCAGGTTAACATTTGGGTAACCTCCCCCCCCGCCCCCCTCCCACCGCCTCTACCCAACGTTTTTAATATTTCAGCCAACCAAATACAATAATTGAATGAAAGAATGAATGATTAAGGGGGCACTTATTATTGATATTGATGCAAAACATTTGCTGTGGTAATGGAGCATAAAACTGTGACCAGGAAAGTGAACAAAAAACTGGCTTCAATATCAAGTTGTATTAAGTTATTTCTGTTAATTTAACAAAGTGTTGTTATGTCTGAACAGCCCATTCCAATTTCTCTTGACTCCTTGATTGCTTTAGCAACTGTTTACTTTGAATTCACCCAAATTGCAATAATATCCCGACCACAGTAATTAATTTTCTATGGATGAGCACTTTACAGCCGCATGCAACTGCTTTCCTCAGTATAGTCTAACTGGAATCTAAAAAAAGAGAACAAAAGTCACAATTAAACAAAAATGGCTTTATTCATATTTTTCACCAATACCGTATCCTAAACTAGGGATGGGTATAGCTAAATGCACAATGACTCTTGTGTTCGCAGTTCATTAAAGTACCTGAAAAGTAAAAAGAAGATTTAGTTTGTTCCCTACTCATCACAGCGTTTCACCGAAGTTACTAAATTGCAAGATATTGTGTGATGTTGTTCCGGCATCAAACATCCATTTGTCCAATTATGATCTCCTGGTATCCAACTTGGTACAAATTAATCAATCATTGCCAAGTAAAAAAAAAACATTCACATACAATTCTATTAAATCTATCATCTATTAAAGCAGCAACATGACCGAAGACAATCACGTCTGTTTTGTTGTTTTCGCCTCGCTGCTTTGTATTCACTCACACACACTTGCGACTGGCCAGTAAATCCAGAGCTTCTCCATTGTTGGCCACTGTTCATCCGTAATGGAGCATGAGGGGGTGCTCCAGTGTTTTGCTGATGGGCGCCAACGCAGTTTTTAAGTATTACTTGTTTGTTTTCCCCCGAGCCAAATCAGGTCTGGATGCAGAACTCGTGCACTTGTTTATGTTTCACGTCGCTGAATGTTTGGATGAATGAAAACTGATTTAACTGCTGTAAGCAATGCCATAGACTCAGGGGACCTTTTAGAATAGTGTATGTTTATGGTCAAAATGATCTCAGAATGAACCTCTGCTGGATATCCTATAGTCATTCATGTCCACGCGTAACCTCACCAGCACACTGTGCTTCTAATGCACGACAATGCCCCGGCAAAGGGATCAAGCACATTTACAAGATTCACGTTTGTTCTTTGCATGTCTCTCGGGGCTCAAGTTTAGGACTCAACTTTAGCTTCTTTTTTTTTTTGCTATCGAGCGGCTGTACGCAGAGCACGTACAGCCCGTTGTGGGAATACGCGCATAATGAATCAGGAAGAAAACAATGAGCGCTCAGAGGTCGTTTGGTTTTTCCAAGTGTCTTCTCAATCATCGGCACCGACGACTCCGTCGCGAAATTCCCAAGGTGGGAACCCTCACCGTTTGTCAGACAGTTTACTGATATTCTGTTTTTTTTCGATCAGAGAAAAAGTCATGTCAGCTCAAGAACCGGGGGATGGCGGGGGGGATGGGGACGTTGGTGAAAGCATGCACCGTGTTTGTGTTTACACCTGCATGGAGGAGCAAAAATAAATCCACCTTGAATTCTGTTCTATGAGGCTGCTTGGTGATGGAATGTAGTGCGAAGCCTTGGTGTGACCCCCCACCCTTTCCCTTCAGCTGCCTCGTCTACTCCTCCCACCTCAGTGCTTTCCAACGCTAGCCGTGTCTTGTGTTTTACAGCTACATTCGGAGCCTCCCGAATGCTTTCAAGATATCATTTTCCCGCGCATGTTCAACCACTTGCAGCTGGCAGATCACAACGGTGGTCAAGGGTTATTTTTTGTGGAAGTCTCATTTGAATATTGTTAGTGGACAGAATCACAAGAAACTGAGGATTGTAGGAGAAAGATATGCAGATTTCCAGCAAAAGAGGGAAGCGGCATAATGACACTTGGCTCTTAAGCGGTTTCAAAGAAAAGCCGACGATAGGTGTATTCAGACATGAAAGGGAACCAACCATTTTCAGAAGTGGCTCAAGTGCAAAAGTCAAGTGAATTGAAACATTTTTCAACTTGAGCAAGAAAGTTATTGTTTCTTAAAGAAAAGCTAATGTTTCGCAACGACATGAAGATTAATTTAACCGTGCTGCTTTTCGACGGTAAGTCGATCTATTCCGAGTGTGTTTCCTCGACAACATGAAAACTCTTTCCAAACTTGTCAGTATATGACCCGGGCTACATTCAAAAGCTTTTTTTTTTGCGTGGCATTACAAACAGAACTGAGAGCAGTCCCCTTTTCCATTTTAACTTTCCCCATCCCCCGAATAGAGCCTTCATTTCAGCTGCAAGCCGTTGAGCGGACATCAAACACTTTGCACTCAAAAAAAGGAAAAGGGAAACATGATAAATATATTTTTTTTCTCTCATCTCGCAAAGATTAGTATTTTTTTCTTCTTTCCAGGACTGGAAACCCTGGGAACCCTGACATTATTCCGTTCCTTTGACTCCGCTGTTGGTTGGATGAATTGGTGCTACTCTCTGCCAGTGCAAAGTGGTGAGTGTGGCAGGGTTACGAGAATTGAAGGATATTAAACCTGATGATAATCCCTGAACTTGCCCTCAGACTTACATCTACGACAGCTGGTTTAACAGTGTGTGGTCGCTCATTACGGCACTATACACTGTATTAACATGGGCCTGACTTTTAGTTATAGCACAGTATGGGGAGTTGCAGATTAAAGATTTAGTGACATTATTCCTTCCCAAGAGCATTGTGACAACGCGCGCAAGGTATATATACGCTGTGTGCAATGAAACACAGGTTTTGTAGTGAAGATGGCGCGTGTGTGCGCGAGAGTCTGTGTGTATTTTCTGCACACATGTTAGTGTCTTACTTATTTATGCCAGGCAGATGCTTCACAAAGTGGAGGAGAGGCTGCAACAAGAGCCTTTGTATCCACACATGCTCAGTTCTCCACATGAGCAGACGAATAGAAACACAGAGCTTATCGGCATAATTGGGTACCAAGAATTCTGGCAGCAGTTTGGACTTTTTTTTTTTAAATAAATCAATTTCCTGTTTTGAAATGATAGTCTTGTATTCAAAGATAATAGTGATATTTAGCAGGATGCAGTAGTCGCTGAATATTTATGAGCTGAATATGTATGAGGGAGAAGATTACAAATAGCATCATTGACAGTGACTGTGTGTGGTGTATAGGCAATAGCGTAACCACATCATGTGAAATATTATCAAATAGTTCCTAATTATTTAATACTACGAAAATAAAGTGACGATCTAATGTTCCCAATGTGATGTCATACATAAACCTGCTGTTATTAGTGTTATAGAGGACTATTTCTTATCGGATCATAATTGCCCTGGTCTATACAGAGCAAAGTTATGACAAGGGTGAGGTTGATGGTGGGCGGGTGAAACAAACGCAGGACTTTTACCCAGAAGACCATTGTTCCTGTCCCGTGTGAAACCAAAAGTAAAAGTTAACTTTATACTTGTTACTTACTTGACTCTTTTTTTCTAACCTTAACCAAGTAGTTTTGTTTCTTAAACCCTAACCAATTGAAGCTGATATTTAACATATTTATGAAACATGTCAAAAAAATTTGGGTTAAATATCTTTATAATTTTGACGGAGCAACCATTTAAATTGCCCTCGTTTTGTGTGGCATCTTACTTTATTCTACACCTTGACATTCACACTTTCTGTCCAATTAAATATACTTCCACACGTAGTGTTGTCGCTATTGCTCTTCAGCAACTCCATCTGCTCCTAATGATGGTTTTATAGTAAAAATGAAAAACGCTAGGGACCAAACATGCTCATATGAGTGTTCAAAAGACCGAACAATGTGGTGTTCCGACACATAAATCCCCATGAGATTAAAATCTTCCTTGAAAATGAGATATTAATCTCAGTGGGATTTACCTGATTTAATCCTGATTTAATAAAATGTAGCGGTGTTATAGATATATTGAGGTATTTAATATGCATGTTCTGAATTCTACTCCACTTATTATTGCAATGTATGGCATAATGCTATATGTAAACCTCATGACCGGCCAAGCTAACTTACTGTGAGTCAGACTGAAAGTTGCTCCTGCATTCCCGGCATCACCCCCTGTGGTTGTATTTATGTTTATGCAACGTGTCCTCAGTTCCAACGATCACGATGGCCCCAGCACTGATGCTTTTCCTAGACGGGCCCTGAATGTTAATGAAACAGTAAAATGCAGTGGCCCTGAACAATAACCAAAAGAAAAGAGAAAAACACCAGGACATAAACTTTGTCCCTCCAAGTAGGCCAAGCATCAAAAATAGGGAGAGTTTTGGGAGTTTCAAAAGTTCGGATGGAGGTTAAAAGAAATCGGTTTGGACTGGTAACATTTTCTTCAGAACGTCTTATTAATTCAAAGTCTGCTTGTATTTGGCTTCCCTGCCTCCCGCCTTCACCGTCTCCGAGATAGCGAGCATGCAGCAGGGTTAACCCATCATATTGTTCTGCACCTCGAGAGCTTGTGAGGCTTGAGGTATGTTTGCGCTCAGACGTTATGAACAAACAAAGACGGGTGTGGAGGACGCGATGACAAAGTAGATAGAAAAATAAATACCAGCTGTCCACTTTAACGTGGAGGTAATAACAAAGGGGCTTGGCAACAGACACTTCAATCAGCCACATTGGAATATTTGCAGCAGCATTACACAACTCAATAGCTTGGATCGTTGCCAAGGATTTTAACCGTAGACGAGCTATTTCATTTTACTGCCATAACTTGCAAAACTGAGCTTTTTTTTTTTTTTTTTTTTTTATTCCACCCCAGTAGCTGCAGAACCTACTGTGATGAGGATTTTAATTTGTCAGAGTGACCTTCACATTTACCGGTCTGTGGAGTATTGATGAAACCATAAGGCTTCGAGAAAACTGTATCATAAAAATACTGTTTACTACTCACTGCTCAGAGGGTTTAAGCTAATTCTAATCTTTATTTAGATACTGTTTTGTAGGTGCCCGGTTTTACAGTCCAGAGCTTTGCGGTTTCTAATCTTGTGTGAGCTCCGTGGGTGCAGGTGTGCTTGTGTGTCTGCAATTTGGGATGTGGAGACATGTCTAGAGTGTACCCGGCCTCTTCCTTAAAAAAAAAAAAAAACATCATGATTTAGCAGCCAAGACGAGCAGTTCATAGCTTCCTCGTTTTACACAAACCGTCCGCCCCTTCCTGTCCTCAAGCAATGTTGAAATATCACAGCAAGACCGGGACTACATACCTAACAGGGGAGATTGCACATCATAAAATATTCCTCCACATCCCTTCAGACTCTCTCTCCCCCCGTCCCCCCCCCCCGTTGTCACCCCCGAAGCCATCGCTGTTTGTGTGCGCATTCTCGCTGCCATGCATGTGTAAAGCCTTTTAACACCTCAGCAATCCTGGTGTCCACTAACAACAGAGAAAGATGAATCGTGACTCACCCAGCAGATAACTGTGTGCAAATGCGCTAAGAGTGTTTCCCCGGCCACGTCAAATAAAAGCCAACCTAATTAATTAGCGTCATTATTTTTTACGGTGCGGTAGAAGCCTTAAGTAAGGGCTGAGTCTGCAAACAAAAAGGCCTACGAGGAAGAAGACAGAGGGGCAGTTATGTTTATAACGCAGCCTGTGCTTTGTGATGATAGCGAGACTTCTTATGACTTTCCCCGTGTTGGAGCGCCTCTCCATAATCATTGCATTTGTCGGGGGTGCAGGGGGCTCTGAGAAAACCGTTAACGACCCTGTAAACAAGCCGGCCTAGCTAGCACATTGCTAAAAAATGTCAAAAGAGAGAGAGAGGAGGGAGAGGGAAAACAAGGGCGCCACGGTGTGAGAAGAGTTGCATGAGGCTAGATGGTATCAGTCCGACGTGACAGCGGACTGCAACAGCGGGGGAGATGAGGTCAATTCGAAACAATAAGTTAGGGGGGGTCAAGGTTTACGGTCATTTACGTGCGTACACGCAGAGATATGTATTGGTAAGTGAATCAATTTAGCTTGAGCCTCCCAATGACATGAAAAGCAATAAAAGGGATTCAATCAGCAGCCACACGTTTAACGGGGGTCAGAGGGGCACTTCGCGTTCCTGTGAAAACATTTGGCGTTTTATTTGCATTGGATTAGAGCGATGGGGATGGAAATGTGACCTTAAGACAATCCTTTTTCAGCAAATAAGTGTAATGGATGTAGCTCGTTGATGATGAAGTGCAAAGGAAGGGCAAAAGAAAAGAAAAATTTGAATTTCCCATTCTCCCCCAGTGCTCTGAGCTGTGGAGCACCACAAGGCTCTAAGCTAGGCCCTCGTTTATTCTTCTCTTATCTGCAATGTGGTCTTTCTCTAAATTGACTAACATCCAGTCAGCAGATGACCGACTAGCACAAACACTTGCCACTAAAATTGCTGAACGAAATGAAAAAAAAGAAAAGAAACAAAAGAATCATGCAGTGCTGTAAAGTGTGCTGTTCAGGTAAAAACTAATTTATAGATTTGTGAGCTCGGAGTGATTATGATTGATAAGAACATCGCAGTCAGAAGGTAAACGGAGAGCAAATATATTTGTCCCACTTATCTCGCAATTCTGAAACTGTCAAATTGTCACTTTTCAAGTAAATTTGCTGTAAATACAGAGCATATACACTCAATCATCAGTCACGATACAGATGGAAAATGCAAAATATTAAGCAGTTACAGTCAAACATGGACTGCAACAATGACTGCTAAGAATTCAATGTAATTAGACTCCTACCCTCCAAAATCATTATTAAATATTCTTCATTCTTTTTTTTTCTCCTTCATTTTAATTAACGGAGTCGGAAGAGTCGTGTAGACTCATCAATGAGTTAAAAAAAACAAAAACAAAAAACATGATTAGCCATGTGTGAAACGGCAGTTAAAATGCTTCTATCAGAATGAACTGACAGTATTATCTGCTGAGGCAGAGAATGGTGATTGGTTGCCTTCTGAAGAAGCTGTGAAGTTTCCACAAGGCTTCACCAAACGAATGAAATGTTTTATTAATTGATTTGCTCGATTTCCCTCTCGTCCTCTTTCCACATTAGCATCAATTACTTTTGTGTGTGTGTCTGTGAGGCATTTTGCTGGAATTATTGTCTTTTCTAGCTGCGTGCTGGATATCAATCGACATGACGCATTCAAAGACATGAACACACACACACACACACCTCATCATCCAATCAATGGGTTTATCCGGTTCTTTGTTCGCTGTGTCGCCAAAACAAGAGGATTTTCCCCTAAATTACACCCAACTGTCGCTGTTTTTTTGTTTTGATTTGGGATTGGCTCGGCGAGAGTCGGAGACTGCACTCTGAGCAGTAGCACTGGAGGCAGATGATGTTCTTGGAGGTCATTAATTAACTCATCCAGAGCCTTTATTAGCTCCTTAATGGATCCGGTTAGAGCATATCAGGGCCTTGATTACCTCCCGTTGGCTATGCGGCGAGGGGTTGACTACATATGTGTGTGTGTGTGTGGCTACGTGTTTGTTTATAGGCTCTTGCAAGTGTGTCCTTTTGCCGCACACGTGTGTGTGTGTGTGTCAGTGTGTGTGTGTGTGTTTGTGCGTGCAACCGATGTGTTTTATAGAGGGCCAGAAAGGGGGAAGGAGGATGTTGAGTGATGAAGAAAGACAAAGTGTACCCAACTCTTGCTCATAGTAAAGCACAGCCTACGACGGCACACTAATCATAGTTTGCGCTTGTTGGTATCCCCCGGGACACACAAAAGGTACAATACCGCGCGAGTGTAGATGAAATGCTGCTCACTCACCATTGATGAGCTTAGAAAGGCCTCATTGTGTTTCTGCTCCATCTCGAGCGACGCAAAGCCCGACCTTGTGCACTGTTCCCTTCACCTAAGCATTGTGCGGCTTATAATGATTGACATGTACAATACGGGGGCGACGGTCTCTGCAAAGTGTGGCGGGTGTGTGCATGTGGTGAATGTTTTTAATTGAGAGACTGAGGAGTTGGGTGCCCCATGCGCTCTCTCACACACACACACACACACCAGCTACAACTCCGCAGCGCTCCTTCGATATCAAACACATGTCCGCCTCTCGCCTTAGGTCTCTCCACCGTCTAGCTCACAGTTCCTCACCGAGTCTGCACACTTTCACCCTCAAGGCCGTTTTTATTTTATTTTTTATGCCGAGCGCTCTCCGAAAGCTCTTACAAAGGGCTAGCAGATTGATCGGGGGGGCCTTTGAATCCGCAGGAGAGATGAGAGGGAACGAGATGATTTATTAAGAAGACACGTTGTAGGAAAAGCAGCGTTCTTGCGCCTTCTAAACCTCAGAGAAGGATTGGATTACCCAAGCGCGCTCGCACGCAGTTGGGAAGTGGAGTGGTGGTGCACTGGTTGAGTGGCTGTGTAAGTTAAGAGAAGTAAATGAAGCCCGTTTGATGGATGTTCACGTGATGGTGTGTGAGCACGTGCGCGCTTCGGGATTTAGTCGCTCTCCGAGGGAAATATTTGCATATTCATTTGAACCAAAAGTATTAGTAAAGACAGTAAATGTAACGTGCGGAGCGAAGTGGTTGCATATTGAAACATGGGAGGTGTTGGAAGAAGATACTGTAAAAAAAAATTTCTTTTTTGGATTGGTGAATTTTTTTAATCTTTTTAACGGTTATAGGCCCATAAATCAGTGAGGGTTGTTAACACATGTGGCAAATAAATGCCTGCACGCTTTATGAGGTTTTTTTTTGTTCTTTTTTTTCTCACAGCCGTAATTCAAAGCTCGTACAACCAAGGTGACATCTGCTCAGTTTTCCCTCCCCTTCCGCCGCCAACTCCCTTCCATTAACTCACTTGTGCATGTTCACAGCTAGTCAGGGGCCCACTTACGTGACGCGGATCCGGTAATTGGCAGCACGGCCCGCGAGTGCATGGAGAATTATTTCGCAAGACACTGGAACACACTCGGTTAATGGGGTCATACTGTCGCTCCCGCAAATACAGTGTGTGTGGCTCTCGCGAAACAACCTGGCAGCGCTGCGGTAATTAAAGGAAAGAAGAAAAGCATAAAGTCAGGGGGCCTCAAGGAGTTATATAATCCAGGAAGTGAGCGTTCTATGACAAGTATTGCATAACATAAGAGAATGACATTTGACATGCAAGTATGTTGACTAGTTTCTGAAAAAAAAAGAAGAAATTAGGGAAAGTAAACATTACGTTATGTCAGAGACGTCCTGCCCTGTTCCCTGGACCCAATAGTAGAGATGTAGACCTCAGTTTCTCTTTGTCTTCAAAGTAAAACGGCTCCGTCACCAGCTGGGTACGGCCTTTGACCTCAGCGCCACGAGGAGCGATTTGTTGGATCAGGATTCAGCTGGTAAACATGCAGGTGAAAGCTTCTGTCAGTCACTTGCATTTGGAAATAATTACACAAAAGACACAAAAAACCCCAAATGAGCAATTTTCAAGAAAATCCTTTGCCGAGTTAATTGCGTCTATTCAAAACTCTTTCTCTTGGTGACCTTTCCTCACAGGGGGAATGACATGCAGCTTTGCTCTCTCCACAAAGTTTATCTTCCTATCAAGAGAGCGTTTCCATTTAATTCCACTCCTTTCCCGCTCTAACCTTTGATACAGTGGTTCAGTATGCAAATGATCATCTTCAAATTGTTAGTGAGGTGAATTAGCATTTGCTTTTTTTTTTGCCATATTATCTCACTTTGGGTTTACATAAACGCTCATTGTCAGTGTGGCAGCGGCTCTTTGAATTATGCATGAAGTCCTTCCCTCGGCTGAATCCTAGAACTTGAGATCAGCATATTTTAGATATTTGCCCGTTCCTTCCTCTTTCGTGGCATTAATATGTATCCCTCGTCTGAAACTGATAGTAACACCTATTTGGATGTGCACTGTTCCCTTAACGCGGCTCAAACAAATGTGCAAAGTACACGAGATAAACGTGCATGTATCAAAACAAATGCTTCCACACTATGTATCTTGGTTGGACAGGAAGTAGACGGCATACTGCTGTGCTGTTTCGAGTAGCCTACCCTCAGAAGTAGCTGTTGTAATGCATAATTTTTGCTCCTGTAGGCAAGATTTATTTCCTTATCTTTCTGCATAGTTGAGCATAATAACTGGTCTGATTTGAATGCAAACCAAATGCAAACACAGTGTAAGACTCCACAGAACTAGAAAAACCTTGAGTGCCTTTAAACCCATATGATAAAAGTTAGACCTTTCATATTGTCCTATGTGATGTAGGTTCCAACCAATCAAAGGACTTTCTCACCTAAATTCAGCATTGTCCAAAACTTTGTCCTGGCATCGTATTGATAATCTCCTCAGCTTTCACTCTCAGAACAAAGCCAGCTAAAGGCTGACAGTCTGTCCTTCGCCAGTGTCTGATAGACAAAGCACATTAATGCCAATGACCTCTGACAAGTCGGCCGCATGTTCTCAGTTAAAATTAAGTAAAATCAGGGCTGTGATCTTTCCTTCGTCAACGTCGATCTCTAATATATCTATTTTTTCCAATATGTACAGTGTGCAACATCTAGAGGCCCTCTTTATTAAAGTTCAGTGTTGTGTATCTTTGCACATGAAATTGAAGCAGCGTATTGAATGCCATTGTCATGAGGTTTGCTAGTTGACACAAAGGCCCTGGAACAGTTGAGAGATGTGAAAGACGGTACAGAGTGTTCAGAAAAACACGTCTATACCAAATGCTCGGCCTGTGGTGTTTCTGGTGCACGGCTCGCAAACAACTTCCCACTCGACAACTGCGCTTCCTTTGGTCCGGAACAATATGCCGGACATGACAGAGCTGCGTCATGCGCCCCCAAGTCACGGCAACTCGCAAGCCCCGGTGAAATACAATGTGGGTGAAGGGAAAAAACACCCAAGTCAGGCTACTCGCAGTCAGAAACATCGGTGAAATACACATTGACGATGTATAAGTTTCCATTTGGGCATATTAGTTGCTTGCTTTGACATAACTTAAGCAGTTATAAGGTCGAGCAAATGCTACCAAATAAATATATATTTGAAAGCCATATCTTGGCAAATCCCACCAGGGAATCATTTAAACCCATCTTCCCACTCGCATAATGAATTATTAAAATGTCAACATAGTTTACGCAAATATGCGTTTATATACTGCACGTGAACATTTTACTCCATTAAGTTTTAATGAATCTAACATTGTATTTAAATTGTGATCAGTAAGGATTTGACAGAATGTGAATAGAGAGGATAAGTAACATGAATAGAATGTTGCCTGAAGCAGTACTGGTTGTATCATGTCATCTGCATATACGTATTATAAGTGGGCTCTTCCTATTTAGAATGCAGTATCTTGATTGATTCAAGTGCAGAATGTCAGGTAACCTCTGATAATGTCACCGCAACAAGTGCCCGAATTATTCTGCACTGAGCCCCCAAGAAATAAAACAATTTGACTGCAACCACCGCGAACACCGCAGTCCCCCCTCCCCCCCTCATAGTTAATCGATAGCACATATGTCATCTTGTCTTGCAGTTTGGAACGCTCTCAATGAGCGCAGTGCGAACTCCCCAAAATCCAAAAGGTGAGCCGCATCATTTCGAAGTTTCGTCACATTCAATCCAATCAGAATGTCTGAGGTGGCTGATCTACAGTCCAAATAATCAGGCGTTGTTACAAAGCAGCCATTCCCTCGCTCCTATTAACATCCATCTTTTCTCAGCAGCCGGCACATTTGCACACCCAGGCTGCCCCGGTAATTCTGCTAACCAGGCCTGCATAAAAATCACTGATCAGAAAAAGCTATTCCAATAAAATGCGGCCTCATAAAGCATCTTTATTGCTATTAGTGCAATTTCCTGCGGGGTACAATCAAAGAGATTGACCATTTATAATTGGAAGTGCTCCAAGAGGACGAAGATGGACAGTAATTGCATGATGATGATGATGTTGGGGGAAACAAAACGGGAAGACTAAAATGAGGAACAAGTAAAGAAGTTACATACATGTAAGGAACACAGCGATTGAGCATTTTATAGCTATGTTGTGAAATATTTTTGTTTGGAAAACATACTAAAGTCCACATCTGGCATTTTATTATTATTGCACAGGTCTTGTTGACCTCTGTTTCAGTGTGACAGGCTGGAGAAAGTAAAGTTGCGGGAAGGAATGCGCGCTATTCCTCACAAAAATACACATTTATTACTCGACATAAAAAGGGAGTCGGCCCCTTAACTCTGTCAGTGGTGTGATCAGCTGGCATTAGGAGCCTGTGGGGGAAATTTTGTTGGGATCATGGACGGGACAGAATTTGAAATCAAAGCCGAGATGCCCTGCCTTCACTTGACGTGCCACTTGAACGTTATCTTAGCTTTCTTCACCGCTGGCGGGCAGACTGTAAATGGTAACCCGCCCCCTGAAAATGAGTATAATATCTGTAACTTGGCTGAGCAAGCTTTGCCCTATAGCATCCACTAAACATAGCAACTTCCCGGAGAGACACACTCGGTGCCAGGCCCTGCCTTTTTTTTTTATCAGTTTCCCAGAGTCCCTGGCAGTGTGCACAAGCAGGTCTAGGTGAGGGAAATTAATTCTACATTCTGGCTGTCAACCTTCCAAAGCAGCAGCAGCGGCAGCAGCTAGTACCAAAGACCCCAACTTGAGTACACTGTCAGATGAGTAATAAGCTTCGACAGCTATGGTCTTGAACATTATTTTCTGACAAAAAACAGAGTGATCAAACGGTGATCAAACAGAAAAAAATATATACATGTCCCACCACATCTGTCCTTTAAATTAACTTCACATCTCCACTTGTCTGCACGTGTTGCGATGCTGCTTTAACACATTCAATTTGGTGTGGCCAGACGAGTGCTGAAAGCAGCACTCTCCTATTGAAGCAGTGGTGGAATAAGTACAGATCCTCTACTTAAAGTACTAGTACAACACTTTTGAAATACTCCATTACAAAGAAAAATACTCAATTAAAACAAACTTAATTAAATTCTGAAGTATCATTAGCAAAATATATTTGAAATGTGATGTATTCAACTATTAAGTTGTATACAGATGTGCGCTGGCTATTTGGAGGTGTTGTAGTTTTTTTTTCAGTGGTGAGTCACAAAATATGCTCCCATTTAACAATACATGCCAAAAGAAAATCTATCTCGTTCTCTTTATATATCAAAATCCAACTCTCTTTTCGTTGAGTAAAACAAAACAAGAAGTGTGCTTATTCAAGCTAGTACAAAGCTATAATTATATCTCGAATGTATTGCTGAGAAATTAAGAATACATTCTGAACATGAGGAGGGCCTGTTGTATTTACATGTATATATAAGTATATTTGCATAATGACTTATTAGCATTAGGTACATGCCCTCTGGAATATGGACGATTTGATTTCTCGTGGTGTGTGAAGCTATTTCTAGATCTAATCTCATGACAATAAGCACATATATGAATTGGCGTGGCTCTCGCTGCTTCTCACTCCAAACCCCAATTTAATTGGCTGGAAATGACTGACAGAAATGCACTCTGTCAAGAGTGGTCAGTCCGCCCTGAATATGGCAATCACTGTCGGAGATTCTGGCTCCCAAATGGAGCAATTTATTTTCATTAGAAGTTAATCCACAGACGGCGGCTTTACAGTAGCTGCGTGACGCAGATGTGGGACATGTGTACAGTTTCAGCATCAGTTCCCCCGATGAGATCTGAATCCTAAAGATCTGCTGCCCTGCTACCTCTTGAGTTCATCATGCCGCGGGTTTATTGTTTCGGGTCCCCGTGAGCAAATGTGATTCCCAAACTGAGATCAAGCTTCCTAAATACAAATCCGTTTTATATTACTAGAGCCCAGGTGGATGGATGTAGCAGTCGCGGTGTACATTTGTAACCGTGCCCTGCTGTTTCTTTACTTTGCCTCGGAACATGCAGCGTGTTCTTCCTTTTAGCCGTTACTCAACATTTCAAGTATTAAAGTCAGTAAGAGATATCCCAGTATCGGTTGCGAGAGCACAGATGGACAGATGGAGTTTTCACTCTGCCCTGCTTTTGCCTCTCCGTGCTATGAAGTTATAGAGTATATGAGCTGCCTTCAAGTATTACACAACACTTCAAATTATGTTTTTTTTTTTTTTTCGCCGACATTTATCTTTCAAAACATATTAATGGAACCGAGACGTGTAGTTCTTGATCTTTCACACATTAGAGAGAATGGAGCCATTAGACGGGGGATTGATTGAACTGACATTACAGTATGCAAAGTTATGCAAGTTACTCTTTCTTACATTGCAAGCTGTCAGTTTGTTTTACATTTCACGTTGTTTTATCTCCACTGACACTTTTGAAGCCAGGATTTCTTCACTGTGTGTGCTTTTTTTTTTTTTTAAAGCAATACCTCATATTGATTTCCATACATTCTCACGTTTTGCTTTCGGCTACTGAAGTGCTCATGTTAAGCAGTAGGGGGTTAAACATTTAGCTTCAGGGCCCCTCAGCTGTGGTACGTAAGTGAGAAGGAAGCCTCTCTGATTTAATTCCCCACTGAGATCTTCATGAGCATTTCCTGGATTGGAGTCCTTGGCCTTCAACGCCAATCCAGTGATAATTGGAATGGATGAACAGTCCGATATAACTGGAATTTTAAACTATTTATGGAAGGTGATTCAATGTTTTCTACCAGCTGGTATTGGACTACAGACAACATACAGATAATTGTCCCTTATCAGGTAAAAACCTCAGCAGTCATTCTGTCTTATTCACAGTCTGACAAACAGTTGGCCTAACCCCCAGTCAATATGCAATTACCCATAGCCAAGTGCTTACACTAGTCCAAATCTACACAGAATTAAATTTGAACGTGATTCATTATTCATAGGAGCCATGCAATATTTATATCTTGATAAGAATGAATAATTCAAGCCAAGATGATCAATTATGTATAGTTTTGGCAGAACTAAATGCAATGTTTCTATAGTCTTTATCCACATGGAGTCCAAAAGAAAAGAAAGATAATTAAAAGACAAGAGAGGATTTTGTTTGTGTCAAGGTTTTAAACGAGCGTTCGGTCGATCGCAACTCATTTGACTCGATAGAGTGACGCGCCTTAGTGTACACCGACTGGCGGTCCTGCGCGCGCTCTCGCTGTGTCGGTTTTGCAGTGGCATCCAGTCTGAAAGTCCCACGCTCCGTGTGCACGGCATGCCACTGCAATTCACGAGGTTCATTATTGCTCAATCACCGAGATTAATTATGCAGAAAATTCTCATTTTCTTCACTCCAGCCGTCAGAGGGCGTGACGTTGCCGAGCGGATGACTGGAAAACACGGGTTGTGGATGTGTTTCACAACAGCACACAGCGTTATAATACACACGTGTACATCCGGTACATACTGAGCTGCTCCACTGCAGCAGCTCGGATTAGAATGGATAAAAGATTGTTTTAATGTCATTCTTGACCATTTGCCTTTAATTCCAAGAATTCAAACTACTGTTTTTATATCATGGCATCTCCTCTTTCTCTCTTCCTCTGACACTATCAAAGGTTATGTCTAAGAGCCAAAACATGTGTAAATCCTTGATATGTATAATCTATTTTCGATTAACTATACTTAAAAATATACATTTAGTAAATTGCAGCCTAACTGTACAGTACGTCTTTTATTTGAAATGGATATATAATAATATAATATATTCTCTAAGCCAGTATATATACTGTAGGTATATAACCATTTGTGCATCCACACCGTGGTCGGTTCACCAGCAGCCACGTGTACCCACTCCAGCTCGTCTCTCTGCTTTTCTATCATCCAACTTTCCATTTATAAAATTCTGTCTTGGCATCCTGGAGCTCTCAAGCAATTAGGTAATCATTATGCATATTAAAACCAATTCCCTAAAGGATAAGCAACATGATCACAAATTTCATTACAACACTTCTAACAACAAAGAAATGCGAACACTTGCAAATTGCACTTAACACCTGCAACCTCATGTGCTATCTCTTTTTTTCTTTTTTTTTGAAAGCACATGGCCATTTATCCATTGTTAAGCTTCAAAAACAGCATCAGCCTGCCAGCCATTTCAGTTATGCTACAGTGGCTTTGTGTATTTCTAACTTTGTTGAAAAAGCCTGAACGCAACACAGTGAAATCCTGGAACTGTATTCTGGGCTCGAGAAACACAGCAGCTCACGATAGCTCCCAGCGTAGCGCACATGTTGGACTTGTCTCCTTCTCGTACTGGAGATATTCAAAGTGCAACAACCTGACAACGGCACGATCATGATGCAGCCCATAATCTGCTGGTTAATTTACCATTACAGTGTGAGCTTTTAGATAAGTGGGACATGTATGTTTATGTATTCAAGTCGCTCATGTTTGCCTCTGAACACGTTAGTATCGACCAAAGAGTGACACACACGGTACAAACTATACAAACTGTGTACCTGTGGATGGCTGGTTGCCTCTTTAGATCTACCTAGTTGATAAAAGCACACCTAAATGTACTCTCCGTGCAGCCATTTATTTCCAGAGTATTGTAGTACACTGTATTTGGCCATTCAGATGGTCAACACTACACTATATATCCAATTTGAACAACTATGGATTGCCTGCCAGTTGAACATTTCTGCTTCACCACAACAACTTCATCACTTCCATCCTCATAATTACCCTCTAGAGTTTAGAAAGCAAGATTAAAATGTGCTCCAGTAAAAAAAAAAAAAGCATGTTCTTGTTATGTGTTAGGTCCACAGGAAGCTTCACAAGGATTGTTCTTTCTTCTGATCAGTAAAAAAAAATAATTCTTTATCTTAGAGCACTTCCAATATATTTTTGTATTAATAAAAAATATTAACAATAGTAAATTAAAGTAGCAGCGAGTATGATACATCATTTTCCTGGATCAATACATGTCCATTCGAGGCCAGTCTTTAAGATGAATAAGTGATTACTCTCAGCTCTCTGCAATGCAGTATATAAGGGAAACCATATCAAGTCCTCGTCCAAAGTTAGAGCATGAGTGAGTGTACCTCACAGTAAAGCACATTTTGAGCTTTGATTGCAGAGATGGAAAGTTACCAATTAGCCCAGGGATAGGGGGTCATTTATTTCCTCTTTGCATACACTGTACACTAGTCTGTACAGCGAATGTCAATCATCCAAAGTAACTTTCAAAAGAAACCTTTTATTTTTCGGAGTGTAGGGGCATCTTTAAATTGGAAAAAGAAGAAAAAAAAAAGGCCTTCAAAGCAGGATATTTTCAAGTGAGGGAGAGGATACTGCAGAGGTTTCCTCTCCTGATGTCCCCTCAGGATGAGGCAAGTAAACAGAGTGCGCTGTTCAACCAGCCTTTCTCACGCGCCACACTTCAACATGTTCAAGTGGAACAACGTGTTGTGCCTCACGTCTTGATAGGCAGAAATAAATGAAGCCAAACGAAGTAAATTGCTTTAAAGTGCAATCCAGCTCTTGAGTAATTCTCAGCTAATTACATCAAAATATCAGATCGTGCACCAAATTAGGCGGGAGGTGAGGCGGCGTAGGAAGGATGGAGCAAAGGGAGAATGTGAGAAACGAGGGAGGGTGGAGAGAAAAATATGAAACCACGAGCAGGATGACTGCCTGTGAAAAAGTGGGTGAGGTGAAGATATATTTGATTCTATTTTTACAGGATAACTCTTTAGCTGTGTGATGACAAATGACTTTCTCTGTGTCACAGAAAACAAAGTGCCCCACTGGGAGCCCTGTGCTATTTCATGATTTCTCTGACCCTGGCAGTGACAAAGTGAAAGCAAAGAGAGAGAGAGAGACTCCCAAAGTAGCCAAAGACGCTCTTGCAGCACTAGAATTGAAGCATGCATGTTTACAGGTTTAGCCCTGTGTGTTTGTGTGAGGGAGGGCGGTCGAACAACAGAAGAGGGTGTCTGGTGATAATTGATCAAAACAGCACAGAAAGATCACAAGTGTGTCTGTGTCGATAGCCAACGGCGTAACTACTGGACAGAATGTGTAATCAATGCCATTTGCCTCAGGAAGGAAGGACAGGTATTAATCCCATGAGCTGTGCCTCGCATTTGACATTGATGACTCTCAATACTAACCTCAATTTTTCAAAGGCGCCCAGAAATCAATTTGTTCTTGAGATGCTCCGACCTCTTTGCCCACCTTTTTGATTCTCTCAAAATTCCTATCGATTAGTCCAACTTACAAGGCCCCAGTCACATTTGCTGTAGCCTTTCCTTGGATTATTGGATTTGGATTGGCTTGTTTTGTTTTCCTTTACTTAAAGATGCATTAATCAGCATTTATTGATAGTAACATTGAATTAAATGACTCGGCCGTAATGTGGAATTGTTGCTGGTAACATTGTTTGGGTTTGGTTTCGGTCCAAATTGGCAGAAAGCCATTGGACAAAGGTGGCTGATTAGGAAAGGCAAATCTTGTCTCACTTTTTCTTAACTTTGTCTCCAGGGATAAATGCAAAACATATGGATAGCACGAGTTGGCAATCTTGTGCTTTAAAGTTCTGTAAAGTTCTAATCCTTGGATGAATAGTTAAACTTTTTGGGAAATGTCCAGAGTTAGAGGAGAAGACCGGAACCACTCATGCATCTGCCTGGAGACAGCTAGCTTAGCTTAGCATAAAGCCTTCAACCAGGGGGAATGTGCTAGCTTGGCTCCGTCCAATGGCGATGATTAATTAGTTATCAAAATATTTGCTGATTAAATTCTGACAATCCACTCACTGATTAATCCGCTGCTCGTTTCATCTAGACTGTTTGAAACTTTTTATCTACTTCTTTATGCATGAAGCTATGGTGAGGTTTAATATTGCACAGCCCAGGCCTAATCGTTGTGATTTTGTGCAGAGCAACAGATTAAGTCGAACAAATGGTGGCTTTCATCCAACTCAAGAAATAAATCTGACCACAGGCTCCTCGGCTGAGGGTTCATGTGGAAATTTTGCAGTGGTAATGTTCAGCTATTCAAACAAATGGGAAGTTTTACTGTTCATATCAAACATTTTATTATCACAAATTAAGACCGTCTGAGGCAGCAGACTATGGAGACTTTTCAGAACCATTAAGAAAAGAAAGTCAGTGAAGGGGATTTCAGGCCAAGACATTGGTCAAGTATTCAGTCACCAAAATGTTTTACATGTAATGTTGATGTAGTATCTCATCATTTTTGGTGGAAAGAATAAAGTAATGGTAAAACAGGAAGGAAAGGAGAGAGGGTGCGAGGTGGTAAACAAATGCGTTTGGAGTAAACAAGATGGAAGCAGAGACGCAAAGGGGGATAGATTTAAGAGATGAATCGGTAACTCAAATGCAAACTTCCAAATCCATGAATGAAAAAAGAAAATCAATACCTGAGAAGATGAATTTATTGCAAGCATAAAAGCAAAACACATCATGGCTTGCCATTACAATATGAGTTGCTGAGGCTCTCCTGAATAATTTTACTTTTGCTCATGAGATCATCCGTCATTTTTGGAGCAAAGACTCGTGAACAGCATTTAAGACTGAATAAAAGATCTTGGAGACAAAGAAAAAAGATCAATTTGAGATCCTGCCTATCAAACCCACGCTACAAAACAAACCTGTTCATGATTGAGGGATACTTTAAGATTTCCCACCAATTTGATCTATATATTTGTCTGATCACACTAATTGCCCCTTGATTGCTTGACTGCAAAACAGAATAAATGCATAATTGTCTAATTAGACGCGATTAATTCTGATTTAGATGTGAAATGATTTGGGTGTGTTTGGGGAGATATTTAATTCATGGCACTTGGTTGGGGTTAAATGAATTAATATGAGAATTACCTTCCATGATTAGGCCCCGTTCACCTAGCCAACAGGCAGGAAGTGGGGCTGAATCTGGGGGGAAATTAACAAGGATGTACAATGAGCATGGCGTCACAAACTGAGACTAAATTACAAGAGCATGGTGGAAGCAGAAGTGCTGGAGAGATGAAAAGTTTAGTACGAAGCAGTTGTAAAAACAGCTTTCAGGTTTCACACAAGCTCACATTGGTTTTGACCTTTTGTTTTTTTCCATAGAACTGACAATGTAAAAGCCTTTCAGCTGTTAAACCCCTACAAACACAGGAAACCCTGGTTTCATTGTATTCTCTCTCGTCATTTAAGAAATATTCAGATAAACACAAGAAATCCTGCCGTGTTTGAGCTGCCTATTTTGCCTATTTTTTTATATCCTACACATTCAACTGACTTCTAGCAATTTACTTGTTTGTATCAAGGTCGTAGATGTGCTTTCAACTTTAATTGGGAGACATTGTATTGTCAAGGTAGCAGGTAAATGAAAGGTTATTGTGTGGTTCATTTTGTAAACAGCATATATTTGCTTGCTGTAAACTTCCATTAAGGACATTAAACAGGACGGGTTTACTGAAAAATAAACGCACAACAAAATATATAAATAACAAAGTAGTATTAATTAAGATCTGGGACTAAAGACATATTACTTGTCCAAACAAAATGGACGATAAACAGTGTCATTAAATTAACTATATGGGCTAATGCATTAGCTCCAAAATGTTTTTTTCTTAACTTAACTTCAAAGTCCACAGATCACAAGGTATTGCAAGGTCTTTGCCAAAGTCTAATTTGGTCCCAGCATGTGTTCAAGTAGTGCGTGCGGTCATCTGGTCACCCCTTTTGATGATGACTTTCTTCCTGCGAAGCGCTGCGATGCCAGGGAGCTTGAAGGCCCTGCATAGGGATTGGCTGGCGGGGCCTCTTCAGCTAACCTCGATAAGCATGCACTGCACGCACCATTCCTCGGCTCCGGCAATCAGGTCTCTGTACTTGCCCCCCGCCCTCCTCCATCTGGTCTTTCCAAGGGACAGTCAATCCCGGCTGGACCACTTGTCTTACGGACAACAGGGCCATGTCTGGACTGGACATGCCTGGACTGAGTGTAGTCTCTAGTGTCTGGGATCTCAAGCTGCCTTCCTAGCTCCACCCTTAGCGGCTCGTCCGGCACTGTGGCAAAAACCCCACTTGGATACTATAGATGCTGCCGGGGCTTTTTCCCTCACTGACAACGCAATTGCCTTTGAGTGCAGTTGTTTGGTACTTTACAGCTTTTTCAGATGGCGCCTGCTTCTGCTCTCAGCACCTGGTTATGACGCCGACGGTAGCACACTTTCCCCCAGGCCAAAAAATTCCCTGCAGCACAGGGAGCCCATTTAAGGCCCTTCTAATGATAATGCCTACAATCATCACAGCATCAAAACTGCTCACGGAACAGCAGGATGTCTTGTAAAAGAGCTTTTTTTTTCTCTGACATTATAAGACTAGTATCACAATGCCCAACTATCTTCCTATTCCACAAAGGCTTTGCCCTTTCTCACAGAACTCTATACAATAGGTGATAATTCCACCTCCTGCTGTGATATCGACGCAACACCAGGACGTGTGACCGATCACACAAGAGCAAATCACCACTCTCTTCCTATAAGAAAAGCAGGTAATGCCGTTCTTCGAGACATGAATCTGTGAATGTATGTCACCATGCAGTAGATCAGCCCGATGCTCACCTATCTTGCCCGCCAAACAAACGGTGTGTGTGGTATATCTGGCGTCGTAACATGCTAAGGCAATGCATTTGTCACATTTCTCCTGTCAGAACTGAGCAAATAACCTGGAAGTGAAATAAGCCCAGCAGCGCCGTCAGGGGTACAGATATATATGCAGTGCTCAGCTTACCATCAGGCCAATTTGGAACAAAGATGATGCAATTTTCCCTTCCAACCCTACCTTGTGGGGTCGCGGATGGAACTCTGTGCTCTGAGGCATGACAACCTCTCCTTTTAGCCCCACATGGTGCCATTCAGGTTTCATCCTATAAGCCTTGCCCTGAGTGGCCCAAGAGTGCACTCACTCTCACTCTGTAAGCCAAAGCAACCGGCAGTGCAGACAATGTCATAAGAGTTCCACACATTGGGCTCCAGAGGCTACTTTATCTGATATCAATATATGAATATTGTATATTGCATAGTAATACCCTTGAAGCCTCAACAAGATAGTAACATTTATTGATATTTTTTTATGTCGATAATATCTTGATAATGATTATGATGGCATAAATAAGTGAAAATTGGAGTAGCTTTTTCCAGAGCTTTCAACTGCATTATACAATCTTCATCAGCGGGTTGAGATTGGTTGCTTTGCCATCCACTGAAGAAGACTGTGAAATGCCTTTAGCACCCCATGAATAAGCTATTAAGTGGACTTTTTTTTTTCCACAGTTTTGGGTCGAATTGACACGGTGTCAACCAACATTGAGCTTTACAAGCCTCACGTAGCGAATATTTACATATTTAAAATACCCCTTGTGGTGAGATATTCAAACTATTTTATACTATACTATATTCAGATGGCAGTGGAAATTGGCACATGAGTTCCTTTTCAGGCTTTTAAGGTCCATGTTTCTACCAGTAGGAAACGCCAAAGTCTCAATGAACTCCAAATGCCATCAGGGACTTTAACTATAGACAGCAGTACTTGATAACATCACGGTGTACAGGCACTTCTGTTATTTGCCTTTTCAACCACCTGTTTAAATGAACTAGACAACAACCAATTTTTCCCGTTTTTCACATCCATGAAGAGATTTCTTGAAGATAGAAAAGTATAATTTTAGATTCATTCCATTTTCACATTTCAACTCGCCGATTATATGAAATTGTAAGAAAATCAATGAGATGGACTGCCGAGTCACCGAGGAAAATACCAAGTGATTAGGATCAAGCGTGCCCTTGATGAGAAACAAAGGAATGTAATGTGCCTCACATATTTAGAAAAGTCAGTACTGCTTCTATAATCACTGCATATTTTACTGTGTGTTTACAACTCACAGACAGACTGCCAAACGAAAGAGAACAGGTTGCCGGTCTCATATGTTTTGCAAATGAGCCTGTACAGTACTGATGTATCTCGACTTTGGAAGAATTCCTCACAAAGTAAACATGGCAAAAACAATTGTCTCCCGAGGGACTCGCAGCTCGAGCTGCAAAGTGGGTGGGGGCTGTTGGGGGATGCTAAGTGAGCACAGTTTGTGGCAACAGCCATTACACTTTCAAATGGGAATTACCTTGTGTTATGTACCGGGCTTTTTCTTTTTTTCTTTCTTACATGCAGATTTTCCCCCCTGAAACCATTCATTGATAATGGAAATTAAGCCTGAGCATATTTGTTTGACAGCCAGACTCTACCACTCAAGTAGGCTCAGCATTTGTTTTCCTGGTTGTCACCGTGTCTCCGGGGAGCCATGTGCCACCTGTTCTGTTTCTGGGCGGAGAATGATTGCAGGGAAGTGAGAATGGAGGAAATTTCACCGAGAGTTCGGTGGCACACTAGCCTGCAGCCTCAGCTCTCACTGCACCGTGAAGAAGCCGGAAACTTTACAGCAAAAAAAAAAAAATGATTGATGAGTGGCTCACAGCACAAAACTCTCAGGGGTGTTTTCTTGAAAAAGTCAACTTTTTAAAATTAAAAAGCTCATGATTTCTTTTTATGCTTATGTATCTTCTGCCATTTCAGTAGTTTGTATAGTCTGAAATTATAAAAAAAAAATTGTTGTATAGCACACATCGCGGCAGTTCAATTTTACAATAACACAATTACATCAGTGTCTCTATAAATGTACCTGTAATTCAAGAGTAAAGCAAAAATAACTGATGGGGTTTCATTCATTTAACTGCTATTCACTCTTAAAACCACATGTTTGACACATTTTTTATATGGACCTGGATATACATTTTCCAGTCTTGAGTCTTAATTATTTAAATATGAATTAATCCTTTTTTGTAATGCAAATTTACTTCCATATCCCACCTGCAAAAGATATGAAATCATCACTGAAGCATTTAAATTACGACCATTATTTTTTCTGTCCCTAACAATGTAACATGCTGGTTAAAATCCTTGCAGTAGTAATGATTAACAACCCCCCCGCCCCCCCACCACACACCCCCCTCTATCCCCCCGTGTGACCCGCAGCATCTGAAAGAGATATGAGAGTAATGGGCTTCCTGACAGACTTGTCAGTTTTAGTGATCAATAAATAAATCAATGGATTAATCAGTTAATGTTCTGACATCCAACTGAAGGTGAAATTGTCAGACGGCTGCAGATTTACACGGAGTAGGATCAGCAACCTCACCAGCCCCCTTAATAATAAATATTTTAAACTCGTCATTAACGTTCAAGGACACTTAGTTCAAGACGCAAGCAGTGGTATTTAAAATGGCTACGCACATATACAAGTGTGCTTATCTGAATCCCAAGGTCCCTGCGAAAACAAACAGACGCAGAGTTTTTCCCGCTTTTACTTACATTACATAATCTCTTCACTCCGAAATCCACTGGGGACTGGTAATTACATAAATTTGCATTACATTTAATGTGAGCTGACCACTTGTTTCATCTAAACCGTATTCAAGCCTCGAGTAAAGTGCAGACGGAGCACAGTATACCTCGGTCATTAACACTGTTGCCCTGCACCGTGAAGGTCCAAGCCGTGGGCAGCTCTGTGTACAGTTTGCATTTTTTCTCACCGGGGCTCGCTTAAATTCCCTCCCACGGCCCCGTAGCCGTGCAGGTCAAGAGTACTGCTGACTCTTGGAGGGAGACAGAGAGAGAGAGAGAGAGAGAGAGTGCTTGTGTGTGTCTTGTGCTGAGCAAAGGCCAAAACCTGTGGCATGTGACTTCTGGGAGAAGTGAACATGTCTGCTGTGCGCTGTTCAAAACAATGCTCGTACCGGTGAGTGAACGGCAAATGGACTGCTTTCATGTCGTTCTTTTTTCTGCCTCACTGGACGAAGCGCTTCGCCGTTTGCCTCTCGATTACCCGTTCACATTCACAACACCGATGGTGGTGGTGGTGTGGGCCGCCATGCAAGGTGACCTACCCAGAGCAACGTGATCCTTTTGGGTGGGGAATCCGTCACATCCTGTGTCTAAATGCCACTAGTATGTGATAGGGTGATATGCAATATATGGTTTGAAGAATGTTATATGAGGTGAGGGGGCTACATAGGACTGTATTTAATGGACTTTTGTCTCTGTTTTTCTGTGGTTTAATTTTGTCTACATTATGTTCATTGTTTACTCCGCTGTGCCACACATTGGCCCCTTGGGGAAAATTAAGTTTTCCAAAGTCTTGCTTGTTTTATTAGCTGTAAAAGTAAATTGTACTTGCGAGCTAATCAAAAAAAAAAAAAAGAAAAGACTCTATTACGAAGGTAGACATCCAATGGTGAATGATTAACCATGTATGGTAAGCGAGGTTTAATTAAGAAGAAGAGGAGGAGACTAAATAAAAGACTGAGGATAATGAGATAGAGTCAACAGTGTGAATTTGTAGCCTGTACAATAAAGAATAAGGGACAGATGCATTTAAGTCAAAACACATTATGTGGACATGAGTGGGCGATGGAAAAGAATTGGGGCAGCCATTCCGATGCGCTTTCTTCCCCGCCTTCGTGTCGACCTTTTGTGTCGACCTTTTGCCTGCGAGGGCACTTCCAAACCAGGATTCTTGGCTTCTGTTCCCCCTGACAATTGTGTTTCGCTGTGAAATATTTGCACGTGGCTGCCTCTCATAGATACACAACACCCATCAAACCGGCAAAACGATGTCTGTAAGTCTACTGACGACCCGACAGAGAGCTAAAATATTTCCCACATCAAGTAAAAGCCCAGCTTCAGCTATCGGACGTCACTTTTTCTGTACACTTCTGCTCAGGTCATACTTGATTGCACTACATTTCTCTAAATGAGGCCCCTCGTTTAGTCTTTCCCCCGCAGCTGTGCAGAGAACAGAACAGAACAGAAGCAGAACTTTCGAAGCAACGCCCACAAGAAGAACAGGAAGATTAAAAAGAAGTGTTAAAGTTCTGCAGTTTTTTTTTTTTTTTTTTGGTCTTCTGCAAAATATTCTCGTCGTTTTAGTTTTACAGGAGCAAAGGGGGGCAGCATCACTTTCGGGCATGAGCCTTTTGCGGTCTAAAAGCTTTAGTGGCGAGAAACGGGCGGAGGGACGCAGAGAAGTCGCCACGAGTGGGGACGGAGAGCCCCGAAACTGCGGGGGAAAAAGGTGGAGATGAAAAGGAGAAATAACATGCGGAGAGAGACAGCCGAAGGAAAGGAGAGCAGAGCGGGGAAAAAAAAGGAAGCACGGCCTTCTGTAATGAGCCCTGCTTAAGAGGCAGCACTGCTCCGTCTGTCCGGTTTCATTTTCTTTCTTTTTTTATCAATGCCTCTGTGTATTTTTCTCTTTCAGGCCCCCGCGCTGTAATCATGTTGTCTTGTAAAACTTTCTGCGAGAGAATAGAATACGCCAATACGCCGGCTCCCATCTGGAAATGTGTTTCTGTTCGACGTTCCCTCTTTTTGGCGGACTCGCTCTGTTGTCGCTCCTCGATCAGACGCTTTAAAGTCTAACAAGGCAACATGGCGCGCGAGGAGGTACGCGACGACGCAGACGCCGCCATCGCCGCGCATCCCTTCATCCAGATGCAAATAGGCTCGGCATTCACCGTGAGCACTCGGAGGTGGGGTTTGTTCTTCTTGTCGCGGTGGTCTCCGGAAAGCTTCCCCTTCAAGGTGATCGCACTTGTCTTTTTTTGACGAGACGGGGAATAACTGCAGACGATCATTTGAATACGAACAGGGACATGCTCTCTCTCACGTAGAGAGAAGTGCCCTCTATCTGAGAAAGTTGTCCCCACACCCCTCCCCCTCCCAAAAAATAAAAGTTTTTGACAGCATGAAGCCGGCACATTCGCCTCAAAACAGTCACAGTGAGCGATATTATACCCCAAAAGAGTGCAGCGGACCAGAAATGCCGCGGATCTCTTTAAAGTTGCTGATGGCGAGAAAACTCTCTTTTCTGACTGCTGTTCTAATTGAGCGGGTGAAGGGTGATGTGTGAGAGGAACAGTGGCGTTGGTATCCATCCGACTGCACATTTGCTCTGAGTTATTCTTCTTAAAAAAAAAAGAAAAATGGCTAATTGGCATGTTTCAAAGATGAACCCCTTTCTTCAAAGACACTTTTCGAGAGTGACTTGAGGAAATCAAATCCGAGCTTTTCGAATGACCTAAAAGCCACGGGCTGTGTACACTGTCTGAGAACATTTGCTCGCGTACAACACACACACAAATATTATGCGTCTGTACGGCAAAGATGTGTGTTAAAGATAATTCTTCCAGCTCTCAAAAAAGAAAATCAATGTGAACCCGCAGTTCACATTGTCTCTTTGTGGGTCACGCCGCTCGCTTGCCCCCAATGTTATTTGGATTTGTGCATCTCTGCCTTTTATCACTGAGCTGTTTCCAAAGGACAAAGACGAAGCGGGACCTCCCCGCGGACCAATTATTTTCATTTTCTCATTGGCGGCATAGCCTCGTTATTAGTGCGGGCTTACGGGCGTAGCTAAAGCACCATACGATGTGTTCCGTTTCGAGTGCACGTTCGCGCGCAGGTCACGACTGACAGGGTGGCGCGTCAGCGGTGCTTCTGTTATGAGTCTTTTTCAGAGTCCTCACAATGAGAGATCTGTCTCCGGGAGGGGGGGGGGGAGCCTGTCCAGCTACACCAGAGAAACCAAATCAGTAAGAGGAGAGAAAGAAAAAGAAGAAAAGAAAAGAAAGGCGAGAGAGAAGCTGTCAGAGACCTGAAGAGAGCACGCCCGAGCCTAATGAAATTGGCAACAGGAACACAGAAGGTGTTTTCCGTGGCGATCTCATGCCAGTGTAATGATTCGGCGCCCTGGATTGTACCAATTCCAGCCAATTTCAGACAGGCGTTTACTCCGAACGAGTGGCCAGTGCCTATGGCTGTCTACACAACAACACCTTCCATTTAGATTGGTGGGCGCCATCCCAGCAGGGGGAGAGGGGGGTGGGGGCGCTGGCAGGTGTATTATATTGAAGTCTGCTCAAAACATTCAGCCACGCATGAGTGCTTCCAAGCACGCATCATTCGGCCAGCTGTTTTCTAATTGAAAATACCACAATCTTCAAAGAGTATGAGTTTCACAAAGCTCCTCAATCCACGTCTTTGCCGTAAATTTTTGGGGAAATTGCGTGTCTGAAAAACTTCCGAGGAAAAAGTTAATTAGTGTAAAAAGGAAAAAAAAGAAAAACTTTCAGGAAATGGAATCTATGGAGCAGGGCCCATAACAAAAGTAACTCTCGCGGGTGGATTTTTCTTTCACAATTTCATATCTCTTGATGTATTTCATCATTTAATTTCATGGGAAATTGTGTTGGAGCTGAGACAGAACTGAAGCGCGCTTCACACACACCCAGTTTGACAACCTTAAAAGGTTAGTTCATCCAGATTAAGGAGAAAATAAAATGCAGTTAGGCTGGATTTCATCGGGACTGTTTCTTAGTTTCAGCAAATGAACGTTGTAGAATGCAACCCAGGTCTTTTAATGTAGTGCCGACCGCATGGCCAGCTATCACTCGATGTGAATCAACCCTTTTAAATCCAACAGCTGTGAGGTAAGCACCGGCGTGTCTCCTTGTGGGATTCAAATATTCACATGGAACTAGGATTTGTTTCAAGTGTCCTCACGAAGCCCCTGCGTACACCAGCCGAGAGCCCGGCAACAACAACAAAACAGAAATTTCACACTTACACACTTTCCGGCGGCGCGGTGTGGGGGTGTGGAGGTGGCGGGGGGTGGGGTGGGGTGGAGAGGACGCTTTGACAAAAGGCACGCACTCAGGGACGAGGGCCTGATGTAGAGCGCCGTTCACCCGCAACGAGTAATAAAACACTCAAGGAACGGCCTCTCTGCTGCCGCGGTAACAAATGTCCACATAGGTTACCCCCAGTGTGTGGCGGGCGGAGAGGCGAGATTGGCCGCCGGTGTAAGGGGAAAGTAAATGATGTCACCTTAAAACGGAGGTCAATTATGTTGGAAGTTATCCATGGCTTAGAGCAGGGACATTGCAGTCGTCGCGCGAGATAATAGCCACCACTGACAGGCCGGTAAAAGTCGCGGAGCGCCCGAACTGAGCTATAATTTCTCGGAGGCTATATGCCAGTGGTGTCAGCTTGCATCTATAAGGTGCTCTGCACGAGAAGAGAAGCCGGGGGAAGGCGTTCTTATAGGTCAGAGACAACGGGGCCTCGGTAAAGTTTTGATGAATAGTTCCTGGCAAGGCTTTCGTTGCGCCCCTTTTCCCTCCCAATTTGTTTATTTGCTCAGGGATCCGTCGCGACGCATTACGGATCCAAGCGGTTTCCTAATCCTCCGCAGCACTGGCTTCGACAGCTCTCGTCGAGGCGCACGGAGCAGCAGGCAGCACCCACCGCCCACCCCCCTTCCCTCCCTCGCATTTTTGTTCCGAGTCCCGGAACTTTCACGAAAGTGCGCATCGTATATACGTGTGTGTTTTCTTGCCAACACGCGCCTGCAAATATGTGTGGGAATCAATCTCTGCATCTGTGCGTGTGTGTGAGCCTGTCTCACGATAAATAGCGCCATAAAGTTTACATTTCAGAGTCTCCACTGCGACACCGTAAAGATTACGGCTCGGCTCGATCGTTTCAACGGAGATGTGTGTTTAAAGAAGAGTCCAGAGAGTACAAATAACTTTAATGCCAGTCCGTCTCATTGCCTTTCTATCTTCCCTTTATCTCTTTTGCTCTATCTGTTTCTTGCAAGTTCCTCTATCTTCCTCAGGCCAGCTCATTCTTTTCTTTTTTAACAGCCTCTTTTTTTTTCTTTTTTTTTCCTTTTTCCTTTGCCTTTTGTTTCAGTTTCTCTGTCTTCACTTTCCGCCCCTGTCTTGTCTTCCCTCCCTCTGATTTGTTCCTTCCTGTCTTTCCCCGCGCTCCCTCTGAAGATGGCCTTCACACAGAGTGAAGGGGAAAATGAGCTCGGTGAGAGGCCAGGCAGGCGCGGCCAAGTCGGGCAAAGAAACGAGCGGCAAGCTGACAGTTCACACACACACACACACACGCACACGCACGCACACACACACGCGGGCGCCAGCCCACGGCTACGTTAATTGAAGGGAAGCTCAGCAGGTGCGGTCAGGTAGCGCTGTCCACTGTTGGGAAGTGCTGATGCTTAAAAAATGACCACCGCTGGCAGTAATGCTCCTGTCGCGCATCAATCAGCAGCGCAGGTATCATTACAGACACGCGAGGAAGGGCAAAGACTGTGATTGGTGGGAGTTGACTTATTATAGGCGCTGCATGGGGAGGATAAATCTCCCCTGACGTGTCATCTGCAAGTGTAACTTCCTGGCTGTGCACCATAATGATGAGCTCAACATTTGCTCCCTTGGATTTGTTTACAATTGGTGCATTAAAAAAAAAAAAAGAAACAGCACACAAACACTTTATTGTATGCCTTATTCCTCCATCTGCCGTCAGTAGTTTGGCTTGTAAAAAGAGGAGATAGCTTGAGATTTTATTGGCTTTTCCAAGTACTGCGAATGAAAGGATTGCATTCTTTGGGTGAATTTGCACCGCGGTCGCATCATTTGCCAAGTTTCCATCCAGATGAAGAGTAATGCGGATTTCAACTGGCAAGAAATTGGCCAAAGAAAATGCAGATGAATTGCCTGTTATCTTTTTATCCATTACTGGTATACTAATATTGGGGCATGAAGATAAACAGCTGGTGGTGCCAAATCTCCAGTTGGGTGCCATTAAATCATTGCAGAATAAGCGAGCGCAACGGAGTCAGAGCGCCAGTGTTTCGACTCATGTCATGTAAATTGTATATGCACATATAAAATAATGTGTTCACCAGCCCGGTATCGGCACTTCACAATGTTCTGTCGAATGCCAGTGTGCAATGACAATGCATGAAGCAGCGTGCTCTGGGTGTAAATGGGAAATAAATGTAAAAATAAGGGCGCGGAGGTCAGAGTGGTGGACGCTCCCATCCCGGAAACTTCCACCAAGAACAAACCAAACCAAAAACACAACCTCTCTGGCAGATGTATCTCGGATTCCAAAACCATAACCATGGTATTTCCCTAATCTTGGCCATATCGTTTGCTATGAGCAAATGTTACAGAAAAACTCCTGGTTGATCATCTTCAATGAGAGGCAGAGCATGCAAATGAAGCACTAATTAGTGGGAGAGGCAGGCTGTTATATGTTGGTTTGTGTTCACAGTAATTGCCTCAAGGTTTCAGACTTACTGTGAAAATCATATTTGATAGGTTTGACAATGTTTTACATACAACTTCAATTCATGGCATAATGCCATACAAGACACCTCTGGCGTTTCTTTGTCACCGCTTTAAAGTCAATGGAGTGATACTAACACACCTTACAATACAATACACGCTCTGTGTAAAGTCATATTTGATATTCGAAAGAGATACACCAAATGGCTCATCCTTTTGAGTTCCAAAGAGACATTTCATCTGCAAAGGGCCCCTTGCTGGAAGAAAAATCACAAAGGAAAACCTCGCAATAGTCATGCAGAAGCCGAGCGAGGTAAATTATACATCTATATGACATACGATTGGCCTCGATGGTCCGTTTCCCTCAATACAAATGCAGCCGCCAAAGAGACATTTTTTTCTTTCAGAAGGTTGGAGGGCATGGTGGTGTAGCGGAATTCAACAGCTATTTCCGTCTGAACCGCGCCCGGCTGGAAACCCGAGGGGTCGTGGCTAATTGGTTGGTGAATTTAAACGGAGACAGTTGCCGTCGCCCCGGTCCAGACCGCGAGGAAGACTGACAGGAGCGGCGCGAGATCAACAAACAGCGCTTGTAATCATGCAATTCACGAGGGATCAATCACGGCCGACGCATCCCCCCCCCCTCGCGCTTTTTTGGGAGGACATGTCTCATATTCAGATTCTTGGTCCGGCAGCAGCCGCTGGTTGATGAGTAAACTCTGAGCGGGTTAAGTGATACACGGCTGAGTCATCTCTGCAGTGGGAGTTTCAAGAAATGTGAATAACATTCAACCAATTTGACTTTTCAGGGCCTGAGCTGGAGTGCTAATTTCCTCACCCTGCCAGATTTCCAGATGGGACCTCGCACAGGAGCTCAAATTACTCAAGGATGTGAGCTCGGGAACTCAAAAATGTTCAGGTTGAACTCCCCCCCGGACGTTGCCGGGGTGGTTATCGTCTCGTTATATAGACAAATGACTGCCATTTGCTGGGCCGTACCTCGAGAAAAAAACATTCCAGCAACAGATTCTCGTGAAATGAATAGCTTTTCACAGCAGTTGGCTCACAGTGAGTCACCCCCCAGCCCTCGCTGACTGTGAAAGTTATTTGATTTGCCTCCAACACGGTTTGTGGTGGAGACATGACCAAGCCAAAACATCGAGCACTTGTTGAAAATTGAAATGCACATGTTACGTGTTTTGCCTGCGGGGCTTTTTCGGTTTTATCAGCGGCTTGAGTTCCAGTTTGGCTCATTATTTTTTCTTTTGTATTTCTACGTTCCTTTTGCCTGCTATCAGAAGACATACAAGTACCACAAATACGCCTGAAAACAAACGGGGCTCCGTGGACGCGGGGAATGCAGAGGCCCCCTCGCCACCGAATCCCCTCCGTTTGTCTGCGCCTGAAAGTGAACCACCTCACAACAACAACCACCCAGACAGAGAAATCAATAAAGCCAATGTGTGTGTAGGCAAATCCAAACTTTACTTCCGACACCGCCTTGACAGGAATGAACCGATCCCTCCGCTCAGTTGTTTACACTGCCGCTGATTGTCTCCGATACAACTGGGTGAGAAAATCATACATATCGCCTGCATTCTGATGAGTTGTTATCAGCCAATTATTTTCCTCCGGCTGTCAACAGAAATGAAGCTGTATTTCTGCAAGCATGGCTAACAACCCACAGGGAGGCCTGTCTGCATCGTGTGTGTGTGTGTATTTGGGGAGGTTGCACTGCATAAGCTAGACAAATAGAGTGCCTCCTCATTGTACACCCCTTTTCTTTATACTCCCTTTTTTCATGTTCCTGTTCACATTGCAGCGGTCTGTTTTACTTTCCTTTTTCTTTATTCCCCGAGCTTCTTCCTCGTTTTCCCTTATTATAGCTTCACGGCTCTGTCTCTGCTTTTTTGGTACAGACTGTTCCTCCGTCCCCCTTGTTTCTTTCTCGAGCTTTCGCCGATGTCCCCTCATTTTACAGCCGCTCTCCCGTCCCACTAATGCCGCGTTCACCTGACTCTCTCTCCGCCGCCGCCGCCGATTCCAGGTTCGGTGTCGTGATTTGTTTATTTATCTTCGGTTTTACGGTCTCGAAAAAAAAAAGAAAAAAGAAAATGCAGTATTTGCTGACCCAAAAAAATGCATAAACAAAAAAAGCCATTCGAGGCTCACAAACACACAGGGGCAAAATAAACACTGTGGGGGAGCAACTGACACGGAGAAAAGGCATAACAGGCCAGAAACAATTAAGCACAGAGAGGAGACGGGCCCGCCAGTGAGGGACATCTACATTATTGAATAGGACTTTGAGACGAACGGTGGAAGCTGCATGCCCAGAAAACACACACTGGCTGCCGGCTTCACTGTTGGACATGCCAAATAATGAACCCTCCTCTGTATCTGTCTCTCTCCCCCCCGGTCTCTTATTCCTCTGTCTCCCTCTCCGCCACGTCTGTCTCACTCTCTTTATTGGATGTGCCCTCCGGTATCATCCAAATCACGATCTAATCTTTACAAATGGCATACCTACTGAGCTGCGTGACGTGTCACTCCGCATCACAAACTAGGGCCAAATGCGAGTGGATGTCTATTGTGCTTGACATTCCCCTCCCCTCCCCTCCCACCCTCCACATGTCATTCTGTCATGTAAAATGTCAAAGTGTGTGTGTGTGTGTGTGTGTGTGTGTGTGTGTGTGTGTGTGAGTGTGGTTATGTAAGTGCACATAAACTTTCCTCACGGATGGAAGTTTGTGTGTGAGTGAGGTTGTGTGCATTTTGCATATAATTTGTGTGTGTGTGTGTGTCCGTGCTTTTTGTTTTTTGCATACGCGCACATTATGTAGAGAGAGATATTGCTTGTGAAATGCAGAATTCTCCGTGTGGTGGCATTAGACTTATGTTATTTTTTTTTGGGGGGGGGGGGGGTCTGACTGCGATCAGAGGAGACGCGGGACTCATGGAAACGGTTGGCTGAAGCCGGCTCACAGCCAACCTGCCCCCTGGAGGGGAGGAATTTGGAGCGCTGTTCATAGCAAGAGCTTGTCAGCGGACGCAGCCAGGGGTCCAAAAATCACAAACAATTACATAATCTTTAAGAACAAACACTGGGGAGCTGTTCTGGTGCTGGTAGGAACTGAAATGACAGAAGTCCACCGACAGGTAGCAAAAAAACAAAGGTTGAAACTTGAAATTGTGAACCGGAGCACATTATTAATAACGTAGAGATAGTTGGCCCCATAAGTATTTTCATAGGTTCTCATGTTGGAAATGCTTGCTTTGTATCTTTAATATGCTGTTGCATTCTTATCTTCAGCGTATCTCTCTTTGCTTCTGCAGTGGCCCGATCTTTCTGCAGTAAAGTATCATCACACCTCATCTTATCTAATTTCTAAAATTGCATTACTTTCACACCATTAAAAAAAACTCAGCCTTTCATGTAATTGAAGGAGGTGGTGTGATTCATTCACTTCTTGCCTCGTTTGACTGCAAACTGGAGAGACTCAACAGGCGCGGGCTAATTTTAGACACTGGAGGCATTGACCTTTCATTCAGGAAATTGTGATAGTTGCTGTTCTGGTGTATCCTTGTTTGTATAACTGGCTGCGGGGAAGAAACCAAGCAGCAGTATTGCAGGGCGGCGCGTGGCTGGCAGTGGGTGCAATGACGGGGACGAAGACAGTGGCTTGTTTATGAAGAGGTATACATATTCTTCAATCAGAGCTCCATTGTAGTCCAAAAGAAAGTATTTTAGTTGAATAAATACAAATAATTGCCATCCTGCTGCTGTAAATGCACCAAACACGTATACATCCGCAGCTGAAAATATTCCCCAAGAAATGCACTTTTCTTTACTATTTACGCCTCTTAGTGTAGAATTTGGCCAGCATTTTTTGGGAAATATTTTTCAAAAGATAATATCGATTTTACTTTGTATTCGTGACCTGATGTATCTCTTCAATATTGGAAAAAAGTATAGAGAGAAAAACTAACTTCTTTTTAGTTTTTTTGTTGTATTTTTCCACAAAAATAACTTTACTGAATAACATCAGTCTTAACTTTTAATAATTCCACATACGTACTTTGTAATTTGTACCACATGGGGTAAATATTGTATATACACATAATATGCACATGCAGATTAACTGCCTTATATCTACAACAGAAAACCACAGGAGGGGTTGCGGGGGGATACTTACTTTCTTTGTGGCCGAAGCTTACTGATGAGGAATTCTTAAACTATATATGAACTTCAAGAACACTTTGTAGTAAATACATTAAAAGAAAAAAAAAAGAAAAGATACCATTGAGATAAAATGGTGATTGGAGCAATTTCATAACCATTTTGAGTATTATGTCATCAAATGGCTTTTATTTGGAGACAAAGCTGTTAAGGAGCACTTAGGGGCATTAAAAATGCCTACTGAGAACAAAATGATCATGATGCATGAAAAACAATTTGTGAATCATGTGATATAAAGACTGAAATACCCGGGGCTATCATTACGTCTAATAATGTCGCCGATCTAAGGAGTGTCTAATATGAAGGAAGAAACACAGCAACTGTTTGGTACTGCACTTCCATAAAGTTAGGGAACTCACTGACTTTTAGTCCGTAAGGGTTAAGATAAAAAAAAACACAACTTAATATTGTCTCTCACATGCAGCAACCACAGGTTCTAAAACGTGAAATCAATGCTGAAGTGTCTTAAACCTGCATCGTCTCTACTGGCCATCAGGGGGCGACTCCTCTGGTTGCAAAACAAAAGTCTGATTGTATAGAAGTCTATGAGGAAATGACCCTACTTCTCACTTGATTTATTACTTCAGTAAACTTGAGTTTATGGTCTCAATCGCGAGTTTCAAGTCTTTCATTTAGTAAATTATTGTCACATTTAGAGTAAAATAGACTATAAAGCAGGGTATGCTTTAGGGCGTGGCTACCTAGTGATTGACAGGTCGCTACCACAGCGTTGTCTGGTCTGGGGGTTGTCCGCATGTTCGTCTTACAACTTTAACCCTTTCAGAATGTGGTTTCAGTTCATGAAAGTTAACATTTCGGTCGCCTGAAAGTGTCCTGTTCAGCGTTCGGTTGCGCTTAGCTCCACCCTCTCATGTCACTTCTGGTTCCAAAAACTAAGATGGCGACGGCCAAAATGCTGAACTCAAGGCTTCAAAACGGCAGTCCACGAACCACAGGTCTATGTGTTAATTGCGATTGTAAATTGGACGACGCGAAATGCTTCTGACTGCTGCTGTTGCTGCCGGCACTGACTCCGAGCACAGTGCATCCTCACAGGCATTCAGCGGAGGAGTAATAACAGCCAGCTCCATAACAAATTGCCTCTCTGTACCAGAAATGCCAGAGTCAGACAAAAAAAAAAAGAAAATGGTGGGAGGGCCCTGTGGTAAATATCGAAGGAGAGCTTCAATATTTATCTTTCATTATACAACAGACGCTCGGTACTTAGCGCTTAGCAGGTCTAACTGCTTGTGTGAAGACGTATGTGTGTGTGGCACAGATAACTCAAGTGATTTCCTCAGCCGCCGCGCCCAGGTAGCTTGTGAACCCTGTCACCCCGGCCTGATCTACCTCCTCCACCGCTGGCTGTTGGAAATATATCCTCCATTTCTTTGTGCTTACGCTTAAGCTGCAATGGCAGCACGAGTTACCGCTGCGGTGAACACAGACGCTGCTGTTGCACATGTACTGTTTGTTTTTTTTATCTGGGGTTGATTTTTCAGGGATGGTCTTATTGTCGAGTAATAACCACCCCACCCAACCCACCATCCCCCTCCTTCCCACCACCATCAACCATAAGAAAAACAACCCAGTGAGTCGGCGCGCAAACTCGCATAAAACAAGCTCCCGCAACACACCACACACACACGCACATGCACACGCACACACTCAGACATCTCATTCAGACGCTCAGTTGCCTGCCTCCCCCACAGTGTTGTTGCTGGGGAGTTGCCTGCTGAAATATCACCTTGAGTCTTGCCATTTCCCAACCTCATTTACTTTATTACAGCAAGTGTCTGCCATGAGCGTGGGGAGGGGCGGTGGAGGGAGGGAGGCAGGAGGGGTGAAACAAATGGGAGAAATAGAAATCCGGAGATAGAAGAAAAAGGCGCCGCACACGAGCGCGCAGACCACCGTAATCAGTCTCGAGGGGGGGTCGGGGGGGGGGGGACTCCGTGCTAACGGGGAGGAGAGAGAGGGGCGATTAATAGAACGAGGGGTTGTCTGTGTGTGTGTCTGTTTGTTTGAATGTGTGAGGGGCGGGTGGAGTGTGTGTGTAGGGCTCGCAGGAAGGGTGGTGGTGATGGGGGGAGGTAGGGGGTCTGTTAGCACCAGCAGCACGAGCCAGAAGGAAATGACATCGTCGGGGTTGCCACGGCAGTGGAGGAGATGCTTTGCCCCCCCCCTTCCATCTCTGTCTCCTCCACTCCCCCCTCCCTCTCAATCCATCAATCCTTTGCTCGCGCAATTTTCCATCCATCTTTTCTCCTCCACTTGCTCTCCGTCTTTGTCCCCCTCTCCCCGTGTCTCTTTATCCTTTTCGCCCTGCTCTCTGTCCTCTCCCTCCCTCCCTCCCTCCCTCCCTTCCTCCCTCCCTCCCTTGTTTCCCCGCCGTCGTCTGGCAGAGTTCTCCATAAACATGCCAGTGCCTCCTCTCTCTCCCCTTCCAAATTGTCTTCCTCCGTCTGAAACGGCCGCGATGATTGCATTCTCACACTCCATTGTAAAACAAAAAAAACAAAAAAACGGGACAGAAAAGGGAAAGAAGAAAAAGAAAAAAGAAAAAAGGAGTCGCGGTACGACGTGGCCCTTTTTGTGGAACGCCGTTGGGAATCTCAATTGCCTGTCAAGCAGGGGACTTTCCAGCTCGGAGACAAGACACAATTGAGCTGTTTTGACGGGGTGGGGGTGGAGGGGGTGCGAGGCAGAAGACCGTTCTCCACAATGCCGCGCAGTCATTATGATGTCCTGAGTCATCGCTTGGCGGCCTGCGTCATATTGCAGCAAGCGCACGCACGCACACTCACTCACTCGCACACATAAATTATAGCTTGATGGTACAAATCAAATGCAAATTGCATACACAAACAGGAGGAAACTGAGTGGATGTTAATGAGTCAAATGTGTTTTGAAATGCCGTTTGGCAAATACCAATTAAAGAGCAAAAAGGGGCGACAATGTGGAGAGCTTTTCAGTTTACAACTGATGCCACACATGACACATTTTATACTGACGTGTATCTTGTTGATTTAAAAAAAAAAACTCTTCATAACATCATTCAAATGATTTGGTCAGGTTTGACATGTCCCTTTGGGTTTGCATAATAGGCTTCATTGTATATGCTTTCTATGGCACAACCACAGAGTGCTGAATTATTTTTACTTTAACCATAACCAGAAGCAATATTTCGATGTTTCATGAAAACAGCCGATTGGAATGATGCATGACTGCTTGTCGTTACTGGCCTTCCTAGGATCTTCAAACTAACAGGTAAACTGTTTATTTAAAATGGGAAAAGTGCGATACAAATATGTTGTCCCTAAAATCGATAAATAATCGTGATTAAAAAAATCACGATCTCAGTATTGTGCAAAATAATCGTAATTATCATTTTGGCCATAATCGTGCAGCCAAGCCGGTTTTGGCCACTTGGGGTAAACAGAACAAGATGTAAACGTGACATTGTCATATTATCACTGCAGGAGTTCTTATTGATAACTAGTTGGTTATTTACACATCCAGCAGACATTCAGGTGTCTCGACAAATGTGAGTGTCCAGCTTTTAGCTTTTTTTGGGTCTCCACCATCTCTTTTGGGGAGAGCCCCTGTAACTAAATGCGCCGCAGCCAGCCACTAGCTTTGCCTGCTTAAATGGCGCTGGGCGGGTGTCGTACAGTCGGTTCATCGGGGCTTGTTAGGCTTAAAACATCTGCCGCGATGCTAAAGCGTGCAAAAAAAAAAAAGGGGACTGTAAACCGTAACTCTGTGAACTATCCTCTCGCCACGACGTCCACATCAAACATCAAAGATACCCCCTTACTCTCAAATCCTTTTGTCATACAAATGAATGTCATCACGTCACACGTTCACTGACACCCTGGAAATCTCAGTAACTAACTCATGCAATAGTATTTAGCGCATTTTAAGGCATCGCTAATAATGCAAGTTATATTTGGTATATTGTACTTTGATATATCTTCATAAGGAGAGCAAGAGAGGTTGCACACTCACAGCATTTACAGCGCGAAGCCAGGAGGCATCACTGACATTTCTTGGAGAAAGGTCTTGACGAAACCTTGCTGTTTCTCACACAAACACAAACACACACACACACACACACTCACACCGGCCCCGCTAACAAATGCAAAAACGAGAGCGGTGCAAGCTTTTTCCCCCGGTAACCCAAATCCCGGCATGGCAACATCCATGAGGGCTCGCTTGCTGATCAATAGGACAGCCGTCTGCAAAACCTGAGCCGTCCCTTTTTACTGTAACTCCCGCTGAACGTTCCGCAAAAGCAAGCCGAACTCTGCTTTCCCCCACGTCTCTCTCGCTCCACATTAGCGCTATGGAGTCTTGACTCATCTAGGCCAACTGGCGGAATAATAAGAAGAGAAGGATATTTGGTGGGACTTTAAGAGAGCTGAAACTACAGTGCTGTATTAGTGCCACTTTCACTCACTCAGATGAAGAAACACTGCCAGTGATTAAGCTTCTTGTGGATGTGTGTGTTTGCTTGTGTGTGTGTGTGTGCGTGCGTGCGCCTTGGCTCCATTGGGAGCCTGTAGCGAAGCCTTAAATTATACATATGTTCTCATTCCATTACCAGTGGCAACTACTAAAGGCTTCCCAGCATTTCCATTACTAAAATGAAAGGATGCACTCACTAGCTCTCACACACACACACACACCAACACACACATTCATATATAAGTATGCTTAAGCAGGGCAGCGTTGAACTTACGCTTTTACTCTTGCAGTTGCACCGAATAATGAGGAAAACGTTGAATGAATGGCATTTGTTTTAACAGGCTCCAGTGCAGTTGTGACCAAACGGGTGCCAGTTCAGATCCTCCGACAGGCCGGCAAAATCTGGAGAGGGGGAATGAATGATTAATGCTCCGACTCCCCTTAACTGCCACTGAGAAGCCATTTAAATCCTCTTCACCAGTGGAGCTGCTCAATGGCTTGCAGCAGGGGGCTGCACTTGTACTGGGCAGCTCCCAGTTGTGGCCAGCTCAAGTCCAATATTCCGTTTTAATAATTCCATCAGAGCGAGGAAATGTGACGCCCGTGACTGAGAGATCCGCCACGGATATCTCGGAGGAGTATCCACGTCACGTATCTTTTCTTTCTCATGGTACATGAATAATGCACTAATGGGATATGATTCCATTTTCCAGAGTCGCACATGACGCGAACATGCATCTATAATGGGAAGATAAAGTTGTAATCTGCTCAAGCTGCTGCGTGCTGGAGCGGCATGCATGGAGCGACGACTTCACTTAACGGCGTTAGCTAATTATGTATCGTATCCGCAGAGTGTGTATGTTTTAGTACTGCTTCTATCGTCATTACTCTCTTCCATTCGTGGTTTACTGGAGGCTGTTTACATCAATATTACAGACAGTTGGGAGAAGATACATCCGAGACTATAGCCTTAACAATTCAACTGTACTCTTCTCGGCTGTGACCCTTGCTCTGCTCCACTCCACCCAGCTGGATGCCAGATCTTAGCTCTCCTCCGGTAAACACTGGTACCTCGCTGTGGCTGCTTCTCATCAGCTTTCAGATCGGTTCGGAGTGGCAGGCTTTAAAGGGAGAGGTGTTATCAGACGGCGCGGCGCTGCAGTCATTTGAGCCCGGCTGTGAGCTGAGACAACATCAGACAAGGATTAAATCAACAGACCGCGCTGACCCCGGGTGACCAGGCGGGCTACTTACAACTCCGTGGAGGGAGGAGTATTTAGCCTGTTGGGGAGGAGACACGGCGGGGGAAACGTGGGACAAATGAGTGAATGAAGGAAGGCGCATCGAAGGAGACAGCTTTGCAAAAAAAGTCTCGAGAAGCAGCCGTTCCCAATATATATGTGATTCATGCGAGGAATATGTAATAACAAATGAGTAATACGCATCTAACAGTGGAACAGTACCCGTGAGTCAATCGGCCTGTATGTCTCATCTCTCCAACTGTAGCTGAGATGTCAATCTGAAGAGACACTGGCGCTAGTAAAAAATCCCAAAGTACAGTATGTCCAAACATGTAGTGTCGCCTTTGACTTGCCGCTGCTAGACAGGACTTGAGAATCTTAGATAACGCGACATTAATGTTGCAAGCCTGACGTGCTAACTAATATGACTCAGATGGCCCGGCGTCCGCCCCCCAAGTAGGGTTCCTACGGAGCACGGGTCGTTTCAGGGCCACTAACTTCCGGTTCACCTCAGCTGTGTTAGAGTCAGGTGGGATGGACGTGCTCATGACCTCTTGGGGGAGGGGGATTTTACAGACCCATGGTCTCAGACAGGGGCAAGGCTTCAAGGCAGTGATGGCAGCCTTCGCTACTGCAAATTTCCGAAAGCATATTAGGAGGTTGGGATTGAAGGAAAAGTCGCTGCACACACATTACCACATTACTCATATTACCAAAATATACTGAAGAAACGTCCACATTTTGTGGCTGGGATGTAGTTTTGTGTCATGTGACACGTGGAACAATGGTGGGAAAGTGTGCCGGTGTTGTCGGAGTTTGTTGTGTTGGAGTGCAGAACGTGTAGCTTAGTGGTATCTAAAAGATTTCCAATGGTATATTAAAGTGATTTTCGACGATGTGGATGAGGCCTAACACTCTTGCAAGATTTCAGTCTTGTTCTCCTTTTTGTGAGCGAGACCAAATTACAAAAAGATCGGATCAAGCAAAAATAAGTTTTTTTTCAATTGTTGTCCCCATCATTCACTTGGACACAGAAACATGGGAAAATGGGGTCCAGGTGGGGAAAAACCCCAGGTTACCCTTTAATACTGTGGAAGTCATAACTTTTTGCCTTGAGGGATTAGTTTGTCAACTTTGCAGTCCAACATTTAAAACTTGTGCCATTTGATGAACCCACAACAACTTGACCTTGTCATTTAAATGCCCTTTTGTCTCCCTCAGTGCCGGTGAGAGGAAAGAAATTCCGAAAGTGCTGATGTCAAAGTTACATTAGAATCGCCTCGGCTGCTGCACATTCAGCTCCGCTCTTCATTCCTCTCTTAAGCAGCATGTCCATTAGGCATCTATCACTGGCAGGGAAGCACTGAGGGGGCAATGGGAGCAAGCGTCTGGATACAAAAAAACAAAAACAACACTCAGAGGTACTTTTATAGGTGCTGGGTAAAAAGCAGTAATGTTTGCGAGCCGATTTGTAGCTCAGCGTTATGCTACCACGGGGAAATGTACACAAACATGTTGCAACAATGTCTAGCGAAATATACCAATGAACATCCTTTCCAAAGGTGAATTATATCTGTATTTTTGTCCTTCATTGCTCTATGTAAACTGCAGGTTTTGTATCCAAAGATGAAATACTAATGAGGGGCAGATATACATTATGAAAGCTGGATTATAGTTTGGACTGAGATAAAGTTGGACTGTCTGTCAAAGTATGTCAGGCAGGACAAACGTATGAATACAAAAAAAGGCAATGACAAAAAAAACATGGATAACTTATGTTCCATTTGATTTAGCTTGCAGTCCATTGACCATTTCACCATCGTGCAGTTTTGTTGAAACTTTCCCATCTTCTTTTTTTTGTGCATAAACTGCCTAATTGAGCGAGGCAAACTGTTATTTGATGGTTTGTATATAAGAAGCGGACGTAGTCACCATGACATCACCCACAGGGAGGTCGGCTTTTTGGCTGTCGCCGTCTCGATTTTGGCCATTGCCATCTTGGCTGTTGGTGGTCGCCATCTTGGCTTTTTGCAAGCAGAAGTGACACGAGGGGGTGGAGCGGAGTAAAACCAAACACTGAACAAGACAATACCAAAAATCAGACAATCAACCTGCTTTATGATCTATTTGACTCTATGGGACCACTTTTCAGACCCTGTGTTGGGCTTCCCCCTGTGACATCACTCCCATTACCCATTGCTATGCATGGACGTATGCCCTTTTTTTTGACCGTCACAACCAAAAAAGGTGTTATAATATGTCAGGCATCTGATCCCTGTAGGTTTCAGCACTCTTTGTGGGTCTATTTCAAGCAGAAACGAGAGGGTTTATCGCATCGTGTAAAGCATTAAAAGCTGTGACGCTAGCCGTTAATAAATTATACATATTATGAAAAAGGAGCTGAAAAATCTTTTACATTCCTACCTTCCTTGTTGTCCCAGTACCTTGTAAGCACTCAGAACCTCAGAGCAGACGCTGTTTTCATATGCAGCACAAGTTTACAGCACAGGTTTTGCCCCTGGGGCCAAAATCACTCCAGTCAAGTAAAATAAGCAATTTTGCGGCAGGTTTTGGAGATTAGACTGACTTGAACTTAAGTCTCATCCGCTGCTGAACAGATAGGAAGTGAAAACGGGTTGTTGGTCGTTGTATTCAAACATTCATGATTCCGCTGAACTACTTTATCAGATGCTTTCATAATGGCAATGTGGTTCTGAGCTGCGGCTGGATTGCAAATAGGTTTTTGTTACAGTTCATAAGCAATCTGATAATTGTCTTGGCATTACATGGAGGGAGAGGAGCAGAGAGCAAAGCGGGAAAGAAAACATAGTTAGCAAAACAGAGGCGCTGAAAAAGGCATGAGGACGACTGCCAATTGAATGATAATTATAGTCCCGGGAAGAAAAAAGAAAAAGAATCTAAAATCAACAGAAAATAAAAACATATTGAGCTATGGATTTCTGCCTGAGGTGAACGCTGACAGTATCTCTCCGTTGCTATCTGAATCTGTCACAGAGCTTATTCCTCAATTTTAGTCCTCTGGAGTGCGAGACGAAGAAGGAAAAAAAGGCCTGCACTCGATCTCATCCACGGGCACAGCCATCACTCACACGGTCATATTTGAATTAGGTGTCTAGACATATAGTTTGCCAAAGGACTACTCTGCTCCGAGGGTTTCCGCAGAACCCTCGTCCTCTATCAAAATGATAGAGTCCCAGAAAGGAGCCAGGGCTAGAAATTAATACGGGTGTAAATGGATATGATCTGCAGGGGGGGTTTCCTGGGAATGGTCAGCTGACGTCAGGAAAAAAGCGTCTTTCTCGGGGAAGGGAAAGAAAAAGAAACACCCACGACATGCATCGGAAACAATAAGGTTGGGTGTGATCGTGTTCGATTTGAAAACAGCGGCAGAAACAATAATGTATGATCAGGGATGGTGTACGGGTCAACCAAGCAACACTCACACCACTTGCCAAGTTTTTAAAGGCAGTATAAATACGTATGACTCCCATTCCCAGTACAGGTAACTGGTAACGCCATGCAGTACGTCTTGCTTATTTAAATAAGGGTTAAAAAGCTCTTGTGAGACATTAGGAATGAGGAGCCATGCTACCCGAGGTCTGGTCATGACTTGAAATCTCAATTATGACCTTGTGTATGAAACATACTTAGAATGTAAGAACTGTCGGCTGCCCACTTAGGACCGTGTTTACATTACATAGCAGCCGAAACAGCAAGCTGCTGTCTGGGTCACATTGTACTCTAACGTTATAAAAAAGCATTAGCAGAAAGAAAAAAACGCTTTTTAACTTTTCACATTATTGTAATTTGTAGATTAGAGTTACTATGAGGAATTTTGAACTGGTTATGAAACAGTCTCAATTTACTGATGCATCTATATAACCTAAGAGACCAGCCTCGCCTCGCCGTATTTCTGGGCCTACTGGGGGGAAAGGAGGCTAAAATGAGAGGTTTTCTAAAGGGACTCTGGTGCCTGTCACAGGGACCGCCACAATCGACACAAAATGAAGGTTCTTCCAAGTAGCTTTGAGTAAAGCAATTTCATGACAATCCATCCGATAGCTGTCGAGACATTTAGCTAGAACAGTCAACCTCACGGTGGCGCTAGACGTGGAGTCAGAGGATCACCAAGGTCAGTAGGCTTAATTGTATGCGGAACGTGAATGTAAGTCCAAAATGTCATGGTTATCCATCCAATAGCTGTCGAGATATTCCAGTCTGGACCAAAGTGATGGACCCACCAGCAGGCCAATATTGCTATGGTGGCTAAAAGACTGATGCTTAAAGATGCTTCCAAATGGTAATCTGTTTTGGCTGGCCTAAGTTCATCGCCCAAGAAAATTATGCATTTTTGTTCATGTTAATGGCTTCTATGATAATGAGTTTTTATGCCAGATGCTTGATCGTTATGCAATTTTAACATTACGCATTAGAATTTTGGCAGTGTTTTGGCCTGATGCTAATTTGAATGCAACATTAGTGTTGTATTCATACATTTACAAACTGTAATACAAATTGCAACTGAAAACTAACTGATTTAATTCCCGCAAAGAATATCAGTGAATGGATGCCTTTTTTTAATTTGGATCCACCCCGAAACCAGCTTGTGACGAAGGGAGAAAATCATCAATATTCTTATTTTATGATCATGCGCGAGCTGTATGAGCGCTATGACACCACCTCTCCGCAACTCCGCTAATCTGACCTATGCGGCTGTATGTCCGCGGCCTGTTTACAGCCTGTATCCTAAATGACCGGTTACCCGTGAAGGCCAACAACAACGCCACTGACAAACACACACCGACTGCCTCCCCCCTGCCCCCCTGCCAATACGAAGATCTGACTTCGGAATCGGATGAAAAGGTCTGGGGGGGCTGATTGTCATCGGCGTTCATAAAGTGAACTGGTTACTCGAGCTGTCGTGAGTCACGAGAACGGCTCTGGCGCCGGCGATCCGTCGCACTTTATTCGCACCATCTGCACTGACCGCTTCCCTGCGCTCGACTTCCACTATATGCTGACAGCTCGCCCACACACACACTCCCGGCGTCCATCCTCACTCGTCTCACCCCCAAAAATGTGTCCGTCCTCTGTGATTGCTATTATTTCTGCACTCATCATCCTCTGTCTTTTGCCTCTCCGTTGCCAAGAAAATGGAGGCCAGCTCCAACCCTTTTCACACGGAGGAGCGTGAGGCTCTCCGTGTGTCTGTTTTTATATTTGTGAGCATGAATAGGTGCGCCGGAGTCGTGAGGGTGACAGGCAAGTAAACAAATAGACACTGTCCTTGGATAAGCGTTCTGGGGGTCTCAAGCGTCCAGCTTGGATTCAGGGAACCCTACAGTTCTCTGTGTTCAAATCCCAGCTGTATAACTGGCACCATCATACATGCTGCGCATAGAAAGAGGGAAAGCAAGGGGAGGGAGGTAAAAAAGACGAGAGAGAGAGGAAAGTGGAGGGTGGGGGGGAGGAACACAAGATAGAAACAGAGACAGAGAAAAAGGGAGGAGAGAAAGAGGGGATACAGAGAGGATGGAGGAATTAAATCTACCACACACTAGTGCCATCTAGTGGGCTCCCTTCTCACCCATCCCTTCTTCCTCTCCTCCTTCAGTTCCCATTGTTCCTTTTCCTCCTTCCTTCCTGCCACAGTACCTCCCGACCTCACACTTTCATCTTTTTTTTCCTTTTCCTAGACACACACACACACCTACACACACACACAGGCCTACACGCACATTAATATGCATGCGGGGTTGGCCCATGTACGCCTGCACAGATTCCTGATTTGGCAAAAGCAGCAGTGACTCGTAATCTCTCCTGTGCACCGTGCCCGTGTATGTGCTGCAATGACTCAAAACAAGGACACACACACACACACACGCACACACACACACACGCACACACACACACACACACACACACACACACACACACACACACACACACACACACACACACACACACACACAAATATACGGGGAAGAAGTTGCTAGCCGGTATGAAAACACTTGTTTGTCCCTGCCGTCCTCTTACCCTTGTTTACTTCTATTTTTCTGTCCCCCCCCCCCCCCCTCTTCACATTGCTTTGTTGACCTCCCTCTTTTTTCTCACCCCTTTCACACCACCTCTCTATCCCTCCCTCTCCCCCCCTCTCTCTCTCTCGCTCTCCGGAGCCCCACCACCCAGACTGTAAACAGCGGTGATGGATTACTAATTGTCCTGCTCTAGATGCAGTGGTGTGGAGACAGCTGCGGGCGGGCTGGCGGATTGGGATGTGGTTGGTGCTATGAGTGTGTGTGTATGTGTGTGTGTGTGTGTGTGTGTGTGTGTGCATGAATCACGCAATCAGAACAGACAGTAGGGTTCATCAAAATAAAAAACTGTGTTCTGTATCATGCATGCAGCGGCTGCAGAAATGAGGAGATGTTATATGACCGTACGCTTTGACCTTCTAAGCATATGTCCTTGATTGAGCATTTGCAGTTTGATACATCGGCCATTAGTTTTGCTTTGATAGCCGTAATTAGGCCCTTGGGGGGGATCTGCTGCAATCTTCAAGCAATAAACTCTGTCCTGCAACATAAAAAACAAAGCAGGGGCTTTAATGTTCAGGTGGTTTTCTTGAGTGTGGAGTTTGATAAGGTATTAGAAAGACTGAGCAAACACACACATTTAGTGGCCCTTTCTTTATTGCCATTGTGGAAGAAAATAAAAGCAAACAGACGAAGGCAGGATAACTGCATATAAAGATGGGACCAAATAAGGGAGCAAAGGGGCCAAATTCCTTGTTGGGCTGACTGTTTAAAATGTTTTTTAAATCAGTTTTAAATTGCGTTAATTCCTTAGTGTAGAGTCAGCGGTTCACACCTAATAGCGCTAACGGCACCAACAGCGCAAACAACAGCGACAGTGCCTGGTCACACAATTCGATAACAACACAGTGGGCTCTGGGTCTCCTTATTGTTGCATCATGGGAAATGTAGGGTACTGTATTTTGGAGCTTGATCCATACAGCACCTAAAGCTTAGGTTCTGCTACTTTGATTTAAAGTCCCCCAACTTCATAGTAGTGTGATACCCTTTTAACTTGAAATTTAATTGTTTTAGTAGATTAACCTTGATGTGGTAATATATCTAAAACGTGTTGGTATGAGGGACAAGTGCAAATTGCATGTGTTATCTGTGCTGATGTCACATTATCTGGTATGCAGTTGGGAAAAACATTAAAATCCATGCTGTGTATTCATGCCATTGTTGAGTTGAATGCTGGT